>JAJIBD010000894.1:0-69565 GCA_021461705.1 Cryptotis parvus | reverse complement strand
TGGATTACAGAACATCCATTAAGGAGTTGTCATGTATATCTTTTGCCTCTATTTAGTACTCAGTTCTAGGTTGGTAGTGGTACCTTTGACAATTGTTAGCACACTGTCGGGAATCACTTCTAGTGGTGCTTAGCGACCATAAGGAACACCCTATTATTTTTTTTTTTTAAATTTTTATTTTTACAATTACAAAGATATACAATTAAAAAGTTCATATTTGGGTTTTGGTCATACAGTGTTCCAGCACCCATCCGCCACCAGTGCCCATCTCCCACCACCAACGTCCCGGTTCCCTCCCCCCTCCCCAGCCCTCCTCCATGGCAGGTTCTTTATTTCTTTCCCTTTCTCTCTCTTTCTCTTTTCCTTCCCCTCCAGACTATGGATTACAGAACATACATTAAAAGGGTTGTCATGTGTTTCCCTTTTGCCTCTATTTAATGCTCAGTTCTAGGTTGGCATTAGTACCCTCGACAATTGTTAGCACACTGTTCCATTTTCTGTCTTACCCTAGCCTCTGACTCCCACACGTTTGTGATAATTTCCACCTTTGACAAGACCTCCTGATATATGTTTCACTTGACCTTGGATATTGGTATCATAATATGTACATATATATTTATGTTATGCAGATAAATGCAGTCATTCTGTATCTGTCTCTCTCCTTCTGGCTAATTTCGCTCCAACATAATCTTCTCCATGTCCATCCATTTATAGGCAAATTTTATAACTTCATTTTTTCCTAACAGCTGCATAGTATTCCATTGTGTAGATGTACCAAAGCTTCTTTATCCAGTCATCGATTTTTGGGGCACTCTGGTTGCTTCCAGATTCTGGCTATTGTGAATAATGCTGCTATGAACATAAAAGTAGGGATGGTGTTTCCGCTGCGTATTTTTGGTTTCCCAGAGTAGATTCCCAGGAGTGGTATGGCTGGGTCAAATGGGAGTTCAATTTCTAGTCTTTGGAGGAATGTCCATATTGTTTTCCAGAAAGGCTGTACCAGCCCGGCATTCCACCAACAATGGATGAGTGTCCCCTTTTCCCCCCATCCACGCCAGCACTTGTTGTTCTTGCTCTTTTGAATATGTGCCAGTCTCTGTGGTGTAAAAGTGGTATCTCATTGTTGTTTTTGATTTGCATCTCTCTGATGATTAGTGATGATGAGCATTTTTTTCATATGTTTTTTGGCCATTCGAATTTCTTCCCTTGCTGAAGTTTCTGTTCATTTCTTCTCCCCATTTTTTGATGGGGTTGTTTGTTTTCTTCTTGTAAAGTTCTACCAGTGCCTGATATATCCTGGATATTAACCCCTTATCAGATGGGTATTGGGTGAATATTCTTTCCCATTCTGTGGACTGCTTTTTGTATCTTAGTCACTGTTTCTTTTGAGGTGCAGAAGCTTTTTTAGTTTCATGTAGTCCCATATGTTTATCTTTTCTTCTAGTTGCTTTGTTAGTGATGTTTCACCTTTGAAGATGCCTTTAGCTTCAATGTCGTGGAGGGTTTTTCCTATATTTTCTTCAATGTACTTTATGGATTCAAGTCTGATATTGAGATCTTTAATCCATTTTGATCTGATTTTTTGTGCATGGTGTTAGACACAGGTCCAAATTCATTTTTTACATGTGCTGCCCAGTTTTCCGCAATTTGTTGAAGAGGAAGTTTATAGCTCTACATGCATCCATAAGAGGAAACAAGAAAGGGCCCACATAAATAACCTGACTTCACAGCTGAAGACATTAGAAAAAGACCAACGAAAGGAGCCCAACCCAGGCAGAAAAAGGAAATAATAAAACTTAGAGAGGAAATCAATGAGTTGGAAACCAAAAAAAAAAAAAAATCCAAAAGATTAATGAAACCAAGAGCTGGTTTTTTGAAAAAGTTAAACAAGATTGACAAACCATTGGCAAGACTTGTAAGGACAGGGAAAGAGAGGGCCCAAATAAACAGAATCAGAAATAAAAAAGGTGACATCACAGCAGAAACCACAGAAATCCAAAAGATCATCAGAGATTACTTTGAGAGCCTGTATGCCGTGAAACATGAGAATCTAGAAGAAATGGATAAATTCCTGAAGTCCTATAACCTCCACGGCTGAAACAAGAGACCTCCAATACCTGAATAAGCCTATCACCATCGAGGAAATAGAAGCAGTAATTAAAAAGTCTGCCCCAAACACAAAAGCCCAGGTCAGACGGATTCACTAGTGAACTCTACCAAACCTTTAAGGAGGGGACCTACTGCCAGTCCTTTTCAAGCTCTTCCAGGAAATAGAAGAAACAGAAACACTCCCAAACAGCTTCTACGAGGCACTTATCACCCTGATACCCAAAGCAGGGAGAGACAACACAAAGAAAGAAAACTACAGACCAATATCCCTGATGAACACGGATGCTAAGATCTTCAACAAAATACTAGCAAACAGAATCCAAAGACTCATCAAGAAGATTATACATCATGACCAAGTAGGATTCATCCCGGGGAATGCAAGGATGGTTCAACATTACGCAAGTCAATCAACATAATACATCATATCAATAAAAGAAAAAATAAAAACCATATGATCCTATCAATAGATGCAGAAAAAGCATTTGACAAGATCCAGCACCCGTTCATGATTAAAAGCCTCCAGAAAATGGGAATTGAAGGGACTTTCCTCAAGATAGTTACAGCCATCTACCAAAAGCCCACAGCAAGCATCATTCTCAATGGGGAAAAGTTGAAAGCCTTCCCCCTGAGATCAGGGACAAGACAAGGTTGCCCCCTCTCACCTCTTTTATTCAATATAGTACTGGTAGTACTTGCCATAGCAATCAGAGAAGAAAAAGGACATCAAGGGCACCCAGATAGGCAAGGAAGAAGTCAAGCTATCATTATTTGCAGATGACATGATATTATGCCTAGAGAGACCTAAACTCTCTACCAAAAAACTCCTAGAAACAATAGGTGCATATAGTAGAGTGGCGGGATACAAAATCAACACCCAAAAGTCGGTGGCTTTCCTATATACAAATAACGAAAAGAAGAAAGGGGATATTAAGGGAAACAATTCCATTCACAATTTGTGCCACAGAAAATCAAATACCTAGGAATCAACCTACCCAAGTGTGTAAAGGACCTGTACAAAGAAAACTACAAGACACTGCTCCAAAGAGATAAAAAGAGGACACAAGGAAATGGAAACATATTCCCTGCTCATGGATGGGGAGAATCAACATTGTCAAGATGGTAATACTCCCTAGAGCTCTGTACATATTCAATGCAGTCCCTATAAGGATACCCATGACATTCTTCAAAGAAATTGACCAAATACTCCTGAAATTTGTATGGAACAATAAACCCCCCAAGGATAGCTAAAGCAATCCTCGGGGAAAAAGAAGGTGGGAGAGCATCACCTTTCCCAACTTCAAACTGTACTACAAGGCAGTAGTAATTAAAACAGCATGGTATTGGAATAAAAACAGACCTGTGGACCTATGGAATAGGATTGAGGTATCCTGACGCCCAACCTCAAACACATGATCATTTAATCTTTGATAAAGGTGCAATGAGTCTAAAATGTAGTAAAGAAAGCCTCTTCATTCGTTACATTTTTGATGCTTTCATTTTTAAATAGCTCAAGGTATGCGACACCTATTAGAGTTATGGGTCAAATGTTCGTTCAGTGAAATAAAAGACATAATTGACCAAACAGCAGTGATACTTTGCAAACAGTTTGAAGCAACTTTTCTCTACTAGGCTTCCCTGTGGCTGCCTGTTGTTCCCTAGAATAGTCCAAGGGTGTACAGGGTAATAGTGCATAAATGAGTGGGTTCGAATATACCCCTCTGTGCTTGTCTATTCCTTCGGGTTTCCCTGTCCTACAGACTACGCCTCTTAGTCTCGTGCATTGAGCTTCCTTTTACTTTATTTTCAACTCCTTGAGATAGCCTATGGACCTTTAGGTGGCTATGGAGTCCTCTGATTTGTAAATTCTGCTCATAGTCAGTACATGGTAAACATCCTACCTTTGAAGCAAACTTGCAGTGCATTTCTGAGTCCTATTCTCATTCTCAACATATAGGCGGTTGCCAAGAAATGTGAATGTTGGCTAAGGGGCAATGTCTTGGGCTAGTGACATTTTTTGGAGATTATTTTTTCTGAGAGCTGTCAGTTACCAATATTCACTAATGGTAGTTCTAATAATTCATGTTTATACAAACTATATTCAATTTTATATCTTGATATGATTTAAAAATAGAAAATAATCAGACTGATCATTTAACTACACACATATATATCTATATCTATATATATAGATATAGATATAGACTATTGAATTTATATGTATAGTTAGATAGCACTATGCATTTGCAATTAAAATTTTCCTATTTATGTATATATTTGCTATGAAAGTTTATGAAATACAAGTGAAAACTAATAACAGTCCATTTTCTCTTTGCAATTTTTAATACTAAAAAAACTGATTTATGAAAGCTTAAAATACAGTGTTTTGGGTCTCCACTACTTGCAATTTGTAGATCTATTGATTTTTCTGACAACTCTGAATTCTTTATGGTTAATGGTAATAAAGGTAGTGTAGTGTGGAGTCGAGAAAATTAAATAAGAATTTTATTGAACAAAATTGAAAAAATCCATAATACTATTACTGTGCACATATATATTCAAAAGAATATTTTTAATTGTAACTAGTCGGAAGTCCCAAGAAAGAAGAGATAAAACTGAACTTAAAATTTCTAGTTTGAGTGCTAAGGTCATTTTGTGATCATACATATATTTTTATGTATGTCAATGTGGGTGTGGGTGGATGGTAGAAAGAAAGTGTTTTTTGCTATGAGGGTGAGGGATGATAGCAGACTCAAATATAAAAAGAATATTGCAAGACAGAATAGAAATCTGCTTTGGAAATATATGTTGAAAAGTAACAATATAGTTCATAAGAGAACATACTCAATGGTACAAAGAAGGAAAATTAGGAGGGAAAAAGTTGCAATCCAGGAGTTTTGGTGTGTGCTTTATTTCCAATATGATTTAGCATCTCTTCTGATACAAAAGAACTAAAATGTATTTTAATCTGAGAATTTGACCATAATTCTTGGGGAAATTTTATTACAATAATAAAACTCTTGGATATATTACTTTTCATAATCCTAAGATCTTGCAATGGTAATTGGAGCTTATGATCAGTTTACTTTAAAACTGTGATGGTGTTCAGATTTGGTCACATGAGCTTTTTACAAACAGTATTATGTTCATTAGAAGTGAAACTCACATTGAAAGACCCTTAATGTGTGATTAAAACATGGTACTTACTTCTCATTTGAATCAACTTCCCAAATCTGAAGTTAGGTTGGTAATGTGTGAGTAAAAACACGATACTACTTCTCATCTAGGAATCCAGCTTCCCAAATCTGAAGTTGAATTGGTAATAATAAGCAATAATAAGCAGGAAGCTTTGGACAATATAGAGTAATGTGGGCTTGGTGACAAGAAGAGTGAAAACTCAGGCAGCATTACTTAGAAGTTGAGCCTACCATTAACTGTCACTTAGTCGATTATTTTTCAGATACTCCTGATAAGAATTTTTAGCCTGCTCTACATCTTTATTTTTTGAATTGAGATACCCATGGAACCCAGATCAATTAAGGCTACTAGTAAATGAATACTGTCTGAATCTACCAAGTTACTAGTAATTTAGTTTTTGGTAATAGGCAACGAATATAAAGACTGGAGAGATATTATAGTAGTTGAGGCACTTGTCTTTATAGAGGCTGACCATGGTTCAGTAATCGATACCACATGTACATTTCACATACATAATCTTGAATTATTATGGGTAAACAGCCCAAACTTGTTAAGTTGCAGCTCTACCAACACACGTATAATTCTCTGGAAAAAATAGTGCAGGGTTCTCAGTTATGAATAATGAATTTATTCTTGATAATACCCAGATATGTATGCAGTCATTAAAATCAGGGCAGGTGTAGTTTAGAAATACAATTATTAGACATCTTATTGTGAATTCATGTTTATATCTATATCTATATTTTTTCAGATCAACATACTCAAAAGGCTAATTCAGCTTCTTACATTTAATATTGATTCAGCCCTTCACTCCCTGGCACTTATTCTTATTCTACATTTGCTTTTTCATTCTAGTTATTTTCTGTTTTTTGTAACATGCTTGTTTGCTCAAGGAGGATTGGTCCATACATTTCAATGTCAGTTTCAACAATATTACTGGCATTCAATTGAAACTAATACTTAGTATCACATCGTTTACCTGTTTGCTCGTATGAAAAGGTAATACTACAAATACACAGGCTGAGTTGTTCCAATTAGATTAAAAAATGCATCTTTGATCACTTAACCTAATATCTAACATTTTATTGCTGCTATAACCTGATTTTTTTCAAGATAACAGTATTTGCATATAGAGTGCAGAAATACTGGATTAATTAATTGATTCATATAAATTTAATAAATTTAAATATTTAAATTATGTTATTTAAAGTTACAGTATCAGAGGAGTATTTATAAGTAAACTCCTTTTGAATGCTTAGCAAAATTAATGGATTTTTAAAACAAATTATTGAAATCTAAAGTACACATTAGGTAAACATATTAAGGAATTTTTTCTTATTTTAGTAAATGTAACAGATTGAAGAGAATGATCTTGTTCTGAGCTGGAGTGCACTGATGTGAGGCATAAAGTACCATAACATATTTAATCTGCATTTAAACGGTTTTAAAATAAATTATCAAGAAGGAAGAGATGAATAGATCCATAAATATAAACAGTAAACACTCATATATGAAGGTGGGGTAAAAGCAAGGTAAGAGCAAATATGATCAATAAAACTTCACTTGGATCACTTGTCTTCCCGTTGATCATCGATTTGCTCAAGCGGGCACGTAACATCTCAATACATCCTGTCACATGCTAGTAGATCCCAGGGGCATCTGCTCACTCCAAGAACATGAAGAGCCTCAAACCATTCCATCAGGTCATAGGAATGAGGTCTATAATTATTACTGGTATTTGGCATATCCAATCACGACCTGGGTAGCTTGCCAGGCTCTGCCGTCCGGGTGGCATACTCTTGTAGTCACCTCTAATCTTGAGCATTTATTGATGGACCGGGTGATCAATAAAAACAAAAACAGTGTATTTAAATAAGGTATTGCTGTAACATTTTTACTAATTCCGTAATTATTTTTTGTAAACTGACATTTAGTTTAAATAAAAATAATAAAACTTGCAATAAAATATTTAATTATATGTAGTATGGGACTCAATGTATAATTATGATTGATAATACTATTCTACAGGAGATATGAACATTTTCAATTAATTAACAAAAGTTATGATGATTAACACAGAAACATTAAAAGCCCACTATCAATGATATCTGGTACAATAAAAATCTTTACTATAAAAAATACCACTATTTTAAAATGTAATAAAATACATAATGATACAAAGCATTTGGTTTGTGCCTATATTTATCTACCATTGAAATTATTATTTCTTGATGTGAACAAACTAAGGCAGTGCTGAATTCTCTGCTCATTAGTCATTGGAGGAACATTTGATAATACAGGAACATAGTTGTCGTTTAGCCAAAAAACTCCAAGGACAATAACTGAAAATTGCTCATTTAAGAGGATAGCAGATACCACAGATTAAGTGACATACAACTGACCCAGGTTTAAGCCCCAGCACCACATATTACTCTGTTACACTACATTAACTTTATGTATCATTTAATTGTGTCTTTCTCATTTTGACTATTTTGACATGTTCCTAATTATCAACATAGTTTTTATGCAGTGTATGCATTTCTAAGAAATGTAACTTGGAACTGTCTGCTGTCAAGATTATGGAGTTTCTAAAGGGGCACACATTAAGAAGGAATAAATTAAAAATGTGTGAAAAATATGAAGTAGAAGTAATTCTTCGTGTGTTCTATCTTATCATTGGATCATATCAATCAGCAAAAATGGGAGAATGTACTTTAGACTTCTTTTGCCCAACACATAAATTTTGGGCATTCGATTTGCATTACTATAACCATCTAAAACTCATTTTAAAATGTTAGATTGCACTCAGCATTTATATAGAAAATATATTGATTCAATTTTGAAAATAAAAGTTTCATTTAAAAGTACTTTTGATTAGTCACTAGACTATTGAATATAAGTTTATCACATGCTTTTATGGAGCATAATAAAATATATTGCTACATACAGATAAAAGACTTTCTTTTCCTAATTTAAACTTTTTCTTTTACCACATCTATTATCTTGATGAAATGCATTTTTTAAGCTCCTCATAGTGCTTTTAGTATCGTATAAACTGAATGAGAACAGCAGAAATACAGCTTAACCTACATTTCTCATTTTTGTGTGCATAGGAGGTTTGCCATAGTTCACAAGCAATGTTACATTTTTAATGTGTGTCGGTTGTGAGCATGTGTAAGTGTGTGTGTGAGTGCATGTGAGTTTGGAGTGTATGTACATGTCAGTGAGTGTGTGTGTATGTGTGTGTCTCTATGTGTGTGTGTGTGTGTGTGTGTGTGCGGCGTGTGTTGTGTCCCAGGGATCAAGCACAGGCTTTAAGTGGAGAGAAAAGTGTTCTAACAATAACACTGAGCTACAGCCCTGACTGAAAATCTGTAATATCACTTGATCACTTGAATCCCGTTATTCATCGATTTGCTCGAGCGGGCGCCAGTAACATTTCCATTGGACCCTATCACGTGCCAATGTGGCCCAATGGCATCTGGTTGATTCAGGAATCTGTAATATAGCTTTATTTTATTTTAACAGAATTTGTGCCCTTCAGGATTTTACAGATACCTTCCTTATGGAAGTAGTAAATTACCTTAAGTTCAATTCTGCTTTTTATATTTAGAATATATTTTTTAAAAAAGCCTGTATGTGTAGTAGAAATATAGCTAAATCATCATGTAAATGGAATACAAAGCATTTTCTAGACAGTAGAGCAGACCACTAAAGCTAAAAATAGGAAAATCTGTTGAGAAAATCAGAGTCCATAATAGGGTTTTATTTTTTAACTTTTGTTGTTTTGTAAATCTGTAATCGAGAAAGTTTATTTTATTTTTATTTTTTTTTTTAATGTGCCCTCAGACATGGGGCAGAGCTGCTACTGCTCTCCCTGTGCTCAGCTGCTCATGAGGCGCCGGGGAGGCATGGCGGGTTCTAGCCCTGACCTGCCACCCCAGCTGAGCCTCAAAACATGCAAGACCACCCTCCCCACTCCATGGGGCCCGCCATTTTCCACATCCGGACTTCCCTCTCATTACAACTCCACCCAGCAGACCAGGCTAGTACAGCCCTGGTGGCGCTGACCACTAAGCACCCCGCGATTCATCAATAAATGCTTTATTTAGAGGTGACTACAACAGTATGCCACCCGCGCAGCAAAAGCCTGGCAAGAAGCTGCTCGTGTAGTATTTGATATGCCAAATACCAGTAACATTTGTATTAGGTCATTCCCGTGACATAATATAATTGTTTGTGGCTCTTTATGTTCCTGGAGCAAGCAGATGCCTTTGGGTTCTACTACTTGAAGAGACAGGACATACGGAGATATTACTGGTGCCAGCTCTAGCAAATAGATGAATGGCGGGAAGATAGTGATAATGATAGTGATTTTAATGTGCAATTCTTATTTGTTGAATTTTAAAAATATTTAATTATACCACCATGAGATATACAATTACAAAGATGTTCATAAGATGTTCATATTTGGGTTTGGCCATACAGTGTTCCAGCACCCATCCCTCCACCAGTGCCCATTTCCAACCACCAATGTCCCCAATTCCCTCCCCCTCCCTAGCCTGCCTCTATGGTAGGTTCTTTCTTTCTTTTTTCCTTTCTTTCTTTTTCTTTCTTTCTTTCTTTCTTTCTTTCTTTCTTTCTTTCTTTCTTTCTTTCTTTCTTTCTTTTTCTTTCTTTCTTTCTTTCTTTCTTTCTTTCTTTCTTTCTTTTTCTTTCTTTCTTTCTTTCTTTCTTTCTTTCTTTCTTTCTTTCTTTCTTTCTTTCTTTCTTTCTTTCTTTCTTTTTCTTTCTTTCTTTCTTTCTTTCTTTCTTTTCTTTCTCTCTCTTTTCTTTCTTTCTCTCTCCCTTCTCTCTCCTTTCTTTCTTTCTTTCTTTCTCTCTCCTTTCTTTCTTTCTTTCTTTCTTTCTTTCTTTCTTTCTTTCTTTCTTTCTTTCTTTCTCTTTCTTTCTTTCTTTCTTTCTTTCTTTCTTTCTTTCTTTCTTTCTTTCTTTCTTTCTCTCTCTCTCTCTTTCTTTCTTTCTTTCTTTCTCTCTCTCTCTCTCTTTCTTTCTTTCTTTCTTTCTTTCTTTCTTTCTTTCTTTCTTTCTTTCTTTCTTTCTCTCTCTCTCTCTCTTTCTTTCTTTCTTTCTTTCTTTCTTTCTTTTCTTTTCTCTCTCTTTTCTTTCTTTCTCTCTCCTTTCTCTCTCCTTTCTTTCTTTCTTTCTTTCTCTCTCCTTTTCTTTCTTTCTTTCTTTTCTTTCTTTCTTTCTTTCTTTCTTTCTTTCTTTCTTTCTTTCTTTCTTTCTTTCTTTCTTTCTTTCTTTCTTTCTTTCTTTCTTTCTTTCTTTCTTTCTTTCTTTCTCTCTCTCTCTCTCTTTCTTTCTTTCTTTCTTTCTCTCTCTCTCTTTCTTTCTTTCTTTCTTTCTTTCTTTCTTTCTTTCTTTCTTTCTTTCTTTCTTTCTTCCTTCCTTCCTTCCTTCCTTCCTTCCTTTCTTTCTTTCTTTCTTTCTTTCTTTCTTTCTTTCTTTCTTTCTTTCTTTCTTTTCTTTCTTTCTTTCTTTCTTTCTCTTTCTTTCTTTCTTTCTTTCTTTCTTTCTTTCTTTCTTTCTTTCTTTCTTTCTTCCTTCCTTCCTTCCTTCCTTCCTTCCTTCCTTCCTTCCTTCCTTTCTTCCTTTCTTGCTTTCTTGCTTTCTTGCTTTCTTGCTTGCTTTCTTTCTTTCTTGCTTGCTTGCTTGCTTTCTTGCTTTCTTGCTTGCTTCCTTTCTTGCTTTATTGCTTTCTTGCTTGCTTGTTTGCTTGCTTTCTCTCTCTCTTTCTTAAGAAAGTTCATTTTAATCATTGACTTAGAGTTGGAAACTATTCTCATTTCCTTGTGTCCAAACGCAAGCCAAGTTTAATTTTTTCTCATCCCCCCTTAATAGAAGGATAAAGTGGGAGTATATAAACAGTAATTAATGCTGTTTCTCTATGAAGTATAACCTAGAAGCAATGGGAAAAATAAATATACTCTCTAACTCTCTGAAGTGAATAGAATAAAATCACTAAATAAATGAAGAGAGCATAAATATGGAAGAGGATACTTAAAAAAACAAGAACTTATCTTTATTTTCTAAGCCAAGTGTCCTGATATCCTGGACATAAAACAATATACTTTGTCCAAGATATGTGTCTGTTGGATGGAGTGACAGAGAAGACAGCTATAGGTCATAGGTATGGTGTAACTCAGGTATTATCCCAGCTTCATATTCTACATTCAGAATTTAATTTTGTCAAATCATCAAAGGACTCCAATACTGCAAAGGCTGAATTGTCTGTTTATTATAACATCAAATTGTCTCAAAGATTACATGATTATATATATTTAATATTTTTTCTGTATTGTGGGTCATATTTGGCATTTTCAGTGCTTGTTTCTGGTTCTTTACTGATGATTGACTCTTGGCAGAGTTCAGGGGAACTGTATGTGATATTGGCCCAAACCTGGGTCAGCAGCGTGGAAGAGAACTGCTCTACCATCTGCACCTTACCTCCAGCCCAAAGCACACAATTTTAATGTTTCCAAACCACTTTTTTAAAAAAAATATTGTATTGAATTGCCATGCAATAGGCCATTCCAAAGCTGTTCGTGATTGGGTCTCAGTCACAGTGTTCTAACACCCGTTGCTCCAACAGTGCACATTTCCCAACACCAACATATCCCGTTGCCCTCCCAATCCCCACAACCTGCCTCTGTGCCAAACTCTCTCTCTTCTCTCTTTCTCACTCTCTTCTTTCTCTTTCACTTTCTCTCTCTTCTCGCTCTTTCATTTTTCACATTCTGATTTGCAATAAAGTCACTGAAATGTTATCATGTATATCCCTTGGCTCACTTTCAAATCTCAGTTCTAGTCTAGCATTAACATTCCAACAAATATTGGCAAATTGGTCCCATCCCTTCTCCATTTTACCTGATCTCTGCTCCCCACACTTTGTGGCAGATTCCAAGCACAGACAAGGCCAGACAAATGAGGGACCATTACTATTCTTTGATGCATAATTTTGATATCATACAACACAGTATAGCAAAAATGTCTTATTTTAAGATATCAAACACCATTAAAATGTCTATTCTTTAGAAGACTACGAATGATTTTAGCAAGACCTTTTGTCTACTCCTAAAAGAGTTGCATTATTGCTCTTTGTCTTGAGTGATAGGCATTTTAGTAAGATATAGCATCATTTTCAGAAAGTGTGTGTCATTTTGTGTGCATATTTGGGTTGCATAAATGTTAACTTTATTATCCTTTTACCCATGCTAACTTTAATGGCACAACATTTCCTTTGTAAGATTATCTTTTATGGTGAATGAACTGATAATTAATTTCACTGTAAAGACATAATGGGTACATTTTAATGTAGGTTTTAGCAAATTTATTTGTGTGAGCAGAACAGCTGGAAGCTCCTGACAGAAGACAGTAAAAATCCTACATGTATTCCATATTTTTTAATTTTTTCTATCTTATCACAGAAAAACTAACTTTAAAGTTTCCATTTCTCTCTCTCTCTCTCTCTCTCTCTCTCTCTCTCTCTCTCTCTTTGCTTTTTTGGCCACATATGGCAATGCTCAGGGGTTTCTCCTGGCTCTGCACTCAGGAATTACTCCTTGCGGTGCTCGGGGGACCACATTGGATGCCAGGGATTGAACCCAGGCCGGAACAGGACAGCCCTGTGCAAGGCAACCATTTCTCTATTAAGTGCCAATATTATTGCTCTTTGATGTACAAATGCATGCATCTATGAGTTACTAGGTATAAAAAACATACTGGTCTGCAGAATAATTTGTTAGTGTGCTGTTCCTTTTTATACACATAGCTAAATTAAGACATTCTCAGTCATTTTTCACCACATAGCCCCTATTTAACTTACTCATCTAAAAAAAGTCTGCTTGTTGCATTTTAATTATAAATATTTCCCATTTTATATAATTTCTCTTAGTTTAAATCAAGCATTACAGAATCCACTAGTTTATGAGCATATAAACAATACAATTTCTTAGCAAGAACAAATTGTTAAAAATACTCTAGGTTTTCTGTGAGTTTTATAAATGAATTTAGTAAAACCACTAGTAGATATTGGTTTTCTGCTTTAAATGGCAAATACATAACAAAAATGTTTAAATAAAATATTACACAAGAACTACATTATGTACACTATAATTTAAATGGAATGATCAATTTAAGACAATTAAGATTAGAACATGATTCACTTTTTTGCCTTGCCCAATTTTATATGAAAAGCAAATTGGGGAAAGTTATCAACATTAGTGTAAAGTGTTTCTAAGTAAAAGTTCATAATTTATTTATGGGTAGCATAAAATACTAACAAAAATAGCTCTCCTTAAGTTGAGAAAAAAGAATATATCCATATTGTCATTAAAGAAATGCTTACCAGCAATCAAGATACATACATAGCAGTTTAATCATTCCGAGTGCTTAGATATCCAAACTCACTGAAAAATGCCATATCACAGTGTCAAAAAAAAAAGCATTTCTGAGCAGAAAAACTTAAAGCACCAAAGAGAAAATTTTATTCTCCTCAAGGATCAAAACATACATTTGTTTTAATTAATGGCAAAATACTTTTGTATATGTTAAGTAAAGCTCTACACTGACCCCCCACACCTAAAAAAAATTAAAAAAAGTATTTGTGGCTATAGGGCAATTTGGAATCCTAGTGATGAAAGTTAATCAGCTGGAGCAGCAGATACTTTTGCTCTTGATCCTTTTCAAATCCTTATAAGTATCTAACTTCATATTTTTATTGCAGTTACCCTGAGCCATCATGGATGGTTGGAGAGAAATTGATTTGCTAAGGAGTATCACAACATTGCATAAAATAAAATGACATTGAAATCATAGAGCCCAAGCAGAAACTGACTGTACTACCAAAACCCAGTTGGACTCAGCACCACATCAAAGCGTGTGTTTACGCAGAAATCACATCAGACAGGGCAGATGGTCTACAGATAGGGAACACTTGACTAGAAATGGCAAGCTCCATACCTTTCTCAGCACCATGAAAACACACAGATGCTAATGTCCAAAATTTGTGAGGAGAGAAATTGTTAGTTGTACTTGCATAAAGGCTTCTTTCTTCTATTTATGCTGATGTAAAATTATCATTAATTTCTTGTCACTTCCTATGTAAAAGGTAATGATAATAAGACTTAACCTATATGAATATGTGATCATGGCTACTCAGAAAAAAAAGTATGATTTTAATATTTTCCCCAAACACTAATATACTCTTTTTAAAGCATCCAGAAAGTAAAATTAAAAAAATAGATACTCCCTCTTGTGCTCAAGTACATTACAGCTATTAAAAGAGAATGCTGAGAGATAAGGAATTAGTGGAAATGTTTATCCAGAGTATCAGGTAATGCCCTGAGCTGCCTCTGGGCTTCACTAATTGAGCACTATTTGAATTGTATAAACAGTACAATGAAGGCTCCAAACTCCCCCAACCAGGGAAATGGGTGGGTATTTATGATTTTCTTTGCTACAACGCAGTGAGGACTGTTAAAAGCTTGTTATCAGCATATTTTTTATAGATTGAATTATAGAAACTTCATATTTTCTTTTATCATTTAAGTATGTTTTAGTATCTGTGTCCTAAGTATTTCTATACAGAAAACTTAATTCTTGGAAAGGAGAGCATTTTCCTTAGATCTCATATAAGTAAAATTTTAGCTCCATGTATACAAAGTCTGTTTTTTTCCCCTGGGGAATCGGGTGGGGGGGATACTGGGCACATCTATATTTTCCTTACTGCAAGACCCTTCTAAAAATTAGAAAATTAGAATTGCTATTTAGAATCTTGCTCTCACATCTCTCCATAGGAGACCTAAGCCATTTTATATGCATTGAATAGCCTCCAGAATCGCGACCTTCATCAACTCTTAGTCATGCTCAGTACATTGATTACCGGACAAATTTCCATTTTCCCCTATCTGAACACACATGCTTATAGTCTGTGTACCAAAAGGCTAATGTTACTTACTGTTGCTTGTTTTGTTTTATTTCACAATAAACTGTTGTATTAATTCACTATTCCTATCCCTTTATTTTTCCCTGTTTTTTTCTTATTAATTGCTTGCTTTATATAAAAATGGTGTCAAGCATACACAAACACACATTAACACACACCCTTGTACTTTTCTTGTAATAGTCTCTACTTCATAATTTGTTCCCACTATCCAATGCTTTAGATTTTTTTCTTAACACACAATGTCATCAAATATAGCCTGTGTAGCAATTAAGGCCAAACAGCAGAAAAAGAGAAAAAAAAGAAAGGAGGGAAGGAAGGGAAAGAAAGAAAGAAAGAAAGAAAGAAAGAAAGAAAGAAAGAAAGAAAGAAAGAAAGAAAGAAAGGAAGGAAGGAAGGAAGGAAAGGAAGGAAGGAAGGAAGGAAGGAAGGAAGGAAGGAAGGAAGGAAGGAAGGAAGGAAAGAAAGAAAGAAAGAAAGAAAGAAAGAAAGAAAGAAAGAAAGAAAGAAAGAAAGAAAGAAAGAAAAAGGAAGGAAGGAAGGAAGGAAGGAAGGAAGAAAGGAAGGAAGGAAAGAAGGAAGGAAGGAAGGAAGGAAGGAAGAAAGAGAAGAAAGAAAGAAAGAAAGAAAGAAAGGAAGGAAGGAAGGAAGGAAGGAAGGAAGAAAAGAAAGAAAAAAAAGAAAGAAAGAAAGAAAGAAGGAAGGAAAGAAAAAGAAAGAAATAAAGAAAGAAGAGATAAAGAAAGAAGAGAGAAAAAGAAAGTATCTGCTACTATGCCTGGGTTTCTAGTTAATATGCTGCATTATTTAACATAATATAATAACACAAGCAATTTTACAGTGGTGGTGAATCCAATTACAAAAAGTTTGGAAGCATTTATTATAATTTTGAAGCAAAGAAAAAAAGTTGTATTAGTAAAATTGGTATAGAAACTTCCCTTAAATTTTTTCTCTTTGACAAATTCTGTAGTATAAACCCATGATTTAATTTTACGTTTCATAAGATATTTCTGTTTGACATTTTTTATTATTTATATATATAATATTATTTCCTATAAATTCTGAATCTGGAAACCAAGCACTAAAGTGCTATGTGACAAAACAGAGAAGAGAGTTTTGGCATCTATAACCTTGCACCTTTATGTATTAATTTATGCTTCCAGTTTAACTTTTGATTCATACTTAACATGATTATAAGCATTTTGCTGGAGTCTTCTTTCTCGTTTCTTTGACCAGCTAAACATTCAGATTTAAGTTAAACCTTCTTATCAAAAAATATTCTCATCTTATAGCTGGACTGCCTAGAAATCTTCTCTGTTATCTGCAATTTTTTTAAATTTATCTGCAGACAAATGTTTTTGAATAGTCATTCCCTCACCATCCATTTATTTATAAGTCTTTGTTTTAATATATTATTCTATCATCAAATGTGCTTGCATTGAAGAAAGAACTGAGTTACAATCATTTAAATAAAAAGTATATGTGACTTATAAAAAAGTTTGAGGAAATAAGTGATGCAAATTTATTCATTGATTGAAGGAACACTATTTCCTGACTTAATACTCTCTTTGTATAGTAGTAAATATAAACATACACAGTAGTATCATTTTAATATTTATTTAATATTCATGGAAATAATATTAAAAATCTTCTAGTAGCAATATCTGCAATGTGTCAGGGACCTTCAAGAATATAGTCAGTAGATAGACAAATACCCAATAAAACATGTAAAGATAAATCTCATTTCTGTAAATAGAAATACATGACATCCTACAGGTTAGGTCACAAGTTGAAGTATTATATGTTAAGCAATGCTTAAAATATTCCTAACTAACGTAGTGACAGGGAGAAATATAGTGATTCTATAAGTCTGATTCTATTATATTTGTTCACAATTAGTTGGGATATAGATGAAGAAAAATTAGTATATTTAAAATACCATTTAAATATTACCAGAAATAGTAATAATAGTAATTCGTTATTAGTAATTAGTAATTAGCTTGAGCAAACATCAAAATCAGATGAGTACAATAAAGTATTTAGTGAGGATAATAGAAAAGAAACCAACAAATAATTAAGTTTTAAATACTTTGAACACTCAATTTATATAAGAGAATATATAAGGCAATAATCCATTTCCTGTGAACGAACACTGCGTAAAACATGTGAGCCAATGAAGATAGCATGGTCAGTGCATGGATTATGCAATATAGGCAAATATACAAACATTTCAGAAATGAGACGTTATCTCAATTATGAGAGGAGAAAAATAAATCATTTTCCTTTTATTTCTTTTTCATATATCCTTGAACCTTGTGCTTTGAGAAGTACTTTCCCAAGTAAATATTGGAGAAGGAAAGAGCCATTTGGAAAGTCTTACAGTAATCTATATGACAGATGTTGGCTAAGACTCATGCGGTTGTCACAGAGCTGGAAAGGGTCGACAGCTTTGAGAGGTAGTAGGAGTTATAACTTACAGGACTTTATGATGGATTAGAGTTACTGGTTTAAGTGGAGGTTAGTGTTTAATGGTGTGTCTGTGTCTTCCAACTGAGTGACTGAAAGGACAGTTTATTAATATAGAAAGCATACTAGAAGAATTGAACTGTGGGTTTACAAGATCATGAATTCCATTTTGAACAAATTACATTGCATTTACCTTCTGAAAGTTCATGTTCTGTGAACCATCTGCATGAAAACTTAAGCATTCCATTTTAATCATGAATGTGGATAGAGAAGAAAAATTGACCTTCAAACAGCATGCCTTTCACGAGGAGGGCCACGTAAAGACCCAGGATATTGGGAACACCAAGAGCAGTGGAGAAGCAAATAGGTGAGGTTTGAAATACAAATATTAGCGAAAAAGATTTCAGAGAAATTTTAAAGATAGAAGAAGGAAAGGTCTAAGATGTAAATGATTAAAATGACAACAATAAACAAATTAGGAGAAAAAATATCTTCTCTGCATACTGATACAATAAATACAAATAAAAAAAATCTCTGTATACTGGTATAAAAAGTTGAGAAATGGTAAGATTAATAACGATGTACTGGATTTGGCAAAATAAAGTAACAGTTAAGGATAAAAAAGAAAATGTCTATAAAATGGTGAGTTCGGTACAGGGGATATTACTGAGTGAATGTTAATTGAGTGGAAGGGGTGGGGATATATGTGTGCCATTAACCTTGGAAGCAGCCAGAGATTATTCTCCTGGGATATTTATTATCTTATTATTTTTTGTAGAGATACAATGAAATTTTATTTTTTTACTTTAAACTATTTGGGTGTGTTCAGAGACTTTTTTTACTTTAATTGCACAGCTTTTTATTTTCTTTCCTTCATTTATCTGAAGGATGCCTTTCAAACATCCTTCTTTCTCAACTTGAACCCAATCCAAGAAGGCCCAAAAATTTGACTTGTCAGCAGAAGTGGACAGTGGTCCTTGCTGAATGGCCAGCTGGTGGAGAGGAAGCGGAGAGTTGGAGCTACATATGAGCATCGTTTTGTTCTCTCCTCAGGGTCGCTCTTGAAGAAGTCTTATAACAGTTCAGTCAAGATTGTGGAAAAAATATTGGCACTATGTAATGCCTGCAGTTGGCAACTCACAGCAATCTTTGATCAATGAAGTCTAAAGAAAAGGGACATCAGTGCTTAATAAGATTAGGTCAAAATAAGTAATTTGGGGACGATTGAAAAGAAACACAATAATGGCAGAAATAAGAAATTAGTTCTTAATTTACAACAACTCATTTGTCATTGAGAGTCAAAAGAAATTCAAACTATAGACACATGTGGATTAGTTTTTCTATCACTTGGGTAGATTGCATTACCATATGCAGTGATAATGATAGTAGAACCTCATTACATGGAAATACAACGTCTATCTTTAATGCACCCATTCATTAATCCATGCACTTGCAAAAACATTCTGGATTTTTCATTACAAATACTGCTAGTTTCTATGCTCGTGGCTAGGACTTAGATGATGTTACTGTGACATAATTTACCATGTGACATAATTTACCATGAAGGCAATGTCTGAATTTTAAGAGAATTGTTTTTAAACTAAGTAAGCTGCCTGATTTTTTGATTTTTTATACATTCCTGAGTCTGGTAAAAATGGTCATGATATATATATATATATATATATATATATATATATATATAGATATGAGCATATATACATATATATGTATATATATGTATATATGCTTGAGATGAGAGCCTTCTACTGAGAGTATACCACCTACATGGCAGAGCCTAGCAAGCTACCTGTATTTTATTTGATATGCCAAAAGCCAGTAACAATTGTGGACCTCATTCCCATGACCTGAAGGAATGGTTTGAGGCTCTTCCTGTTCCTGGAGCAAGCAGATGCCCTTGGGCTACACTTGCTTGCAGCAGGATGTATGGAGATATTACCAGTGCCCGCTAGAGCAAATGAATGAACAACGGGAAACAAGTGATACAAGTGAAGTATGTTATTCCACTGCCTAATAATTCAATCACTAATAAGTTTGGAAAAAGTTCTTGTGTACTTAACAAACCTTTTATTTTTCCTTCACCTGCAAAAGCAAGTAGCAAGCCAAAGGCAGGAAGTGACTTAAACCTGCTGACAAGAATCCTATAGATTCATGCAGATACCACTGCTCAAAACTTGGCATCAGTTAAAAAGTCATTTGGAATAAAAAGAACCACCTTAGAAAAGCTTATGATCTTCACTTTTAAAACATTAGCATTTTCTTTTTTGTAGGTAATTATGTCTTGGGGATAAAAAGACACTTGGAAAGACCAAAACAATGGTACAAATATTTTAGAATTTCAATTCCCACCCCTTGTCATACAAGAGTTGACTAGGGCTGCTTTAAATAAATATCAAAGCATGAATAGCTTAAGATAACAGATACTTTCATAGAATTGACATCAAGAAGTACACAATAAAGTTATCAGGAGGACCATTCTCTCTCTGTAATCTATAGGAGAAAAGCCTCCCTTCTCGTGGCCTAGCAGGCGATGGTTCCTTCGAAAGCTTTGGTATTTCTGCGTTTGCAGCTGCAGCAATTCAATTGATGTCTCAGCAACCACATGGCTTTTAATCTACACACCACTCTCTTCAAACAGTCTTTTGCTTCTCCTGTAAATACATAAAGACCGCAAGCATAGTAAGGATCACCCTCGTGACTAAATCTGTACACCATAATGTCTACAAACTCTGTATTATGAAAAAAAAAGGGTCATATTCTGAAGTACTGGGTGAAGAATAAACTCTATATATCATTATTTCTGTGTCTTTTGAATTTTAGGCCATCTATGTATATTATATATATATATATATATTTACAATTGTGAATAATCGACCATATTATAATGAGAATATAAGCATATATTATATGCTTTACATATATACTATATATTTGTATTAAATGTTAAATATAAATATACACCAAGTTTGTATGTTATTTGTATCAATCATAAGTAAATATACGTGGACACTTTATATCGAATATACATAGTAAATTTTAAATGAATATAACATTTAATGTACATGCATATCATACATGTATTGTATTTATGCGATATGACATGAGTTTCACTATTGTTTGAATTTTCCAGTAGATGAATTGTTTAAATGCAGAGGTCACATTGCTATTTTCCCACCAGAAAATTATTTTTATCTTGTGACATCATATACCATAAATGCAGTGCTTGAATATACCATCTGCATGAAATATATATATATATATATATGTATATATATATATACATATTTTTTTTCAACATTCCTGAGTCTACTAAAAATGTCATTGTCATTTCTAAGGGACTTAGCTATGAAATCTTATTACATTTTCTTGTTGATCAAGGAGAAAGCAATCAATTCTTCTGAAATTGTTTCTGTCACTAGCTAACTTTAAGGATGCTTATTTCTTAATCAAGGGGTTCTGGGTTATCAAATATGAAGTTGTTGTCACTATAGCTAGGACAATATTAAAATGTATGACAGTCAATTTTCCTGAAAAATAGCTTCGCAAATTTGTGAATTCTTAAATTTGTAGGAAAAACAGAAGTGTGGCCTCTTGCTGTAGGCCTTTTGGAAAGCTTTCATGACATCTTTCCATATATAACTTTTTTTTTTTTTTTTGCTTTTTTTGGGCCACACTCGGCAATACACAGGGGTTTCTCCT
The DNA here is from genome assembly GCA_021461705.1 of Cryptotis parvus. NCBI lineage: Eukaryota > Metazoa > Chordata > Mammalia > Eulipotyphla > Soricidae > Cryptotis > Cryptotis parvus. The sequence continues at coordinate 48,072 of JAJIBD010000894.1, read as the reverse complement.
GGCTCTGCACTCAGGAATTAACACTGGCGGTGCTCGGGCGACCACAAGGGATGCTAGGGATTGAACTTGAACCTAGGCCAGCACAGGCCGGCCGGCGTGCAAGGCAAATGTCCTACCCGCTGGGCTATCGCTCCGGCCCTCCATTTATAACTTAAAAGCCAGCAAATTGCCAGACATCATTTGTTAAGATTTCAGTGGAACATATCACCTCCATTTAAGACACTTAAATCAAATGTGAAATATGTTTAAAGATAATATCCTGAAAAATCATTATTTTTTGTTTATCTGTGAATGCAATGCATATTGAGCAAAGCAGTATTTTTTGGTTTAAAATTTCTGAACTTAGACATTAAGTTCAGACATTTTATATATATCTATCCATCTATTCATCTATCCATCTATCCATCTACCCATCTATCCATCTGCTTGTGACAGGACCAATGGAGATGTTACTAGTGCCCACTCGAACAAATTGATGAACAATGGGAAGACAGTGATACAGTGAATAGATGTTATAAAAATGTGACCACATACACATAGTTCAAATAATGATGTTTTGCATCTGCTACAATATTGTTGGGCAAAGCAAGCACAGGATTAAGTTTAAAGTTTAGCTTACAGCAAGGGTGTGGTTTTCAAGTACTATTGCAGTGGAATGAAAAATTTAAACAATTTAATCTATTTCCATAGCATGAATATAAATGAGTGTGTATATTTATATATAGGAAAGTGCATAGATGTATATGTGTGTAAATATATTTATGTATATGGAAAGGTTCCCCGGGCAATATTCAGTTACTGAAAGAAAAAAATAATAAATAAATAAATTAATAGAAATACGATTAATTGCAGAAATATGATTTACATGCAAAGACTAGTTATAGAGAATAAAGGAAGGCCCTTTTACATTGTAATGTCAAATTTACAAGGCTAAATTGGAAAAATTAGGAATGGTTATAAAAATTAGAAAGGATATAGCTATATTCATATTGGGGACATGTATGTGGTGAATAAAAATTTAGATAAAACTAAAATCTGAATTGAATATATGATAATTGGTTTTCTTTAATTAGTTAATAATTACATTTTGACTTTCTGTCTTTCTTTCATCTTTCTCCTTTCATCCTTCCTTCTTCCTTCCTTCCTTCTTCCATCCTTCCTTCCCTCCTTCCTTCCTTTCTCCTTCCTTCCTTCCTTCCCTCCTTCCTTTCCTTTCTCCTTCCTTCCTTCCTTCCTTCCTTCCTTCCTTCCCTCCTTCCTTCCTTTCTCCCTTCCTTCCTTCCTTCCTTCCTTCCTTCCTTCCTTCCTTCCTTCCTTCCTTCCTTCCTTCCTTCCTTCCTTCCTTCCTTCCTTCCTTCCTTCCTTCCTTCCTTCCTTCCTTCCTTCCTTCCTTCCTTCCTTCCTTCCTTCCTTCCTTCCTTCCTTCCTTCCTTCCTTCTTTCCTCCCTTCCTTTTTCTATCTTTTGTTGGGACAGCAGTGTCTAGTGTTTATTCTTGGCTCTCTATTCAAAAGTCAATCCTTGTGGTACTGTGCCACAAGTGCCAGTCTCTGGGAGCTTTGCCATGGCAAGTGACTCACCTTAATCATTCTACTATTTCTTGACCCCTAAGTAATTTGTATTTAAAAACTCAGATGACCCGCCACTCCATGAGGGCCTCCATGTTTCACATCCGAACTTCCCCCTCGTCAGCACTACACCCAGCAGACCAGCCTATCACAGCCTGGCTCATCGAGATGCACCCCTGCAGCAGTCTTTTTTTTAATCCGGCCCAGAGTCTCACAACAAGCCAGACGACCCCGACTCCATGAGGGCCTCCATTTTCCACATCCGAACTTCCCCCTCATCAGAACTCCACCCTGCAGACCAGCCTATCAAGCGGCCGCGTGGTTCATCAATAAATGCTGGATTTTCAGATGACTCCAAGAGTATGCTACCCGCACGGCAGAGCCTGGCAAGCTACCCGTGTTGTATTTGATATGCTAAATTCCAGTAACAATTATAGATCTCATTCCGATGACCTGATAGAATGGTTTGAGCCCAGAGGCAAGACTAAGTACTAAGAACAGACAGGTATGACCCTCCCCCAAAAAAAAAAAAACAAAAGGAAAAAGATTAAAATTTGAATAAAGTCAACAGTGAATTTCCAAATGTTAAAGAAAGCACTACCAGTATAATGAATTTGATTTATAATAAAAACAAGCAATTGCTCTACTCACCCAAATTAGATCTCCATAATAATAAATGCATTTAAATTTAGTTATTCTTACCAAGTCTTTATAGAGCATGTTAATACCTATCTAAGCCTGACCCAAATAATAGAGAACTTTGTAATTTCCAGGTTACCAAGAGAGTTAATTCTTAAATTATGAAAAAACAATATGAATAAAACCTCACCTCTGCCAAAGATGGATTAGGGGTAGCTAAGAAATCACAGGTTTCTGAATATAATATACCTCCACTGAAACTAGAGGAGGCAATAAACTGTATCACTGTATCACTGTCTTCCTGTTCATAATCGATTTACTCGAGTGGGCCCCAGTAACATCTCCATATGTCCTGTCTCATGCTAGTAGAGCCCAAGGGCATCTACTTGCTCCAGGAACATAAAAGCCTCAAACCATTACCTCAGGTCATGGGACTGAGGTCTATAATAGTTACTGGTATTTGGCATATCAAATACGACACGGGTAGCTTGCCAGGCTCTGCCGTGTGGGTAGCATACTCTTGTAGTCATCTCTAAATACAGCATTTATTGATGAACCAGGCTGTGATAGGCTGGTCTTCTGTGTGGAGTTCTGATGAGGGGGAAGTCCAGAACACTTAAAAGAAAAACTTGTGATTTAGGACACAAACAATGGTGTTCAGGGGTTGTTCCTAGCTCTCCACTTAAGAATTACTCCTGGAAGACTCAGGGGATCGTATGGGATGCCTGGTATTGAATCAAGGCCATCCATGTGCAAGATGATTACCCTATCTGCTATACTATTTCTTCAGCCCCAATAAATACTTGTTTCAATGTTAAATGTAAGAGGTGTTTCATTCTTTGTTTCACAACTTGACTATCAGCATAAAATCATAATATAACTCAAAGTCTTAACAATACGATGATTGGGCCAAGGACTGCAGCATGGGTGAAAGGGCATTGAGTAATGTCAAAAGTGATCCCTGAGTACAGAGCCAGGGGATAGTCCTGAGCAATAGCAGATCAGTCCCCACACAGAAACAAAGATATAGCTATAAAGAGAACTGAGACATACATAATATAAGCACAGGAATAATAAATCTGAATATAAAATTGACAAATACATGCAAAGGGAGTCTAGAGACTAGTCTAATAGTTAGAATACATATTTACGTTTTGGTTCAACATTGAAGGAGTTTCAATCTATGTAAATGTAAATGTTAATTATTATTCCTGCCAGTAAGCACAACATTGCTTTGACATTTCAGGATTATAAGTATGGGGTCATTGTGTATAGGGGAAACACACAATGGTAAACTGTAATGGTATAGTTTACTATTGTGTGTAATGGTAAATTGTAAGTCAGTTGAGATCAGGATTCTGAACCTAGCCTGAGACTATAGAGTCCCTAGGAGAGCATTGGGGGCCTTCGGATGGAGAGAGCAGAGGACTCCTGGTTTCTGGACCATAACACTGGCACTGGACCATGGGGCCCCTGATGCCTGGGGCTGGAGAGCCAGCACTAGGGGAAGAAGCTGCTCCTGCTGTCTACTCTGAGGGCCAGCACCAGAGCCACATGGCTGGTGTTTGAGCCTCAGGGCTACAGGGTTACAGGCCAACAGGACCAAAGAGCAGATCAACAAACTGGTTAGAGATGCAGGTAACAGAGAAACAGAGGCAACAGGCGAAAACAGTGAAAGAGGGAACTAGAGTTAGGGATTTTTATAAAGAAACAAAGAGAAAAGCCCTGAACAAAAAAGGAGCTAAGAAAAGCAGTCCTGAAAAGAGAGGTCCTGGGAGATAACCTGAAAAGTTAATCCTTGAAGAAAGACTTCCGGGAGAGAGAGAGAGAGAGAGAGAGAGAGAGAGAGAGAGAGAGAGAGAGAGAGAGAGAGAGAAAGAGACAGACAGACAGACAGACAGAGACAGAGACAGAGACAGAGGCAGAGACAGAGAAAAAAAGAGAGAGGGGACAGAGAGAGACAGAGAGATAGAGACAGAGAGAGACAGAGAGAGACAGAGATAGAGAAAGAGAGAGAGACAGAGAGAGGGACAGAGAGACAGAGAGAGGGACAGAGAGACAGAGAGAGGGACAAAGAGAGAGAGAGAGGGGAACAGAGAGAGGGACAGAGAAAGAGAAAGAGAGAGAGGGACAGAGAGAGAGACAGAGATAGAGAGAGACAGAGAGAGGGAGAGAGAGGGACAGAGAAAGGGATAGAGAGAAAGAGAGAGAGAGGGACAGAGAGAGGGACAGAGAGAGACAGAGAGACAGAGATAGAGAGAGACAGAGAGAGGGAGAGAGAGAGGGACAGAGAGAGAAAGAGAGAGGGACAGAGAGAGGGACAGAAAGAGAGAGAGGGACAGAGAGGGGGACAGAGAGAGGGACAGAGAGAGGGACAGAGAGAGGGGGACAGAGTGAGGGACAGAGAGAGACAGAGAGACAGACAGATAGAGAGAAACAGAGAGAGAAAGAGAGAGGGACAGAGAGAAGGACAGAAAGAGAGAGAGGGACAGAGAGAGGGACAGAGAGAGGGACAGAGAGAGAGGGGGACAGAGAGAGACAGAGAGAGCAGAGAGATAGAGAAAGACAGAGAGACAGAGAGAGACTCTGACAAGAGGAGCCTGCACGGAAGCTCAGAAGAGAGCAGCCTGCAGGGGAACCTGCTAGGTGAGAGCCAGAGGTCCCTGGAGAGAGGTTACCGCAGAGAGCATGGAAGTGAAGCAAACGTGACAAGTAACAGAAGACTATTAAACGCAACCTTTAGGAAACTGTGGCTTTGCTGTTTCCTCAGGGAAGGGTCAGGGGGGAAACAGTGTAGGCCCAGAGGCTGAGGACACTACAAGTGAGTCATGTCCGGGACCCAGCTAGGCCATGGCATCTGCTGTTATTGACACCCCTTGATTCTCAAGTACTATTAGGGGCCATGGGGTCCTTAAGGGACCTTTGAGCCTGGGGCCTTGGGACCCCCTGAGGCACGGAGTCACAATCTCTCTTCCTCTTTTATTTATCAACCCCAACAATTGTGTAAGAATGTCTTGTGATTGTATTCATAATGCTAGATTTTCTGCAATAAGAATATGCACATTAAATTAATGTGTACATTTATCTTTGACTTTTGTAGACAATGAAATCATACGCTTCTAGTCTTCTTATAATTTTGTTAGTGAATCTCTGTCTCTCAGTAAGTGGAACACAATTGTATGTAAAATCAGGTCTCTATATTAGATGCTATGAAAGCTTACCAAATAAGTTTCATTGGGATTTCAAAAACCTACAGTTTCTTAAATTAGGAAATAAAATCAGTGACAATGCAAGCACTGTGGGGATAGTCTATCACCTTGGGAAAAGAACATACTCCAATTATTATAAATTGGAATCTGATTAAAAATAACATTTTCCTACAGTACTCATTGTGTCTTATTCATTAAATATATGTTGGAAAATATATTCAAACTTTCTTATAATTTTCATATTTTGTCAGAGAACAAATATCCATAATACCTCGTTGCCATGCCACACTTGCTAACAGCAGGGAACAGATCAGGTACTAGAGTACCCTCACAAAGGCCCAAGAGTCACGATTTTAATTCTTATTAGGAGTTTATTTTTCCATCAAACTCCATCAAACTTTTCGTGGTAAACCAAGTCTTTCTATATTTCTATATTTCGAATAAAAATATTTATTCATAGAAAAGAAATACCTTTGATAGAAGCATCAAACACATTTTTACATGTAGAACTAGACAGAAGCATTTGGCACAATAAATTGAACTCATAATATCCACAATTTTATTCATATTATCTAGATTAAAACACCCACTATGGAACCAGTCAAGTCACGCACATGTTCTCTTGTTTTTGTCTATTTCTGTAATTGCTTTGTTTTTCTGCCCATTTTATCCCCAGGAGCGCCAAAGAGACTGTGGCTTCCCTATGGAGGTACAACTGCTGCGCTTTCTCCTGGCTCTATGCTCAGGATTCACTCCTGGCAGGGGTCAGACAAGCTTGATAGGAGATTGAATCAGGTTTGATTGTGTGTACATCAGGTCTTCTTAACTCACCAGACTCTCACTCCAGTTCATCATATAGGAAGTTCGTAGAAAAGTTCCCTTTCAACTCTTCCGGTTCCTCTGACAGCTCTGATAATAAATTGGCATGAGAGCAATTATCTGCGAAAAATAAAAATTCAATTTGTGTGCACAGAAGTTAACAGCTATGAAAGCTAGTGAATGATGAAAGCATTTATTTCATAGAGTTTTAGGCAACGGAGAAAGAAATCATATGAAGGATAAGGAAAGCAGTTCAAAGAATGATAGCACAGGTTTCACATACTCAGGTTCGGGTTCTGACCCTGCATGACTGGAAATGATCCTCACACACAAAGCTGAGAGTTACTGCCAAGCAAGCACCAATGGGCGAGGCTCAAATGGCAAAGTAAAGGAAATGAAAAAAGAAACATACAAAGGACATACAGGCCAAATAAGTTATTACATTCTTGAATGGAGAGCTAATTTTGTGACCGAGCAGACACATGCCTACCTATCCCTGCTTCTGACAATCAGGGCATGGCTTTGCATCTGTAGAGGATACTTTTCACAGAGAGATTTATTTCCTGCTTTCAGTGGAGGAGAAGCAGAGGAAAACTCCTGCTTTTAGAAGAAAAGGAAGTAAAAAGATTGTTCACTCACTATTTCACACACAGGAACTCTCACAGGAGCTTATCAATGAACTAACTTTACTTGATTAGGTGACCAGCATTATTAGTTTTAATTTTTAAGAACACATGTCACCATACCCAAGAGATAATAGAATAACACACCGTTCCCTGATTTTTATACATTTTTCACTCAGGTTTCAGTTCTTTATTCAGCCTCAGATGATTACACATATCAGTGTCTTCTAGAATAATTTGAGTTTTATTCAGAGTTTTTAACTAGTTTCGAATAATGAGTTTATTTTGCTTTTAGGTTTCTGTACCATACTAGTGATGTTCAGGGATTACTCTTTATTCTCTGCTCAGGGATCATTCCTGACAGTGCTCAGTGGATGTAATGAGGTGTTGAGTACAGTACCTCCATTGGTCACATGTAACACAACTCTCTATTATCTGAAGAAAGTTTTTGGATCCAAGTATAACTTGATTTTAACTTGATTTCACTATCATTATCACTATCGTCCCATTCATCATCGATTTGCTCGTGGGGGCACCAGTAACATCTCCATATGTCCTGTCTCATGCTAGTAGAGCCCAAGGGCATCTGCTTGCTCCAGGAACATAAAGAGCCTCAAACCGTTAAAATAGGTCATGGAAATGACCTAATATAATTGTTACTGGTATTTGGCATATCAAATATGACACGGGTAGCTTGCCAGGCTTACCGTGCAGGTGGCATACTCTTGTAGTCATCTCTAAATCCAGCATTTATTTGATATCCCTTGGGGTCCAGTCGGTCAGGGCTCTTATGGTTCCACTTTTTTTCTGAAGATAGAATCATTTCTCCAACTATAACAAAACTTAAAATTTTACATAAGAAGTTAAGAAACTAAACTATAGACATCACATGCACTATGATATTGGTTAAAAAGCTGTAGAGAGTGAATAATTTTCTATATCTGCACTACATATATGCTCAATATCGCATTTAAAGTACCGTTACCACTAAGAAAGAATGGTCCTACACTCATTGTTCATCACTGTTGGTTTTATTGATGCAGACCCTCTGATCTGCTCTCAACAGCAATAACTGTTTGTCTCTCCGAAGACGCCTATGGGTGGCAAAATCTTTCCTCTTTTTCCTCTTGCCGGGCTCGTACATTTTCACAGTGTGTGCTTTTTTTGTTGTTGTTGTTGTTGCTTTTTGGGGTCACACCCTGCAATGCTCAGGGGTTTCTCCTACCTCTGCACTCAGGAATTACTCCTGGCAGTGCTCAGGGGACCATATGGGATGCCAGGGATCGAACCTCGGCCGGATCTGGGCCGGCACTGGCCGGCGTGCAAGGCAAACGCCCTACCCGCTGGGCTATCGCTCCGGCCCCAGTGTGTGCTTTTTAAGCTCATTAATATCATTGAAATTGTAGAGTTCACTCTAGTTCCTTCCATGCACAACTCTCACGTAACTTGACCGGGATCCAAAAAAGGCAGAAAATGGACCAACAGAAATTGAAAGTACTCGGAAAAAGCATGCTTCGCTTCATGATTTGGGCTGAATGTAGAAATAGACAGCTCTGTGCATGTTCATTAAGAGCAAAGCACGACATGAAGAGTGATATATTAATTCAATTAATACACATCAGGAAAATTAATATTTTCTAACCTCCTTGTCTCTCTGTCTCTGTATCTCTCTCCATTTTATCTTTAGTAATGTGACGCTTCCACAAGTTTTCTGTGACACCAAAATCATTGCAGGTGGAACATTATTTTCAGCACTCCAGACTTGATTTCTGCAATATGCTGTATTTGGAGTTCCCTTGGAAGACCTCCCAGAAGCCTTAGATAATGCAGAGAGCAGCTGCCGGAGTTGAGGAACGGAAATAGAATTAGCTTAGCTGGAAGCCCAACGCTTAGAACTGAAATATGTATCTGAACTCAACTGCTAGCTCAAGAAGCTCTAAAATTAAAAATAATTGAAATCATTAAAATAATAGAGGAATGTTTAGACCACATGTTTTTTCATTACAAAGAAATATTAGGGACAGTTCTCTGTGTTGTTTAAAGGGAAAAATAGAATTCTTAGGTAAAAGCTGCCCACCGTAAGCTATGCCTTCAGTTAGAGAATTGTTCTGCCGAATTATTGGCTTTCTGGGCAGGTCTCAGTGAGCATTTATGTGTTGCACATGTGTTTCTGTGCATACCTATACTTATACTTTTTTAATAAACTATTTATCTAATGACAATGACTGAATTATTATTACTTGCAATTTTTATCTATATCAGCTCTTATTTTATTGTCATTTATCACTTGATCACTTGAATCCCGTTATTCATCAATTTGCTCTAGCGGGCGCCAGTAACATTTCCATTGGACCCTATCACATGCCAATGTAGCCCAATAGCATCTGGTTGATTCAGGAATATGAAGAGCCTCAAACCGTTCCTTCAGTGTCTTTACAAGGAAGTCTGACCGTCTTGTAGGTGGGCGGCCACGTGATCTTTTGACATTCCGAGGGATCCAGTCAGTAACGGCTCTAGGCCAGAGGTTGTCTCCAAATCACATTACACCCCATCTGATTTTCAATGCCTTGGCAAACGAGACAGCGCCTCTGATTCTGGAATAGCGACGGAGGTCAGAACTCCGGATTCTTTCTCTCACTTGAGTGAGGCGTGATATTCCAAGCATAGCTCTTTCGATTCCTCTCTGGGAGACCGAATAGCATTCTCATCCTGCTTTCGTAGGGCCCAGGTCTCTGAGGCGTATGTTAATGTAGGGAGAATGGGTGGAGTCAAAGAGATGTGCCCAGAGCCAGAGGTTCTTTGTCCTTTTAGCTATTTCTTCGATGCCTTTGAAGGCATTCCATGCTTCTCTCTTCCTCCTGCACAGCTCAGGTTTTAGGTCGTTCATCATGTTGACTTCTCGACCTAGGTACACATAACTGCTGCATTCAGAGATGTTTGTTCCATTGAGAGTGGGGCCTCTGGAACTAGTTCATTCTTCATAAACATTGTTTTCTTTAGATTAAACTGTAGACCTACCTTACCACATTCTTGGTCAAAGTCAGCCAGCATTTGTGCCGCTTGGCTAATATTTGGTATTATTAGAACGATGTCATCAGCGAGCGGAGATGGTGTAGTTGCCGACCATCTATCTTCACTCCCATTCCTTCCCATTATAATTGTTGCATGATGTTCTCAAGGGTGGCGCTGAAGAGTTTTAGTGAAATGGTATCACCCTGTCGAACCTGTCTTTTCACATTAATGATCACTTCTTTGTAGAATGGTGAGATCCTGGTGGTGAATCTGTAATACAGCTCACGAAGGATCTTGATGTATTGGGTTTGAACACCCTGTTTGGCTAGGGCTTCGATGACTGCTTCAGTCTCCATAGAATCAAAGGCTTTCTGTAAATCAATGAACGTGAGACAGAGCTGCATCTTGTCCTCCCTACAAACCTCAATGAGCTTGGTTACTGTGTGGATATGGTCGATTGTGCTGAATCCTTTCTGGAAGCCTGCTTGCTCGCATGGTTGTCCTTCATCTAGTGTTCTGCTAATCCTGTTCAGGATGACTCATGTAAACAGCTTGTATATGACGGACTACAGGCAGATGGGGCAATAGTTGCTGATGTCGTGAATGTCTCCCTTCTTGAACAGTAGAACTGTCCTGCTTTTTTCCATTGGGAGGGTACCTTGCATTCAGACAGGTAGCGTGTGAAGAGCTGAGCTAGTGTATTGAAGAGAACTCCCAGAACGACCACCAACTGGGAACTCTTTGGCACCATTGCAGCAACATGGGAAGATACCATCATTGGCGACATCCATGAAGAATACAACCGATTGCTTCAGCACCTCCATGATTGTGCGAAGAATGCTGAGAGAGAGAAAGACACAAAAGGAAGGCTGTCTTCAGAAACTCTTGAGCTCATTCGCCAACGTGGCAAGGCGCGAGCCTCAGGAGACCAAATGCTAACGTCCAAGCTTGCTAAACGGTGCAGAGAAGCGATAAAAGAAGACCTCAAATACAGAAGAGCAGAAATACTGGAAGATGCAGCAGAAGCAGGGAAAAGCATTTGCACTGCCCGTTTGTCCTTTGCCAACTATAAGACCAAGATGACTGCCCTCCGACGCCCTGATGGATCTATCACATCTTCCAGAAAGGCAATGGAGAAGATTATCCAGGACTTCTACTCAAATCTCTTTGATAGCCACATCCACCTGCCCACATACCAAATTCCACAGGATGGATATGTCATTCCCAACGTTCTCCCTTATGAAATCGGACATGCCATCTCGTCGGTAAAGAAGGGAACGGAACCAGGCCCAGGCAAATTCAGACCCAAACACCTGAAGAATCTGCCGTCGGTACTCATCAATTGTCATTTATATTGTACAAAAATAAAAAGCTTGTCTATTTCAAATAAATCTCCAAAGAACACTTAATTTATTATTCTTTTATTATTGCTATTATTAATATGACTCAGACACATGGGGCAGAGCTGCTCTCCCTGTGCTCAGCTGATCATGAGGCACCCAGGAAGGAAGGTGAGTTCTAACCCTGGGCCCAGCATCCCAACAAAGTCTTACCATTTTAAACATCTGAATTGCACAACTTCGTCAGAGCTCCGCCCAAGAGAAAAAAAACTATCTCTTCCCATTGGTTCATCAGTAAATGCACGGGATGAGAGCCTACTACTGAAAGTATACCACCCACCCTGCAGAGCCTAGCAAGCTACCCATGTCATATTTGTTATACCAAAAACCAGTAACAATTATAGATCTCATTCCCATGACCTGAAGGAATGGTTTGAGGCTCTTCCTGTTCCTGGAGTGAGCAGATGTCCTTGGGCTACACTAGCAGGTGACAGGATATATGGAGATGTTACTGGTGCCTGCCCAAGCAAGTCAATGAACAAATGAAAGACAGGTGATACAAGTGATTAGTACATTGGTTTTTGGGAAACACTTGTGCTCAGGGCCCACTCCTAGCTCTAAGCATAGGGACTAGGGCGGAGCTATAGTCCAGCGGTAGGGATTTGCCTTGCAAGCGGCTGGCCTGTGCCGGCCCGGGTTCAATCCTCGGCATCCCATACGGTCCCCAAGGACCGCCAGGAGTAATTCCTGAGTGCAGAGCCAGAAGTAAACCCTGAGAATTTCGGGTGTGACCCCCAAAAAAAAGGAAAAAAAAAAGAAATTCATTAGGAGCCAGGAGAAACCCCTGAGCAATGACAGGTGTGATCCCACCCCCAAAAAAAAGAAAAAAAAAAATAAGCATAGGGACTATTACTGGACTGGCTTGTGGGATCTTATGTGATGCAAGAAATTAAATCAGGGTCAGCCACATGCAAGGCAAGCACCCTACCAACCATACTATCACTTCATCACACTGCATTTCCGTAAAAGCTTTCATTAATGTAACCTGATCATCACTTGTATAGCTTGTCTTCCTGTTGTTCATCAATTTGCTTGAGCAGGTACCAGTCACATCTCCATATATCCTGTCACAAGCAAGTGTAGCCCAAGGGCATCTGTTTGCTCCAGGAACAGGAAGAGCCTTAAACCATTCCTTCAGGTCATGGGAATGAGGTCCATATGAAATTAATTTATTTATAATAAAATAACTATTAACATTCCCTAAGGTTGATTCACAATCCCTAAAATCTTCAGTGGCTGTTGCATTAATAAAGTGAAATTCCTTACACTAAACTACTGAAATATCAGTATTACATATGTATTATTAAGGTTGCCAATGGCAGGACTTTGTTAGCATATCAAAGCAAAGTACCTTTGAAATAAACAAGAAAAGTAGGTAAACTTTCAACTGTAATGCTTTGAAGCCTTGATAGGAAATATCTCCAATGATTTGGGCTCTTTGATCTACTATTTACCTTACCATCATTCTTCTTGAACAACTTTATGGCAATGAGCTTTTATTAGAATCGTGATTGTGATGATAACGAGTAAGGATTTCACAAGTATAGTCACCTCTTTTTCTTGAGAAATACTTTGCTTAGACTGCCTTCAGTTAAACTATTGGCCCGCATCATTAAATATTAGCATCAGTTACCATAAGGGGTAATTTGGAACCATCAAATTAGCAAGAACTTAATTCAGTTTAAAACACTTTCCTTTAGCTTTTATGTTTCTTCATGCAAGTCAAGGATAAAGCAAAAGACAGCACGATTAAAACAGTCTTTAACAGACCACACACCCTTTTGGTATGTATTCTGATGCTCACGGATTGCAGTTGTTTTCACTACTAAACTTACTACACCCTAACCAATGGCTACGGCAAACCACTACTTCAAAACCCATTAGCTTCTTCTGCAAATCACTTCAGGTTTTCTTGGGGCCAGAGAGGTAGCTTGATAGGCTGAACACATGTTTTATGTAGGATGGCCTGAGCACTCAGTTCAGTGAAACACACCAAGCACCAAACTAGGGGAAGGTCCTGTAAACTACGAGGTATGCTCCCTCATAAAACACAAAAGAATAAAAACAAAAACAAAGACTTGCTGTTAAACTCCATTTCTATCAAACCTGGCTGCTGGTTTTAAGACAATTTTACATTTTATAGTCTCATTGTATAAATAAATATATAAATATATAGTGTGATTTTTATTGTTATATTTTGTTATATTGCTATATTTTAAAATATTTTATTATACCACCGTGAGATATACAATTGCAAGATGTTCATGTTTGAGTTTCAGAGTTTCAGTCATACAATGTTTAGCACCCATTGCTCCACCAGTGCCCATTTCCCACCACCAATGTCCCCACTTCCTCCCCTTCCCATAGACTGCCTCTATGGAATGTTCTTTATCTCTTCTCTCTCTCACTCTCTCTCTCTCTCTCTCTCTCTCTCTCTCTCTCTTTCCCGCCTCCCTTTCTTACACATTGTGGATTGTAGTACATACATTTAGAGGTTATCATGTGTATCTTTTTGCCTATGTTTAATGCTCAGATGGTATCATTCACAACCATTATCAGCACATTGTTCCCTTCTCTGTCTTACCCAGCCTCTGATTCCCACATGTTTGTCACATACCAGTTTTGAAATATCATGCAGGCGCAGCGCCCACGTGCTATGAAGATCGGCTGTGTCCAGCTGTGGAGTCCGCACCTTGAGGATGACTATGGTTGTGCTCTGACTTCTGGGAGCCTGGCAGGGAACAGGGCAAAGGGCAAAACCTGTCCCCACTCCAACACACCCCATCAATCTAGCACAGGGCGGGCAAGGCAGAGACTCCGCCTTGCACCTGAATACCTGGTGTCCGGCCTGAGAGCCCCAGCAGCAGTTCTGGGCAGGGCCGCCAGGCCTTTAGGAGGGAGCTGAAGTGGGTGGTAGTGGCCCCAGCACAGATTCCCTAAAAAACCTAGTTGGTGTAGTTGCCGAGTCGCGCAGCCTGCCTTGAATTCGGCTTCTCTATTGGGTCGGGCTGTGTCCAGCTGTGGAGCCCAGACCTTGAGGATGACTGTGCTTGTGTTGTATGAGGTTTTCTGACTTCTGGGAGCCTGGCGAGGAACAGGCCAAGGAGCAAAATCTGCCCCCACTCAAAGACGCCCATTGGCACAGGGTGGGCAGTCTATTGTTATTTTTTTTATTTTTTGGGTGGGGCACATCCGGCAATGTTCATGGGTTACTCCTGGCTATGTGCTCAGAAATTATTCTTGGTGGTGCTCAGGGTACCATATGGGATGCCGGGATCAAACCCAAGTTGGCCGCATGCAGGGCAAACACCCTACCAACTGTGCTATCACTCCAGCTCCATTGTTATATTTTTTTTAAAAAAGCCAAATGATAGACTTAGTTAACTCTTAAAGAACAGCAATCAATTGAACAAATGTTTATTATCTGCAGAATTTCTGAGTTCCATCATTATAGAATAGCTTTTCTTGGATTTTCTGAGTCAATGCCTCTTTTACTATCAAGTAAGACATCATACAAGATTAGAGCCATCTGAAGGCTTGGCTGGATGGAAACTGCAATTGGTCAAATATCTTAATTTCTTAAACACAGGATTGTAAAACAATTTAGGTTTTGTGAAATCAGTGTGGCGGAATGTAAAAGGGAAAGAATGAGAGAGAAATAGAAGAATGAGACAAGATTTTTTTTTATTATCTACTTTCAAATTGGACATAGCATTATTCCTGCTGTGTTCTATTGATCCATAGGCCAAACCTGGTAGAATTTGTGCAATGACTAAACTAAGGTGGAAATAGAATAAAGCAAGAACTATTGAGGGTCCCCCTGAGGTAGATTGTCAAAGGCAGAAACACTGCTTAGTGTATTTTTCATGGCATTGTAATCAATAGCTTATAGACTTACATTACAGAAACTCCTGGTTATTACTTGTAGCAGTTTATTAAAGAAATTCTTGGAGAATTTTTCACATGCCATGTCCAAATTTATCTAGAATTATTGGATTAATTGCAATGGAATACAATTGTCTAAGTATGGTAAGAAGCAAAAGAGATTCCTTATTCCATGAATACACCAATATTTTCATTTATTTACAAGAAAGAGGAATCAAATACATTCTTAAACTTATAAGTGTCTGTGCTAAAATGTTGCATAAAAGTTAACATTTTAACTTTTTATTTGTAGTTAATGAACATAAAACTGATGCATATTATTATATTATAGTACATATCAAACATGCTAGTTTGTGCATATAATTATATATGTATATATTTATATATATAAAATATTTGTTTGAGGGACCACATCTAATTGTTCTCAGTGATATTCACAGTTCTTCACTCAGGGTACAGTCGTGGCTGTGCTCAGGGGACCAGAAGTGGTGTTGAGGAATGAACCAAGGTCAGCTCTCTCCATCTCCACAATTAAGTACATTTACATTGTTAAATAGAGTACAGACTATTCTTTTATTGCTGTTATTTTTTGAGCCTACCTGGCAGTACTCAGAGATGGCAACTAGTTTTCTGCTTGGAATTACTCTTCATCTTCTAGGACAACCATTCATGTGGTACTCAAGGATTGAAGCATGCAAAGCATGCTATAAACCCATAAAGTCTCCCTCAGACATTTCCAGAACTTTACAATCTTGTCACGTGACCGTCCAATACAAGTAACATCTTCACCTTTATTTCTAGCTTCTTCATATTCCTTTTTTGCTACTTAAATATTTTATAACTATACTTAAGTAGAAAGTAAAAAATATAGGACTTATTCTGACAGGCACATTTTACTTAACATAATGCCCTACAATTTTTATCATGATCAATACATGGCACGGATGAAGTGCACAGGCAGAGCACGGCAGAGCCTGGCAGGCTGCCTGTGTCGTATTCAATATGCCAAGTATAGTAAAAGCGATGGACCTCATTCCTGTGACCTGACTGAACGGGTTGAGGCTCTCGGTGTTCCTGTAGCAAGTAGATGTGCTAGGGCTACACTAGCACACGACAGGAAAGAATGGAGTTGTTACTGGTGCCCGGCTGTGCAAATAGATGAGCAACGGGAAGACAAGTGCTACAAGAATACATGGGAGTCTTTATTTTTAAATGGCTGCATAATTTCCCTTTGTTTATACATGCCGTATTTTGTTGATTTCTTTTTTAGGTCTTTATGATAACAATTTTCAATATTCAGGGACTATTCCTAGCTTTTTGCTAAGGAATAACTTCTGGTGATATTGGGGGAACCATATGGGATGCCAGGGAAGGAATCCAGGTAGGTGCATGCCAAGAGGGTGCCTACTATTGCCTGGCCCTATTACTGATATATTGCTAAATCAAGGAACGTTTAAACTGATGCTATCTCTTGAATATTGAAAACAACTGTGCTACTGAACATGGATGTGCATATATTTGAAAACATTTATTTCCTTGAAAATAAATTGTATTCACATGTATGTGTATACATAATATATGTGAATTGGGCTCTACTAGCGTGAGACAGGACATATGGAGATGTTACTGGGGCCTGCTCGAGCAAATCGATGATGAACGGGAAGACAGTGATACAGTGATACATAATATATTATATGTGTATATACAATATGTGTATATACATATTTATTTATATATTTGAACAAGAACTTAGAATTGATTATCTTTGGGTCTTTTTTTAATTTCTACTTTGGGTACCATGTATCTTGAAATAATGTAAACATAAAGTGCTCCTCCATTTTTAATAAAAAGTATGCATTTAATATGCAACCTGTCTTTTAAAAATTAATTATATTGACAATATTTATCCTGGGCTTATAGTGTTGTTCAACCTATATTTTCTAAACACTATTTATGTAAAACATTGTCAAATAATGATATTTTATCCCATAGAATGTGTGTCATGAATTATGTACAGAAGTGTATTTGTGCTGGTGAGCAGGAATAAATTCAGTAGTCAATTGCATACTAGAGAGGTACATATTTCCTTTGAATTTAGCTGGACTTTGGGCAGGTAGGGAAAGAGACTAATGTTTTACTCTTAGTGAGCCATTTATCAACCTCCACAGTGGCTCAAAGCAATTTTGTTCTCTCTTCATGTCCCGGGGTCCCTATATAGATTTTCATTTTGCCAGCTGGAATGAGTCTGAAAACTCTCCCTGACGCTTTGTCTTGATCAGCTGCTGCTCTTCATTGACAGAGCAAGTAATCATTTTACCGCCACTAAGATGCTCAGATGGAGAGGCGATCTATCCGAAGAGTGACCCTGTAATTTATTTACTCTTTTGTGTTACACTAAGCTGTCCTATTGAAGGACACCAGAAACTCCATGGGTTAAATAATGAGACCTTGAAGTCATTGGCCACGATTTCAAAATTATACACAACTTAAGGTGAAAAAATATATATGTACATATACATGTAATATATACACACATAAATATAGACAAATTACATATATGGACTCTTCTAAGCATAAGCTTCAGAATATATCATATACATGCAAAGAAACATCACCTACTACATACATAGCACACACACACACACTACACATATTAACAAAAAACTTCATAAAGTTTTTTCTTAGAATTCCTTTATATGTTATTTCAATACCTGAAAACTGTGGAATTCTCTGAAATCCAGAAAACTCGTTCTTTTTAATTACTCATATTATTCCATGTCATTTAAAAACATCTCTTTAAAAATTATTAAGTGATTTGTAAAGAATGTAGAAAACTGCAATGATTTAAAATATGTTCATGCTAGTGATGTAAATGCATTCAGCAATCTCTATACAGTAATAAATTAGCTCTCTGAATTTTGTTAACATTTTATTATTATAGTTTAGGTAAAATGTTTATAATACTATTAGCATTTATGATCTTGGCGTACACAGTCCCACAGCTTACTGCCGTCAAACTATCGAAGAGCCTTCACCAATATCCAAATATTACTTTACCTCATCCTCCTTCCCTCCTGCAGCTTGCTTGGCAATTTCAGTATTGCAACCCATAATAATGATAAAAGCCAAGGGTTTATCATTCTTCTATGGGTATACGATTCTTCACATCAGTTTAGGTTAAAAAATATGTCAGAATACTGCCATACTGGGTCTGGCCTTCTGAGTTCTTCCATGTTTATATCAACTTCCTGTCTGCTCTCTTGGGAGATTTTGTGGCAACATGCAAAAGCTTGTATAGGATAGGATTCTCATCAAGTCCATCTTTTATGTTAGATGAGTCAAATCTTAAGGTCCGTTATTTTGCTCTCTGTTAACCAGAAGTGGTCACGTTTTCAATATTATGGTAAAAGATTAGACAAAGGAAGTTCATTTTTTTCTGGCTTCTAACTGGAATACAGATAAGGAAGAAGCATTGCTCTTAGAGTGGAAAAAATTTAATCTCATTTCTTATAATAGTAGTATACTGAACTTCCTCAACTCTGCGTTCTATATTTACTAATCCCCAAATATATTGCTATGTAATTTTTATGAAAAGAATGAAAGATATAATTAAGGACTTTCTCATGAATGAATGTTGTGAAGTAGCTAAATATGTCCAATGTGATCACATGATTTCCTAGAAGATAAATAGGAATGAAAGTAATATCAGAAGATAGTGATATGGTGCATATTCAGCTGAACAGTGTTGGCTTTGAGAAAGAGAATGGTAAGAGACTATGAAATGCCAGTGTATATAGAAATATTTATTTATGTCAAAATAAGTATATATATTTATATATCATATACTAATATAATTATATATAATATATACATGTCTTTTATCCTCATGAAAGAAACCTTAAAAGTCTTCCTACAATAGCCAAAGAAATCAATTTATGTTCTATTTAGATCATTTGATTTATGCGGAATTTTATAGCAACAAAAGGAAATAGACTCAGTAATCTTAAAATATGAGAATAAAGTAATACTTTGTCTTGAAAAAATTATTTTGCTATAAAACAACCTATTTTATATCAGAATTTATTTAAATAGTTTAAAGAGCTTTTCTATTTGTAAAATATATATCTTACACAAGTTGGGTGTTACAACTGGTTATGATTTTGAAAGATTATTGTACTGATGCATATCACTTAGGTTCACAGTTTCAAAATCAGTCACAAAGCAAGATTTGAACAAAAAAGCAGTAATCTTATTTCTTACAGAAGGAGACACATCAGACACTGATGGAATAGTTAAAAGATATAAAATAAGATTTTATAAGGTAAAATCATTTAGTAAAATAAGTTTTTGACTATTTATTGACTATATATCCACACTATAGTTGATTATATGTCAACTATATGTTGACTATATTCAACTATATGTTGAATTTAGAGAAAATGGTTATACAATAAGAAGCGATATCCTGGAGAGATAGTACAGTGAGTGGATGGAAGTTTGCCTTGGTCAAACAGGCAGACTAGTTTCCATCCCTTGCACCAATTTCGGAAATAAGCTCTTCCAGGAATAGTATCTGAGCACAGAACTGCGGGTGAACAGTCTCAAGTGTGGGCTCAAATTCAAACTAAAAAAAAATTGCATATGCAAAATGAAAGGAGTGAATTGTGTTTTCAGATTTTATTGACTTCAGATTTAACACGAACATTATAGAAAATTGTACATGCACCGTTTCTTTCTAGATTGAAATTGCATTTCCTGGAAAGCGTGTTTTGTGATCATCCATTTATTTTTAAAAAGAAGCTAAGCACAAACACACAACACTCACACACACATAATGCACATATAGATAAAATCTATATTTATATAATGTGAACAATTAGTGAATAATGTGGCATGGGGACATCTGGCTTCATCACTCATTTTGTAAATATGTTGATGAAAAATGTTTTTAAGATAATGTGTAGCTATATTATTTATCTTTTGCTTTTCCTCTCAGTTAAAAATACACAATAAAAACAGCATTGCTTGATTGCTGATGTCTTTCCTCAATTAGCATCGAAGCAAATCGAGTCTTTTTTTATTTTGCTTGAGGGGGCAAAACAACAGAGTTGTTTTCTTCCTCTTGGATTTCTATCAAACACATTTTTATGGAAAACTATGTTTGAATGTTACATGAATTATTTTCATTCTTGTAACTCAGAAATAATATTTTCAATTGGAGCTCCCTGGGTTATCTAAAGGAAATGTCTTAGCCACCACATGGTGTTTTAAGAGCAATTAGCATTTTTTTTCACTCTACCAATGTTATACATCCAAGTGGGTGGTTTTTAAACACTCAAGTAGTCATTTCAAGGGCACTGAATACACACAAGTTTGATTCTTCTGCTTGGGTCAAAGATGTATTATATTCATTCATGTTTGACTTAGATGAAATTGTTTGAAACAGTATGAAAGATTCCCTTAGTGAGTCACTTTCCACTGAATGGCAAACTCTGATAAATGATAACCTCCCTGGAAGAAAGAAGCTGCTAAAATAAACATTCCAATCACCCAGGAGAAGCAGCAGGACAATAACAAAGATTTTCTTTTCTTAATTCTTCTAGGTACTGAATAATGGAGGAGGATAAAGAGACATAAATATACTTTGATATAGAAATAAAGCCTGTTTTCTGTGTATTAGCAAGTGTATATTTTATCTGATTATTCTCACAATATAATAGTTACTTTGGGAAATTATAGCGTTATTATAATAAGCAGTATTATTTATTACGCACAGCAAAACTCAGCAAAACAAGATTGTATCAGTTATGTCCAGGGCTTGTTGTTACGCCCAAATAATTTGTAAAAATTGATATAAACAATGATTTTCAGACTTGAACTGAAAAAGTTTATGCTAAATATTCTATTTCAAGTAATAGATTGATATGTTTTCAGGTCTAGAGGCCCCAAGCCAAACACGCGTATGGAGACATTGATGTACTGTGCAATCAGCATCTATTCAATAAAAGTGAGTTGAAGTCAGAAAACATTCTGCTAAGTAAAATTTCAAATGACCAGTGAGTTTACTTGTTCAATTCTACTCGGAGATTTCTCAGTCCCCTTTCATATATCTTATAGTATTTAATAGTTATGCTACATCTGAACAATGTATGAAATCATTGTCAAATCTCTTTCTTCTCATAGCTATTATTAAATCATATGTAACACAACAAAATGATTTATTATAATTAGAATGTGGCGCAGAATTAATTGCTACTGACATATATACTATAAGGGAAAATAATAAAGAATTCCATTTCTCAAAAAAGTATTAAATAAGAAAATGATTCAGAGATTCTTTACCACAGCTAGTCCGCATTTTTCATAATTATTGACTATATGCTAGAACGTTACTAGCAATAAATCCATTTCGCTATTGAAAGGTATTTTTACTATAACATACCTATCAACCTAAGACTTTATAATCTCTTTGCTATTCTAATTTAATTACAACTAGGAACATCTAGAATATTCCAAATATGTCTTTCAACCAGTCTGTGGTTGTGTACTTGGGCAGATTGTGAGAAATGCTTCCTTACACAATCAAATTATGATACAGATTGCACTACAGTGCCAACCTTATATTGTCATCACTTAAAGTCTGGTTGTTTCTATCCCGTAGTAAATGAGATTTTTGCTTTGGTTATACTTGTCGTTGTGCTGGGAGGATTACACAGCTGTGTCTAGTCTTTAATACAGGTTATTGAAAGCTTTTATCTACATGATATAGGACTGTCTCAAATGATTGTGGTTTCCTTCATTTCCACAAAGTATCTTTTAACTGCTCTCATGACTTTATTCTTATTCATTTAGATCAGATTGGTGAGTGGCACTGATTTTCCATTTTGATCGTTTTTTGTCACCTATAATTTTATTTCCAGCTGAATATAAAATATATCTATTTTTAGGGAAGAGTCAGTGTATTTTAGATATTTGCAGGACCATAACGAACAAAAGAAAGATATTGAGCTTACTGGAAAATAGTTCTGTTGTGTGACACAATGAAAGGGCTGTGAGGCTGCTACAGGTGGAGACAGAGGGAATTTTGAGAGCACTTTGAAATATATGCTCTGGTCTCGAACCAAAGCATCATTACATGCTATGTGGCTTTCAAATGAAATAAGTCAAAGGGGTACATTGTTGTTTAAATCAATTACTCATGTTCTATTAATTGTCATAATATGCCATGCTGGAACAGAACACAATAAAATACATTTCTTTTGGAATTTCCAATTTCGGGCATAATGATTTTCAAAGTAATGGCTGATAACTTCTTGAATTTCTGTCATATCACTCGTGATGACATTCTCCCCTCATTTATTATTCAGCTTACTAGTCTTCTCCTTTTATTTCTTTATGAGCCTTGCTAATGTTTGTCAAATTAAGAAGTCATCGAATACCTGAGCAGGCCAATTGCTTTCAAGGAAATTGAAACAGTAACCAAAAATCTTGAAAAGCAAAAGCCCAGGCTCAGATCACTTGTCTTCTCGTTTTTCATCAATGTGCTCGAGTGGGCACCAGTAATATCTTCATCCGTCCCTGTCACGTGCTAGTTTAGCCAAAGGGCATCTGCTCCCTCCAGGAACAGGAAGACCCTTAAACCATTCATTCAGGTGATGGGAATGAGGTCTATAATTGTTACTGGTATTTGGCATATCAAATACGACAGGGGTAGCTTGCCAGGCTCTGCCATGTGGGTGGGATACGCTTGGTAGTAGGCTTTCAGTTCATGCATATATCATGCATATATATATACATGTATAATTATATATACAATGATATATAATTATGCATATATACATGTATAATTCTATATAGTTATACATGTATATTCTATATAGTTTATATATACATTCATCATGATATGATATGTATGAGATATGTTATATATATTTGATTTTATTAAAGCAGCAATAATCTTACCCTGGTAAGATTTGTATGAGACTATATTAGCAAAAATAATCAGAGTTGTTATGGATGTGGGGAAGCAGGACTTTCATTCACCTATAGTAGGAATTTAGAGTGGTTCAACTTTTGTGGGGGAAAATATGAATATTTCTCAAAAAACTAGGAATGTTCTGATCAATATACATAGAAGTGCAAGATTAGCATGTCAAAGTCCTATCTGAGGAATAACAAGTGTATTCTACATATATCCACATATAGTATGACTATGCATTTGAACTGATTCATGTAATTTTTAAAATGTTTTATTTCTATAAGAGATCACATTTGAAAATATGCATTAAGATTTATGCTATGATCTCCAGATGTAATTCAAGAGATGTTACTTTCTGAAGGTTTAGAAAAGCTTTGTCTTTATTATTTTATTCATGGAATACTTGCAAAGATTAAATTGGAAGACTCAATCACGTGAAGTCACACTCTTTGAAACTCCAACCAACTAAAACATTTTAGAATATTCTAATTTATTATTTTTGACTCTTCTTCCCATATGAGAAATCAAATCTCTACTTCTCTTCCAATATCTACTTTCTCACCCTTCTAGGAAAACGTTGACTTTTGGAAGTCATACATTTTGAATATTTATTTTTATTATAAATATTATTATATATTATAAATATTATCATAAATATAATATATTATATATAATAATTATATAATATATAAATATAATATAATAATATAATAAATATAATATAAATAGAAATAATATTATAAATTATAAACATAAATAATATTATAAATAATATAAATATAAATGGTATTATATAAATATAAGTAATATTATAAATATTATATATTATAAATATTATTGTATATTTATTTTTATTTATTTATTTTAATGTTTGAAACATGGATGTAAAGAATAAATCTTTTAAAACAGCATAGTATTGGAATAACAAACTAACAAATGAGGAAGAATCAAATACCAAAGGGAAAATTACCATTTCAATGGTAAGCTAATTCTCGATAAAGGAAGAGATGACATAAAATTAAATAAACCCAGCCTGTTCAACAAATGGTTCTTGTAAAACTGAATTGACAAGAAAAAAAATAAATAAAAGCACATTCATATGTTATACCCTAAACTATAATTAATTGAAAATGAATCAAAGATATCGAGATCAGACTAGACTCTATAAAGTACATTGAAGAAAACATTAGCAGAACAGTCCAAGATTTGGAGTTGAAATGAGTCTTCAATAGTATAATAACACTGAAAACACAAGCAGAAACAAAATAAATCAATGTGATTGTATCAAGAAGATTATCTGCAAGACTAAAACTAAAAGAAAAAATGAAATGGGAGAAAATATTTTACTGAGCTCATTAGATAATTGGTTGATATCCAGGATATATTAAGTGCACAGTCTTTCCCAGCGGACCCAGTCTTTTTTCTATGCCAGATCACCAATCATCCTGGGCCCATGGGGCAGAACCCTTGGTGTTGACAAGCCTGTCTCCTGTCTGCCACCTGCTGATGAAGCTGAGCACTGCAGCCACACCTGTAACACCTTAAGGGTCCCCCTGGGATGAACCCAGAGCCATGGCAGAGCCTGGCAAGCTACCCGTGGTATGTTCAATATTCCAAAAACAGTAACCATATTGGACCTCATTCCCAACTAATGGATACCTTACTGTCACCTGCTTGAGCAAAATCGATGAACAATGGGAAGACAAGTGATACAAGTGATACAAGTGATTAAGTGCTCCCAGTGATCAACAACAACAAAAATAATACAAAACCATTTTAAAAAATAGGAGAGGAAATGAATGGCATCCTTTGAGGAAAACAGATGGCTACATAGTAGGATCATTAAAGAAAAGGAAATGCTCCATGTTATTTATCAGGGAAGTCCAAATCAAGACAATGGGGGTATATCTCACACAAGAGAGAATAGTCCACATAAAATAATGGGAACAATCTGTGTTGCTGGGGATGAGGTAGGGAGAACTCTCACTCACTGCTCATTGGAATGTGGTCTGATTTAACCCTTCTCAAAAACACTTCAGAGCTTTCTCAGTAAACTATTGAGATCCCATACGACCCAACAAGTTCAGTCTTGGGAATGTACTCCTAGGACACAAACACACATTCAATAGGACAAGTAAACCCTCTTCTCATAACACTGAGTAAGGTAACAAAGAGAGGGAATCCACCTAGTTTTCCAGCCATCAATGAGCAGATGATGTAGGCATGGTTTATATACATAAAGGAACACTGCAGAGCTGCAAGGAATGACAAAACAATATACGCCTGGGAGTTAACTATGAAGAATCATAAATCATAGTATCAGAGTGGTAAAAATTCAAAAAGACAAATAGAAATGACACAAAGAACATCAATTGCACTTTAGTGTCTTTTATTATTTCACTTTCCTACTTATGAAAGTAATTTATATATTGAGTAGGAGTGGGTTCATTTTAATTACTGTATAATTTAATTAATAAGTATAGATGTTGATTCTTTGATAAAGTTTTTTCCAGCTTTTTACTTACACTTTTGCCGGATTAAAGGGATTGACATACGTGCATGTATATGCATGTTTTTGGAACTATATTAAAAATTGAAATTTTGGAATTGCATACCATGGACTTTAGAAGGTAATATCATGTTTTTCTAATGTGAGGATTTGAGCTCACATATTAAATTTTTTCTCCTTTCATTCCACATCCTTCTTTCTTGCTTTTTCAAAATTTTGCTAGGTTTGTGGTGGTATTTAGCTTTTTTCAAGTAATATTCATTTTTCTAATCTTCCAAATACATTTTTTCTTTCAGAAGCATTGACCATCTGGTAACTTTTCAGAGCTATCTGTCAAAGTTCTTTGGCTCTTCTACTATTTGTTCAACTGTTTTTTTTTTTTTTTTTTTGGTCTTTAAGAGATCTTTATACAGTCTAGAGGAAAATAACAATGCAGATGAATTGATATATTTAAAGTTATTTTTTTTCTTTTCTCAGTAACTGCAGTTCATTCTAGTTTTAATATTCAGTTGAGTTATTCAAATTACTGTGAGAGACTCACAGACATGGGGCAGAGCTGCTACTCACTCTCTCTGTGCCCAGCCATTCACGTGGCGCCCAGGAGGGATGGAGTGTTCTAGCTCTGGCCCGCCACCCCAGCAGAGCCTTGCAACAAGCCAGACAACCCCCCACTCCATGAGGGCCTCCATTTTCCACATCCGAATTCTCTCTCCTCACAACTCCACCCAGCAGACCAGACTATCACCGCCCGGCTCATCGAGTTCCACCCTGCAGCAGTCTTTTTTAAATCCGGCTTAGGTATGCCGATCCAGAGACTCACAGACATGGGGCAGAGCTGCTACTTGCTCTCCCTGTGCCCAGCCACTCTCGAGGCTCCCAGGAGGGATGGCGGGTTCTAGCCCTGGCCCACCACCCCAGCAGAGCCTTGCAACAAGCCAGACAACCCCCCACTCCATGAGGGCCTCCATTTTCCACATCTTGACTTCCCTCGTCAGAACTCTACCCAGCAGACCAACCTATCACAGCCCAGCTCAGGCGGCTGCAAGGAGACTGGGTGGTTCATCAATAAATGCTGGACTTAGAGATGACTACAAGAGTATGCTACCTGCACGGCAGAGCCTTGCAAGCTACCCGTGTTGTATTTGATATATATGCCAAATACCAGTAACAATTATAAACCTCATTCCGGAATGGATTGAGGCTCTTTATGTTCCTGGAGCAAGCAGATGCCCTTGGGCTCTACTAGCATGAGACAGGGCATATGGAGATGTTACTGGGGCCCACTCGAGCAAATCGATGATGAACGGGAAGACAGTGACAGTGACAGTTATTCAAATAATCTAAATTTGTATTAGGAGGATTTTAACATGGCCTTCATAAACAGCCAGATTTTCTAGTTTCACTTAACCTTTTCTCATACATGCAAAAGTTTGATTTACTCAGAAATCTGAGTGCTTCTGAGGCCATTTCCAATAGCCTGATGGATTGAGTCCATAATCATGATGAAATGGAACATGTATGCTCCAGAAACAACTTGATTCTTTTCAAACTCATATAATATTTCACCTTACCTTTGATATCTACAATAGTGACATAGTTCAAACAGTAACAATAATCTCTGCTACCTGTGGCCTGTCCTGTATTTTTCCGAATGATGGAATGACAAATGATGTTTTGTAATTGAAGAGATAACATCTGCGTGATAGGTGTTCAACTTGAATAGTTATAATAGTCCTTGAGTCCTTGGATCCAAACAGAGGGGAGGAATCTATAAATCACGTGAACAACTGAGTTAGCAGTTTGATTCCCACGATGAAATAAATTAATTTCCTCTTAAAGAAAAGGACCATTTCCATGTGAATGTAACTAGCTAGTTCACCAGCATTTTCTAAAGGGGTGTTTATGTCCAATAGGTGGCAATGTTGCACTGAGGACTTTACTACTTCTGCAAAATTAAGGATTTGCATAAAGTTGATTCATCTCTCCCTCACTTGGATGATGTATATTTGTGTCTAAGCTTGGGAGAGGAAATAGGAACAAGGTAGGGGTGGAGAGCTTGAGTGATGTTTCACTAGACAAATGGCAGTCTCTGAATGAGAGAATCATCTCTCTTACGTCCTATCACCTGATATATCATCAGAACATGCTAGCGAGACCATGTTGACCTAAGCTCTAGTGTTTCCAGTAGTCAAGATCAGGACAATATAGAGAAGGTGCTAGAGAATACACACACACTTTAATTTTACTTCCCTAATTTAATCACCTTTACCTAATGCCATAACTAATTTAATTCAGTCTCTCAAAGTTTCTTCCAACATACAAAGAAGGTCGTGAATATGGCCTCTGTCTGCTTTAGAAGAACTGCTTTTCTACAAGACAGTTATCCTTAAAGCAAATTATGTTTAGGTGTGATACGGTGATCAGGGAATGCAGAGAGAGAAGTTACATGTGGAAGAAAGAAATAAACATTTCTGTTCAGTGACCATTTGCCACACAATGTTCACAACGTTGACTAGGGATACTTTGGGCCCCTTCAAAGCTGTATTTTGGATACTAATGATTTCCAATATTTGCTATAGTTTTGGAGGCAATTTTGGTCAGCACCCATAGACCTAGTTTTCAGAGGGATTGGCATTGGGATAGCTAACAAAATGCCATGAAAATATGCTTTTCTCTGACTCTCCATTAAAAAGTAAATAGACGAAATCACTTGGGTAGCACATTTCATTCTATCTCTCACAGTTCGGCCTTGGCATATTAATTGAACTCTGATACTTTAGAATGCCTAACGCCCGAGGCAGACCCTATTGCCTTTTGTCCCATAGTCATACACTTATCCACTTATTGAGAACATTCTAGAAATGTTTTAGTATTTGTGAGCCCAGTTCTCAAGATGATTGCTCTATTCTATCTGTAAGTTCTAATCTCAGTCTCAATGTCTGCCTTGTAAAGTACCTACAATATTATTTATTTTGAAGATATTAGTTTAGGAGGCAGTTTCATGTTAATGGCATGAGAAATTGGATCAATGTAGGGTCTACATCACTCAAGGCACAGAAAGTATCAGGATTATTGACATACTTGCTCTTGGCCCAAATTATTACGGTAAAAGTTCAGAAAAGCAAAAATTAAAGAATGCAAGCAACTTAGATTGCAACAAATAAGTTTAGACAATTGGAGTTCTTTACATGTCCTTTGCTTGAGGGAGATGCATAATCTTTACATGTTGAGTGATAAACACACGTGTCCCTTTGTTCCATGGGAAATGCTGCCTTGTATTCCTCTTCTGATGCTTTATGAACGTCCTTGAAATAGTAGCTTAGAACAAAGGGTAGACAGTGTCCACATACAGAATATAAGACAAATTCAATAGTGAATTATTGTCCACAGAGCAATGTAGAGACACATGGAATATAAGTTGAAAAAAAGACTAATAAAAATGTTTTCTTCTTGTGATTTTAAAATTATTGGTTAAAATTACTGTTCACTTGTATCACTTGTTTTTCTATTGCTCATCAATTTGCTCAAGTGGGCACCAGTAACATCAAATTGAGCGGGCACCAGTAACATCTCCATAAATCCTGTCACGTGCTAGTAAAGCCCAAGGTCATAAAATGACTGTTGTGTCTTGTAATAGTGAAAGTCACCAGTATTTTAATAACTTTGCCTCTATAACTGTATGGAAAGTATATGTCAATTTTATCACACATAAGTATAGTAAAACAGATATCAATATTTTAAGTTTTACTATTTAAAATGGTTATATATAGCAAGATTATAAATGCACATCAGAGTTATAAAATACTAGATTGGATTATAGGTTCATTATTCATCATACTCTTTAGTTTCTCTGGGCTCCCTCCGAGACTCCATCGGGATGAAGAATGAACTAGTTCCAGAGGCCCCATTCACTCTCAATGGAACAAACATAGCAGGTTTGTGTACCTAGGTCGAGAAATCAACATGATGAATGACCTAAAACCTGAGCTGCGCAGGAGGAAGAGAGCGGCATGGAATGCCTTCAAAGGCATCGAAAAAATAGCTAAAAGGACAAAGAACCTCCGGCTCCGGGCACATCTCTTTGACTCTACCATTCTCCCTGCATTAACATACACCCCAGAGACCTGGGCCCTACGAAAGCAGGATGAGAATGCTATTCGGGTCTCCCAGAGAAGAATCGAAAGAGCTATGCTTGGAATATCATGCCTCACTCAAGTGAGAGAAGGAATCCGGAGTTCCGACCTCCATCGCTATTCCAGAATCAGGGACTCTGTCTCGTTTGCCAAGGCATCAAAAAATCAGATGGGCTAGACATGTAATGCAATTTGGAGACAACTGCTGGACTAGAGCTGTTACCGACTGGATCCCACGGGATGTCAAAAGATCACGTGGCCGCCCACCTACAAGATGGTCAGACTTCCTTGTCAAGACCCTGAAGGAACGGTTTGAGGCTCTTCATATTCCTGAATCAACCAGATGCCATTGGGCTACATTGTCACGTGATAGGGTCCAATGGAAATGTTACCGCGCCCGCCGAGCAAATCGATGAATAACGGATTCAAGTGATCAAGTGAAGTGACTCTTTAGTTTATCAAATACAGTGTTACTTATTATTAACTAAAGCATAGATGTCAGTGTTTATCTTTATTTCAAAGACAATTATTGATATAGAAAACATATGAATATTTACATGATTTCTCCATGATAAATTTTTAAGTCAAAGACATTTATAATTTATTGACATGAAATGCATTTCATTATTATAAGCTTTGAATGTATATCATTATAAACGGTGATACAAATATTGAACTTGTACAAGTTTTAAATGAAAAACCATGTAACGTAAGTGAGAAATATCAGCTCTCTATTTTTAGCATATTGATTTAATGAAATATATTTGTACACCCAAGTTTTGTTCAAAGAAAATTCTTTTTTACCATCTTCAGCTATCTGGTATTAGATATTCTGATTTGTCGTTTCATCGTTTTAATTTCTGGCAAAGATTTATTCATTAGTCATGGTTTCCCTTAATTGTAAATATTGTACAGTTTTTATTAAAATGAAAAATCAAGACATAAATGATTGAGTCAGTTTTTGTAGTAAAATAACAATTTCACAATAAAGTAAATATTATAGAGATTGTTGTGTGAATAAGAGAGAGGAGTAAGGATGTTCACTTTCCATTAGTGTCACACCTGCTTAGAGATTAAATTGCATTATTTTATGCTACATTAAAATGGCATTTTCTAGAGTGATATTTTACATTTCTGATATGCAATTGTGAATGCCTTGGTGCACACAGTAACATTCTGTTTTCTGCAGTGAACATTTCTGTTAGTGACAATTCATCCATAATTTTATTCCAGAAGAAAGGCAATGTCAGTGAGGACACAGGTATATATATACATGCTCTTTTTCTAAGCTGAAGTAATAGTGTTTTTAAACGTTTTTTAATAACTTCTATATTCACTCAGATAGAACTTCAATTTAAGCTTCGCTTTGATGATGCTACCTCCTATAAATGGGAATATTGAACCAAAAAATATGTTTTAATAAATAAGGCAATTTTCCATTTTATAAATTCAATTTTTAGAAAACTATACTGAGTTGACATATTAAGTTACAAAATTTATCATTCTCGACTTCTATTAGATGGCAGTTTTATATTTTTGAGTGTTGATTTATATTTTTAGAGTTGCAATTATCAATGGTCTACATAGAACATAAGCTTACATTTTTAGTATAGGAATTATTTTTTAAAATACAATATTTTCAGGGGCCAGAGCAATAGCGGGTAGGGCATTTACCTTGCACGTGGCCGGCCTGTGGCGGCCCGGGTTGATCTCCGGCATCCCATATTGTCCCCCGAGCACCACCAGGAATAATTCCTGAGTGCAGAGCCAGAAGTTATCCCTGAGCATTGCCAGGTGTGACTCAAAAAGTAAAAAAAAAATATATGTATAGTATTTTCATCTTAAATGTGATTTTTATTATCCTAGAATGCTCACATATAATATTACATCAAGTCATTAATTGGTGACATGGCTATTAAATATGTGAACGACTTTTGAGTTGTATTAGCCCTTTAGTAAGCATTTCATTAACAAATAATAAATCTATATGCTGATTATTAACTTTAGTAGATAATTTATTAAATTTATCAATTCTAAAATTTCTCAAGAAATTGAAGATATGGATCATTTTTTAAAACTAAATGATCAACTTAGAAAAAAGAAAAGATATTAAAAACATGTAAGTATAAATAATTACCCATTGAAGCACAAAAAGTTTCCATTGAGGACACTTATATTGCACACAGAGGGCATAGGTTCAATCCCTGACACTCCTTCAGTCCACAGAGCACCTCCAAGAGTGATCCCCAAATGTAGACCAAGAAGAAAGCTCTGAGAACAGTCAGCATGGCTAAAATATTTAATGAAAATGTGCCTTTGATTTTTCAGGACAACATTAGTTTATCTCCGTTTGACATATTTTCACGTGTTAACTTAAAAGAGCACAGCAATATATCTGCTTCATAAAACTCTTCTATGTATTAGTTGAATTTAATATCTGTTCAGCCTGAATGCAAATAAAGCATAGTCT
The DNA here is from genome assembly GCA_021461705.1 of Cryptotis parvus. NCBI lineage: Eukaryota > Metazoa > Chordata > Mammalia > Eulipotyphla > Soricidae > Cryptotis > Cryptotis parvus. Next base: position 15,828 of record JAJIBD010000894.1, on the reverse strand, counting down.
TTGGTAGATAAAATTATTTTCAGATTCCCCCATTATTTTTCATGTAATGTTTTTGTGTTGCTGAAGCAATTGGTCCCAAGAGCTAAATATTTCAATGAGAAAAGAATGGTATACCAGCAAATTGATTTTTATTTGGAAACATTCTTCTAACAGCAAACATATTGCATTAATATGCACCAAGGCATGTAAAATACTGCAGTTTATAATTTCAATGAAAAAATTAAGTGCTTTAGTCAGTAATTCTTATTTTCAATCTTAAATATATACCATTCAGCTTTTTCTTTACAGGTTTCAAAAGACTATTTGCAGAATTTGTGTCTATTTAAATCAGCATTTAACTCTGAGAAAAACACTAAAACATTTTTTTCATTAGAAACAATTTTTATTAAAATCTCTTTATTTATTTATTTCTAATCTTCAAAAGTATTAAAACTTGATACCTTTAGTTTCACTCCACCCATTCACCATAGCACTTAAATTATGCAAATTAAAATGAAGCATAGAAGAAAAAAACTGTGAAGTTCTTCAAATACTTATATAAGTTAAATATGAAGTCTGCTGCTGAAATTCAAGCTAAACAGGTTATGCTGCTCAGTGGGAGTCCTGCTGAATAAATTGATCTTTCGATATTAGGACCCTACATGTAAAAGGAAAGCGTTGATACTATCTGTGCACAATTTATGTTATTAATTTGAGAACCAAATGGCTCTTTGTCTACAAATAGCAATCATGATCTGAGTCCATGTTCAAGGGGCAATCCAACAATACAAACTGTGTTATGGTCACCATGTACCTGGCAGACTGGTGCCTTCAACTCCTTCCAGCAGAGGTCGTCAAAGAGAAAGAGAAAACTACAGTGGTTCTCTCAACCAACAGGGTCATATGATCAGGCCATATAACCCAGGACTGCCTGGACTTTGTATTAGCATGGCATTCCAGACCCTCTCATGCCCCTTACACAAACAAACACACAACACCCCCCCCATCCTATCAAGTTGGGCATTCTTTACTGTTAGCATATAGGTTAAGGGAAAAGATGACTCCACATAGTGCTAGCCATAGGGTGAGAATCTTCCTGTACCCTTAAGGGTGTGTTCTAGCACCCTTAAGGGTACAGGAAGATTGTGATGAGACTCACCACATTTGTACCAGTAAGATTAAAGTATAGGACTGAAAAGTAGTTGCAAACACTAAAGTAACTGACACAGCTGTTTGTTGTGGAACGTTTGGGGTCAGTTAAATTCAATGGTCTGTTCACAATTGGCTGACAATATTACATTTTTCAGGGGGGAAACTTCAGTTTAGGTGTACGTGTATAGTCAGCAGGCATCTCTTTTGTTTTCAGCCATGATTTGCTGAATAAGGCTAGTTTTCAGTTGCAAATCTCAGCACAGTAAATGGTCACAAAATGGAGTTTAGTTGAACAAAACAGATTCTTTGAATATTTTGTATCAAAAAATTATTTTTTTTTAATCAGCTTTATTTTTGGCTTTTTTTAGGTCACACCCAGGAATTCTCAGTTTTTTTTTCCTGGCTCTGCACTCAGGGATTACTCTTGGCGATTCTGGAGGATGTTGGGGGATTGAACCCATCTCGTTGTGTGCAAGGCATATGCTCTACCTGCTGTGCTATCGCTCAGGCCCCACATAATTATTTTTATAAAAGATGTTTCTAATATATCTTTGTTTTTCAACATACTTCTGAATAGCTAAAAAGGATAAAACTCTGATATCACACATTGTTTTTACTTCTATTGTTTTTCCTGTCTGTCATTTCAGTTCCTACAAAGCAGCAGTCGGAGACATTCTCTAAGATATTCTTAGGATCATGACATAGACCCCATTTGCAATTCTTCTTATGTTTTACTTATATTTAAAATAGTACTAAAAAACTTTGCCATGGTAATCATATTCTGTAAGAATTTTAACCCGAAAAAATAGTAATTTTAGGGGAAATCTATTTCCCTAAATTCTGCAAATTTTGGGAAACCTATTTCCCTAAATTCTGCAAATTTTAGGGAAATATAAAATCTTTTCTTTTGAGACAGTTTGAGCTTTGTGTGCTTAAAACTAACTCCAGATTCTATGCTCAGAGAACACTTCTAATAATAATTTTGCACCTATGTGTGGTGCTGAAGATCGAACTAGGATCAACTGGGATCATGCCAAGGAAGTAAGTTTGATAAAACTTATTTAGTAGTTACAAATGGAATCTATAGAAAAAATCTCAGAAAATCTTAGAAGTTTGCACACATTTATGCATAAGAAAGTACTTCATTTCCAAAACTTTATTTATTTTTCTTCATGAATAATAAAGTAGAATAATAAACTGATCAATGCTAGGAACCTTAAAAGCATATCAATTTCATTATGAAAGCATAAACATTTAAAAATTATGAAAAAAAAAACACAACAATGTCCTATAAGTATCCCTGCTGGGAGCCACTATTCTGTAGCATCTAGATGCTGAATGGATGTGAGCAATCTAATATCCAAGAACAGAAATGCAGGGTGAACCTAGCTGTTTCAGCTCAACACCAGGAAGCTCAACTCATAAAATGTCTCCTTCAGTCTTCATAGTGATGATCTATGTGACCGCGCTATTCCTTCATAGTGATGATCTATGTGACCGCGCTATTCCTTCAGAGATATTAATTTCTTTGGAGGTTTTTCAGTGAGTTACAAGGATGTCCTCTGTTTATTTATTTATTTATCTATCTATTTATTTATTTATTTATTTATTTATTTATTTATTTGCGTCACACCCGCCAATGCTCAGGGGCTACTCCCTGGCTCTGCACTCAGGAATTACTCCTGGCGGTGCTCGGGGGACCATATGGGATGCCGGGGATCGAACCCGGCCGGCACAAGCCAGCCGCGTGCAAGGCAAACGCCCTACCCGCTGGGCTATTGCTCCGGCCCCAGGATGTCCTTTGTTGAAAGAAATAGCACCAAAAAATCATTTAAATTAGTGCTGATGTGTTTTCATTATAGTCCTTGGGTATCTTTCCTATCATGTTGCTTCCAGCATATGAGATGTGTTTTGCCACACCCAGTGATGTTCAAGGTTTATTTCTGGCTCTGCACTCAGTAATCAGTCTGGGTGGTGCTTAGAGGAACTTTTTAGAATGCCTTTGCCTGAAACTAGGCTGGCCACGCATAAAGCAAATCCCTACTTTCTGTACTATTGCTGAGGCCCTTAAAAAATTGTGGGCACTTTAGGGCTGCCTACTTAGTGGGAATTTTTAAAAGGAGATTATTCTTTTTTTTTTCTTTATTTTTTAAATATTTTATTATACCACCATGAGATACACAATTACAAAGATGTTCATAAGATGTTCATATTTGGGTTTTGGAAAAATTATTTCAAAATAATTTCAGGTGATTTGCATACAGGAATTTAAGGTGATTTGCATACAGGAATTTAAGTGAGAACTATTTATTTGAAGGATTGGTTTGCTCTTTAATTCTATGCCACAAAAAGTTGGCTGCTGATTTTCATAGACTAAATCAGTGATCTGATAGTAGCATGGGAGGAAGGCAAAAAGGAGGGAAGGCAAAACATCTAGGACTGGTGATGTACAATTGAGTCCTAAAAGTCAAACTGAAACTACCTTAAAGAAAAATGAGCAAGAACAATTTCAGGTAGTGTCAAGGATAGAACATGAAGTCTGACTGTCAGTAGAAACTGCTCAGAAGCATCCATAGGAAAGAGCAGGAGCACCATGGTGTCCTGTCTCTTTTGTTTGCAGGGAACTGGACACCTTTGACAAGCTGCATGCTGTATGGTGATTAATCTTATATCGTTATAAAGCATTTGTTGAAACACAGAGGACAAGTTTCTCTTAGATACAAACTTAGTTTTCACCAGTCTATTTCTCTTAGGTTTTGCCTTCTTTGAGAAATTTATACGTAGTTGTGGCCGGAGCGATAGTCCAGCAGGTAGGGCATCCCATATGGTCCCCAAGCACCACCAGGAGTAATGACTGAGTGCAGAGCCAGGAGTAACCCCTGAGAATCGCCTGGTGTGACTAAAAAAGCAAAAAAATCTTAAAAAAATAAATTTATCTTGTGGAGTGCTACCAGTGCCTGATATATCCTGGATATTAACCCCTTGTCAGATGGGTATTGGGTGAATATCCTTTCCCACTCTGTGGATTGTCTTTGTATCTTGGTCGCCATTTCTTTTGAGGTGCAGAAGCTTTTTAGTTTTATATAATCCCATTTGTTTATCTTTGCTTCCATTTGCTGGGTCAGTGGTGTGTCATCTTTAAAGATACTTTTCGTTTCGATGTCGTAGAGTGTTTCTCCTATGTTTTCTTCGATGTACCTTATAGATTCATGTCTGATGCTGAGATCTAGAATCCATTTTGATCTGACTTTTGTGCATGGAGGTCTAAGTTCATTTTTTACATGTAGCTGCCCAGTTTTCCCAGCACCATTTGTTGAAGAGGCTTTCTTTGCTCCACTTAATATTTTTTTGCTCCTTTTTCGAAGATTAAGTGGTTGTATATTTGAGAATGTGTTTGAGGATACTCAGTTCTATTCCATAGGTCTACAGGTCTGTCTCTATACCAATACCACACTGTCTTAATTACAACTGCTCTGTAGTAGAGCTTGAGGTTGGGGAAAGTGATACCTCCCATCTTCTTTTTCCCAAGGATTGCTTTAGCTATTCGTGGAGTTTTATTATTCCATACAAATTTCAGGAGTGTTTGTTCAATTTTTTTTTAAGAACATCATGGGTATCATCCAACCCCATCAAAAAATGGGGAGAAGAAATGAACAGAAGCTTCCAAAAAGAAGAAATTCGAATGGCCAAAACGCATATGAAAAAGTGTTCTTCATCTTTAATCATCAGGGAGATGCAAATCAAAACAACAATGAGGTACCATCTCACACCACAGAGACTGGCACACATCCAAAACAGCAAGAACAACCGGTGCTGGCGTGGATGTGGGGAAAAAGGGACTCTGATCCACTGTTGGTGGGAGTGCCGACTGGTCCAGCCCTTTTGGAAAACAATATGGGCATTCCTCCGAAAACTAGATATTGAGCTCCCATTTGACCCAGCAATAGCACTCCTGGGAATATACCCTAGAGATGGAAAACACACATAGCAGAAACACTATCTGTACTTCTTTATTCATCTCTGCGCTATTCACTATAGCTAGAATCTGGAAACAACCTAAATGCCCGAGAACAGAGGACTGGCTAAAGAAACTGTGGTTCATCTACACTATGGAATACTATGCAGCTGTCAGAAAAGATGAAATTATGAAATTTACCTGCAAATGGATGGACATGGAGACTATCATGCTGAGTGAAATTAGTCAGAAGGAAAAGGACAGATATAAAATGACTGCATTCATTAATACAACATAAATACACACCAGTGTTTTACTAAATGTGGGAAATGGTAATGGCAGATTAAAACTCACCGTTGAATATACACAAAGAGACTTAATTGATAAACTCTAAATACCTGCAGGACTAGCCACAATGTGTAAAATAAGAGGGAGAGAGATGCAGAGACAGGGAGAGAGAGACAGAGAGAGAAAGAGAGGAAACTGGGGTACCTGCTATTAAGGCAGCATGGGGGTGGGCGGGAGGGGGTGGGGTACATTGGTGGTGAAAATGGGGCACTGGTGGAGGGATGGGTGCTGGTATACTGTATTACCAAGAACCAATTATGAACACCTTTTTAATTGTATGTTTCACCGTGGTATAATAAAAAATTAAAAAAAAAGAGGGAGAGAGATGCAGAGACAGAGAGAGATAGAGAGAGAAGGAGAGGAAACTGAGGTACCTGCTATTAAGGCAGCCTGGGGGGGGGGGGGGGAGGGGTACATTGGTGGTGGAAATGGGGCACTGGTGGAGGGATGGGTGCTGGAACACTGTATTACCAAGAACCAATTATGAACACCTTTGTAATTGTATGTTTCACTGTGGTATAATAAAAAAAATTAAAAAATATAAAAAAAAAATTTATACATAGAATTTAATGCAAATCACCTGAAATATAAACAGGTCACAAAAACATGTGAATTATGAACAAAATATATTTAAAAAACAAAGCAAATAACATCTGGCTTTCAGTCTTCACGTGGTTCTAGCCTCACAATTATTTGAATATATTCCAACTTTAGAGCTGTTGTTTATCTTGGGAGTTTAAAAGCTGTTAATTATAACACTATATGCAATGTTTTGTTGAAGAAGTAACACAGGAGCCTATTTTATATTGTGAATTTATTAAGCTGAAATGAAGGTCACTAAACTCAAAGGGCTCAAGGTTAGCCTGAGTTCTAACAAATTGTCTCCTCCAAAAATTCAAAATGTCCAATGGACCTTCTCTGTGATCTTCTGACATAAAAGTTGCATATAGTCCATGACACAAAATCATACCCAAGAAGGCGATCCATGATGAAAAATATATCTATGGCGGACTATTGTTAATACTGTAGGCACTATTTGCCTTAAAGTGTTTGCTTTTAATTTTAAATAGTGGAAAATAGTGATCAATTCTCAATGTGAATGGTGGTGTTAGTGCAATTAATGAGAAACTATAGACACAGTCCTGAATATGTGAGATTATAGATTTATAGTATTAATTTTATTGAAAATACCAGTAGAAATTCATTAATACTTTCATGTACTACTTTTCCTATGGGGGCAGCTTAGAAACAATGAAGGAAGCCTATTTAAGAGGATTCTGAATGTGAACGATTGCTATTAGTGTTTTGATTGTGGTCTTGAAACATCATTTCCCACTAAGTCAAACAAGCAAGCATAGTAACAGAGACTCCCATAAAAACAATTTATTCTTTGTTTGGAACATGAAGAAAATTAATCTAGACATTTTGATTATCAGTTAGCACAAAAATTATAATAGCTATTAACGTCTTATCAGGAAGGCTCAGGAGAAAACTTGTAGCAGTATTCAGTAGAAAAGAATAGAAATGTTGAACATACAAGTTGTGATGTGAAATAAACTATAGGTTAGCAACAGGCCTATGAGGTAAAAATATCTTATTACAAAGAAATTATTTTGCAGTGAAAATGATGGTGTAAGTAGCGAAAAAGCACATTTTTATCGTATAAATAGCCAGTGGGTATCAGATAATATCACAAGACCTGCAATGAACATTTGTGATTCTAAAAAAGCAAAAGGATAAAAGCATGATCATGCATGATAATAGAAATATCAACGTGGAGTGAAAAAGAGTAGCAGAAAAGCACATTAAAACTCCGGGCTCGAGTGATAGCCCAGTGGGTAGAGCGCTTGCCTTGCACCACGGCCTACCCAGGTGTGATCCTCAACATCTCATATGGTCCCCCAAGCAACGACAAGAGTAATTCCTGAGTGCAGAGCCAGAAGTAACCCTGAACATTGCTGGGTGTGACCCAAAAGCAAAAAAAAAACCCCATATAGTTTACAAAATACAAAATAAGGAAATTGTTTTAATCTAGTTATGTTAACAAATACATTCAAGAAAAATTCAAAATAAACATGCCTTCATTTATTTGTAACCTTATTGTACTTTAATTTTGCTTAGATCCCGGTATTTTAGTTCCTGAGTTTATTAGTTTTGCTTATTTGAAACAAAGAACATTTAATAAAATGCACTTTGTATGTTGTTCTGGTGGTGTTTTCCCCCTTTATGGAAATAAGTAAATATCTAGATTTACTTATTTTAAATAAGTAAATATCTAGTTTACTTAATTTGCTTATTGTACCTCATTCCCACAGAATTTTCAGTACCCCACAGCCATGCCCTTACATGACTTCTAAATAGACCTCCTTTCTGTTCCCGTGGTCTTGGTCATTTTAATTTTCTTATCCAAGGCCAAAGGGTTTTCCATCATTGTTTATGGGCATTTTTATGTTAAGAAACTTTTTTATTCCCTGTATTTGATTACATACCGCAGATGAGTGAGGTCATTCAGTATGCTTCTGGCTCCCTTTGGCTTATTTAGCCTAACATGGGATATCCTCCAGTTCTGTCCATGTTGCAGGAAACCACAACTTCATGTTTTCTTAAAGCTAAGTATTATTACACTGTGCATATTTATACCACAGCTTCTGTATCCATTCATCTGTTGTTGAGCATTTGGTTTGATTTCATATCCTAGCTATTACAGTAAGTGCTGCAATGAACAGATGTGTGCATATGTTAGCTCAAATTCATGTGTTTGTGCTCCCTGAATAAATTCCAAGGATGGATTCACTGGGTCATACAGATCCTCTAAGTTGGTTAATGTCTTTTTTTTTAAAGAAAATATGTAAACGAAAATTGGTTAGCAAAAAAATTCATAGTACAAAGTAGCTTTTAGAATCTTGAGTTTGGGATAAGTAATAGCCCATTGGAAAAGGCACTTCCTTTGCATGTTGCCTACCCAGTTTCAATACCCAGAAACACATATGGTGCCCTGAACCCACCAAGAGTGATCCCTGAGCAGGACTCAGTTGTGGCCCAACTTTACCCCCCCCTTTTACCCCCCAAAGAAAGAAACAAAGAAAGGAAAATCTTGAGCTTTGTTGAATTAGCTGAATAGGGAATTACCTGTATAATCTGGGGTAGAACAGACTAAGCAAGTTATTAACATATAAGGACATATCAGCTGAGACCATTAATGGCCACTGCTTGCCTTGAAAACTTTTTTTATTTTTTATTATGCATATATATATTTGCTAATTATCTTAAATATTTTCAAGTTATTTTCATAGTTAACTATTATAAATAGTACTATTGTGAAGATTTGTTTCTATAATTCACTTAGAATTTGTTTTCAATTATATTGGGTATATACTCAGGAAAGAAATTTCTGATTCATGTTTTTTTCTCTAGGATTATAAAAAATGATGGACAAATATCACAATATAAATTAAAGCTATACGGCATGATAGTTTATAAATGTTGTGAAATGTTTATCACAATACATTAAGATAGTGTCCATAGTCTCAAACATAAACAATTGAAGATCTTTTTAAAGGAAGTTTCTTCAGTGTATTGTCCACAGCTATCAAAAAGTGAATTCTTTAAGGAAGACATTTACTTTAAGAATTTTAATTATTCGTAATAGATTTATTGTACTAAAAGTATAAATAAGAACATTTATAAAACAACCCCAATAAGCCTTGGTTTCTTTAAAAAGGGATAGTCATTAAAAATTTCAAGCTGGGAACACTGGTGAGGGGAAATGTATATAGTGCAGGGATTAGTGTTAGAACCTTGTATGACTGAACCCCAATTATGAGCAATCTTGCAATTGTGAATCTCAGGGTGATTCAATTAAAAAGAAAAAGAAAGCACTCGCTAACTGCCTGGATAAAAAAGCTTGTAAAGTTAGGGTTATTAGATTTGCATGTTTTGCTGTCTGAATGTCCAAAAAGGATCAGTGTTAACATATCAATATACTTCTCAGTTGACTACAGGTAAACTGGAAATAAATTTGCTTTGACAGAATCAAAAGGACAGAATTCAAAAAATAAGCTCCATTATCTGAGTAAGTAAAATTCATCAAGATACTAGATCTTTTATTTCATTCAATAATTTTTAAATAAACATATTTCAGTAAATCAAGAGCAAGGGAGCAATGTCTACTTTCTCTATTTCAATTCAATATTGTCCTGGGATTTTAGCCAGTGAAAAAATAGCAAAATTTTAATAGCATTGATGCTACTCAATATAGAGCACATGCTTTGTATGATACCCTGGGTTTGATTTTCCAGAATAGCACATGCATATTTAATATGCAATATACATATACATATAAATATATTATATATCACTTGTCTTCCCGTTGTTCATTGATTTGCTCGAGTGGGCACCAGAAACAAATATGTTCTATAGCATGCTAGTGTAGCCCAAGGGCATCTGCTCACTCTAGAAACATGAAGAACCTCAAATCATTCCTTCAGGTCATGGGAATGAGGTCTATAACTGTTACTGGTTTTTGGCATATCAAATATGACATGGGTAGCTTTCCAGGCTCTGCCGTGACAGAACTTATCAGTGAACTTGAAATGCTGGGTGGGCGCCTGGGGTCGTGGTAGAGCCCCAGGTCTCGGCAGAAGGTGGAACTACAACCCCCAGAAGTCTGAGAGGAACCGGAAGTAAACGGTCATTTTGAACTCTCACACAGGCCTGACTACGCCTCAGGCAGCCTCCCTGGGGTGTGCAGCTGGCCGGGCGGGCGCCTGGCGTCGTGGTAGAGCCCCAGGTCTCAGCAGAAGGTGGAACTACAACACCCAGAAGTTCGAGCGGAACCGGAAGTAAAAGGTCATTTTGAACTCTCACACCGGCCTGTCTGCATCTCAGGTACCCTACCTCCCTGGGGTGTGCAGCTGGCCGGGCGGGCGCCTGGGGCCGTGGTAGAGCCCCAGGTCTGGGCAGAAGGTGGAACTACAACCCCCAGAAGTCCGAGTGGAACCGGAAGTAAACGGTCATTTTGAACTCTCACACCGGCCTGTCTGCATCTCAGGTACCCTACCTCCCTGGGGTGTGCGGCTGGCGCGGCAGGCGGGCACTAACGCGGCCGCTTATTAATAGAAAAACTAGGAATTTCAACCCCAAGGGAAGGTAATACCCTCAAGAAAACAGAAACAGTACACCAGAGGAATCTATCCTTGAACACCACAACACCATGAGGAAACAACGCAGATCCCCAGCTCGAAGAACAGATGAAGGAATCGACCCTGAAGACTCAAAAAAGAATACAGATGTGCATGATCTCTCTGACAGTGAAATCAGAGAAGAAATTGGTAGGATGTTTAAGGAGCTCAACGAAAAAATTGAGCAGATGTCCAATAAAATACAGGAGAACATAAACGAAGCAGTTGAAAGGGCTGTCAATAAACTACGAGAGGAAATGAGAGGCAGGAATGAGAACCATGCAAATAGAAATATCATCGCTTAAAAACTCAGTAGACGAAATGAAAAACACAATCGGGGCTCTCAATAGTAGGATGACAGCAGCGGAAGAGAGAATCAGTGAGACTGAAGATGAACTTCAGAAAGCACTCAGAGATCTACATAAGATGGAAAAAGACCGGATAATGGATCAGCAACGAAACAGAGAACAATGGGATGAAGCCAGGCGGAACAACATAAGAATCATAGGAGTCCCAGAGGGGCAAGAAAGTAACCCCAAGGAAATTAAAACAGTTAAAAACATCCTGGCTGAAAAGTTCCCCGAGTTAAAGGACGAAGGCATTCAGATCCAAGAAGTCCGACGCGCGTACCAGCAAGAAGAGACCCCAATAGAAAAACCCCAAGACACATCCTAGTAAAAGTAATGGATGCCATAGACAGAGACAGAATTCTTCAGGCAGCAAGATCAAAGAAGGAAATTGTATACAAAGGAGCATCCATTCGACTTTCAGCAGACTTCTCAGAAGACACCCTCCAAGCCCGAAGGCAGTGGTGGGATATAGTGAAAAAACTTAATGAAATGAATGCCTCAGCAAGAATTCTTTATCCGGCTAAACTCTCGCTCAGATTTGAAGGACAGATATACAACTTCTTGGATAAACAACAGCTTAGGAACTTTGTAAAATTAAAACCAACCTTAAAAGAAGGACTGAAAGATCTACTATAAGACGAGACATAACCCAAAAAGAACAACCAACCTATTCAGAAAGATGGCACAAAATCCCATGACAATAATCTCTCTCAATGTCAATGGTCTAAATGCACCAGTTAAGAGACACAGAGTGGCACAATGGATCAAAAAATTGAATCCGACATTCTGCTGCCTGCAAGAAACACACCTGAACAATCGGAGCAAAGACAGGCTCAAAATAAAAGGCTGGAAAACAATCCTTCATTCAAACAACCCATCCAAAAAGGCTGGGGTAGCCATACTGGTATCTGACAACATAGACTTCAGGCTGAAGAAGGTCAGAAGGGACAGTGAAGGTCACTTCTTAATAGTCAAGGGATGCATATATCAGGAAGAAATCACGCTATTAAACATATATGCACCCAAGGAGGGGCCAGCAAAATACCTAAAACAACTACTAATAGACTTCAAAGAAGACATTGACAGCAACACAATTATAGTTGGAGACTTCAACACTGCTCTATCAATCCTGGATAGATCAACAAGATTGAAACTTACCAAGGAAATACTGGCCCTAAAGAAGAGATGGAAGAAAGAGGGCTGGTAGACATATACAGGGCATTTCATCCCCAAAAAGCTGAATACACTTCCTTCTCCAGTGCCCATGGAACATACTCCAAAAATAGATCACATGCTGAGCCATAAATCATACCTCCATAAAATCAAGAAGATAGAAATTGTGCCAACTACTTTTTCAGACCATGAGGCACTGAAAATAGAAGTTAATTGTACACAAAAACGGAGACCAATACCAAGTACCTGGAAACTAAACAGCTCACTGCTGAACAACCAGCAAGTCATAAAAGAAATCAAAGAGGAAATCCAAAGATTCCTGGAAACAAATGAGACTGAAGACACGAATTACCAGAACTTGTGGGATACAGCAAAAGCAGTGTTAAGGGACAAGTTCATAGCTCTTCAAGCATTTATCAGAAAAGAAGAAAAGGCCATCACAAACAGTCTGACTTCAAAACTTAAGATCTTAGAGAGTGATCAACAAAAGGAGCCCAACCCAAGCAGAAAGAAAGAAATAATAAAACTTAGAGCAGAAATCAATGAGATGGAATGTCAAAAAACAATCCAGAAGATCAACGAAACCAAAAGCTGGTTCTTTGAAAAAATAAACAAGATTGACAAACCACTTGCAAGACTTGTAAGAAAAGGAAAAGAGAGAACCCAAATAAATAGAATCAGAAATGAAAACGGGGACATCACAACAGAAACCACAGAAATTCAAAAGATCATCAGAGATTACTATGAGAGCCTGTACGCCACAAAACAAGAAAACCTAGAAGAAATGGACAAATTCCTGAATTCCTATAGCTTCCCCAGTCTCCAACAAGAAGATTTGGAATACCTCAACAAACCTATCTCCATCGAGGAAATAGAACCGGTAATCAAAAGTCTCCCCAAACACAAAAGCCCAGGTCCAGATGGATTCACCAGTGAATTCTACAAAACCTTTAAAGAGGACCTACTCCCAATTCTTTTTTAAGCTCTTCCAACAAATTGAAGAAACAAAAACACTCCCAAATAGTTTTTTCGAGGCACATATCACCCTGATACCCAAAGCAGACAAAGATGCCACAAAAAAAGGAAAAACTATAGACCAATCTCCCTGATGAATACAGATGCTAAGATCTTCAACAAAATACTAGCAAATAGAATCCAAAGAGTCATCAAAAAGATTATACACCATGACCAAGTTGGATTCATCCCGGGAATGCAAGGATGGTTCAACATTCTCAAGTCAATCAACATAATACATCATATCAACAAAAAGAAAAATAAAAACCATATGATCATATCAATAGATGCAGAGAAGGCATTTGACAAGATTCAACACCCGTTCATGATGAAAGCTCTCTGTAAAATGGGGATTGAAGGAACCTTCCTCCTAGATAATCCAGGCCATCTACTACAAGCCCACAGCGAGCATCATTCTCAATGGGTAAAAACTGAAAGCCTTCCCCTTAAGATCAGGGACAAGACAAGGCTGCCCACTCTCACCACTTCTATTCAATATAGTACTGGAAGTACTTGCTATAGCAATCAGGGAAGAAAAAAGACATTAAGGGCATCCAGATAGGAAGGGAAGAAGCCAAGTTATCACTATTTGCAGATGTCATGATATTATACCTGGAAAACCCGAAACTCTCTACCAAGAGGCTCCTAGAAATAATACATTCCTATAGCAGAGTAGCAGGGTACAAAATCAATACCCAAAAAGTCAATGGCCTTCCTATATGCTAACAGCGAAATAGAACTAAGGGACATTAAAGAAACTATCCCATTCACAATTGCGCCACAGAAAATCAAATACCTAGGAATCAGTTTGACAAAGAATGTAAAGGATCTCTACAAAGAAAACTACAAAACGTTACTTCAGGAAATAAAAAGAAGACCTGAGGAAATGGAGACATATTCCCTGCTCATGGATCGGAAGGATTAACGTTATCAAAATGGTAATACTCCCTAGAGCTTTATACAGATTCAATGCGGTCCCTATAAAGATACCCATGATGTTCTTCAAAGAAATTGAACAAACACTCCTGAAATTTGTATGGAATAATAAAACTCCACGAATAGCTAAAGCAATCCTTGGGAAAAAGAAGATGGGAGGTATCACTTTCCCCAACCTCAAGCTCTACTACAGAGCAGTTGTAATTAAGACAGTGTGGTATTGGTATAGAGACAGACCTGTAGACCTATGGAATAGAACTGAGTATCCTGAAACACATTCTCAAATATACAACCTCTTAATCTTTGATAAAGGAGCAAAAAAATATTAAGTGGAGCAAAGAAAGCCTCTTCAACAAATGGGGCTGGGAAAACTGGGCAGCTACATGTAAAAAATGAACTTAGACCTCCTTCTAACGCCATGCACAAAAGTCAGATCAAAATGGATTCTAGATCTCGATATCAGACATGAATCTATAGGGTACATCGAAGAAAACATAGGAGAAACGCTCTATTACATCGAAACGAAAAGTATCTTTAAAGATGACTCACCACTGACCAAGCAAATGGAAGCAATGATAAACAAATGGGATTATATAAAATTGAAAAGCTTCTGCACCTCAAAAAGAAACGGTGACCAAGATACAAAGACAATCCACAGAGTGGGAAAGGATATTCACCCAATACCCATCTGACAAGGGGTTAATATCCAGGATATATCAGGCACTGGTAGCACTCCACAAGAAGAAAACAGCCAACCCCATCAAAAAATGGGGAGAAGAAATGAACAGAACCTTCCAAAAAAGAAGAAATTCGAATGGCCAAAAGGCATATGAAAAAGTGCTCTTCATCTTTAATCATCAGGGTGATGCAAATCAAAACAACAATGAGGTACCATCTCACACCACAGAGACTGGCACACATCCAAAACAGCAAGAACCGGTGCTGGCGTTGATGTGGGGGAAAAGGGACTCTGATCCACTGTTGGTGGGAGTGCCGACTGGTCCAGCCCTTTTGGAAAACAATATGGGCATTCCTCCGAAAACTAGATATTGAGCTCCCATTTGATCCAGCAATAGCACTCCTGGGAATATACCCGAGAGACCGAAAAACACATAGCAGAAACACTATCTGTACTTCTTTATTCATCTCTGCGCTATTCACTATAGCTAGAATCTGGAAACAACCTAAATGCCCGAGAACAGAGGACTGGCTAAAGAAACTGTGGTTCATCTACACTATGGAATACTATGCGGCTGTCAGAAAAGATGACATTATGAAATTTACCTGCAAATGGAGGGACATGGAGACTATCATGCTGAGTGAAATTAGTCAGAAGGAAAAGGACAGATATAGAATGACTGCATTCATTAATACGACATAAATAGATACCAGTGTTTTACTAAATGTGGGAAATGGTAATGGCAGATTAAGACTCACCATTGAATATACACAAAGAGACTTAAGTGATAAACTCTAAATACCTGCAGGGCTAGCCACAATGTGTAAAATAAGAGGCAGAGAGATGCAGAGACAGAGAGAGAGACAGAGAGAGAAAGAGAGGAAACTGGGGTACCTGCTATTAAGGCAGCATGGGGATGGGCAGGAGGGGGGGGGGTACATTGGTGGTGGAAATGGGGCACTGGTGGAGGGATGGGTGCTGGTATACTGTATTACCAAGAACCAATTATGATCACCTTTGTAATTGTATGTTTCACTGTGGTATAATAAAAAATTTAAAAAA
>JAJIBD010000893.1:0-44993 GCA_021461705.1 Cryptotis parvus | reverse complement strand
TTTCAGTGAAAGTCTGACAAACCTATATGGACACCACAGTGGCCCCTCAATACCAAAAAGTTAGAGGCGCTAACAAATCTAGTGGAAGAACAGCTGAAATTAGGACATATTGAGGAAACGTTTTCAGAATGGAATTCTCCCTGTTTTTGTAATACAGAAAAAATTAGGCAAATGGCGTTTGCTGATTGACTTAAGGAATGTAAATTCTACTATGGTCCCCATGGGAGCCCTACAACCTGGGCTCCCCCTCTCCAGCAGCTATTCTAAGGATTGGCCACTAATTATCATAGATTTAAAAGACTGCTTTTACAGCATACCTATCCACCCAGATGATCGGAAAAGGTTTGCATTTTCAGTCCCTTCCATTAATCATAAAGGTCCTTTACGTAGGTTTCAGTGGACAGTATTGCCCCAAGGAATGACTAATTCACCTGCAATGTGTCAACACTTTGTTGATGAGGTTTTGCCACCCATTCGTGCTAAATTTCCTGGTGCATACATCATCCACTACATGGATGATATCCTGCTAGCTTGTGATAATTCCAGACATCTCCAAAATTTATATAATGATGTAATGACAGTTTTACCAGAGGCTGGCTTACAAGTAGCTCCGGAAAAAATCCAGATGCAGCCTCCATATGAATATTTGGGCTATGCTCTTGACCGCACTACAGTGCATCCTCAAAAAATTTCCATTAGTCACAAAGGGCTCAAAACCTTAAATGATTTTCAAAAACTGCTGGGGATATCAACTGGGTGCGCCCTCCCTTGGTATTCCTAACTGTGAGCTCAGTAACCTGTTCCACACCCTTGAAGGTGATCCTGCTTTAAATAGCCCCAAGGCAGCTAACTCCTAAAGCTCAGAAGGAATTAGATTTTTTTCATGAATCGGCTTCAAAAAATCTTACCTCTCCAGATTTAATCCCGGAGAAAAGGTATGGTTCTTGGTCTTCAACACTCCCGAGTCTCCAACTGCTGCTATAGCCCAATTATCTGGACTGTTAGGAATGGGTTTACTTACATAACAAGCAGAATCGTACTGCTACACCTTACCTTAAGATGATAGCTAACCTTATAATTAAGGGAAGATCAAGAGACCCAAGTATTACTTGGACATGATCCCCATGTAATTGTACTTCCACCTGACCCTAAAAAAGAAATTGAAGCTGTTTTACCACTCAGTGAAATCCTTCAGAGAGCTTTAGCAGATTTTTCAGGAGAAATATCTTATCATTACCCAGCTGGAAAAACCTGGGAATTTCTAAAAAGGACACCTTTTGTAATTTCCACCATTGTCCGCTCCTCTCCCATTCCTGATGCTCCAGTGTATTATATTAATGGCTCCTCATCAGGAAGGGGTGGAATTACAGGTCCTTCATTAACCACTACTGTACATACAAATTATAAATCTGCCCAACAAGTGGAACTTCGCCACCCTGATACATTTACTATCCCATGTATCTGGCCCATGTAATGTGGTGAGTGATTCTGCATATGTAGTTGGTTTATTTCCTGGAATTGTCACTGCTTCTTTAAATGCCCATAATCCTATAATTCAGGAGCTGCTCCATAAACTACAAGATCTCCTCCGAAATAGAACATTCCCTATATACATCTCCCCACATCCGTTCTCGCGCCGACTCCCGGGCCAATGGTTCGAGGAAACGGGCAGCAGATCTCTTGGCAGCACCAGTATTTAAATCAGCTAAGGAAGAGCACCAGACTCTACATACAAATGCCCCGCCGCCTTCATGTACACCATGGCATCCCATGGAGACAAGCTAGACAAATTGTCCGCAACTGTCCTGTCTGTGCTCCTTTACATTGTACATCTCATGTAGCAGAATCAAATCCTCGAGGTTTACAGACAAACCAATTGTGGCAGATGGATATAACTCATACTAACTTATTTCCCAACAAACCTTTCCTTCATGTGGTCATCAATACATATTCCCGGTTCATATGGGCTGTTCCTAGTGACGTCTGAAAGAGCTAAATCTGTTTGTTCATTTTTACTCTAGTGCTTCTCCATCATGGATATTCCCCATACCATAAAAACAGAGTAATGGTCCTGCTTACACCAGCAAAACCTTCAAATCCTTTTGCGAGGAATGGCAGATCAAACATATTACAGGAATTCCATATAATCCACAAGGACAAGAAATAGTTGAACGTGCCCACAGAACGCTTAAAACTCAGCTATTAAAGCAACGAAAAACAAGCATGCCTCCAATGGATTCTTTATCTTTAACATTATTCACCTTAAACTTCTTAAATATACCTCAAGGAGATCCCTATACCGCGGCTGAACATCACTTTCAAGAAGATATGCAAACTCAAAAAACAGTCAATTCACCTATCTGGGTGAAAATTAATGATAAATGGATTGCAGGTCACCTCCTCATTCGGGAAGAGGCTATGCTTTCATTTCTACAGACGATAACCCTGCCAAGAAACTCTGGGTCCCTCTGCGACTTGTTAAGACTAGAATTCTCCAAGAATCAGAAAACAACTAATTCTTTCAATATAAAGTCTTAAATTTTAAATTGCAAGTTGCTGTTTAAACTTCCTGGATTGGTTCCTTTTAATAATGATCTCGTTTTGCAGTCTGTGATCATGGTTCATGTCTAATATCTTGCCTTACAGCCTAAATATTTTCTTTCTTACAAAAAAAAAGGGTGGAAAAAATGGGTGGACTCTGATCACAGTGCTCATTACAAAAAATGTTTGCTAAATCAATGAAAAATTGTTTTTCTAATGATTCTGTTCACAGGATGAGATATTCGAATCCAGTAAACCTGCGCTACAGTGCTCAATACTCTGAGACTCCTAAAACAGTGCTCGCTAAAAATTTAATAATTTGCAAAACTAATTTTTTCCCAATGCTCTATTCACAGGAAAAGACACTTTCTCACCATCATTTGCCGGCTTTATATTTATAAAGCGCTTGACTCGTTACCATTTATCACCCTAAATGGGTCACATACACAGCTGTAAAATATTGATCGATCAAATGTATGTGTGCGTGTGTGTGCATGTGGTGGCCACCATTATGTTTGTGATTATGTTGTGTCTATGTTATGTCTCAACTACTACCTTCTCAATTTCTGACCACTACAAACCTCTATTACATTCATCAACTCCACTGCTGATCCACTAGATTTATCAATTTTAAAATCATCAATTCTCATACTTATTTCCCTGCTCCACCCATGTTGGAGCTTCTTTATATTCTTCTCTCCATCCCAAACTTGGATCCCTACAAAGCCTTAAAATCCCTACTTGTGATTAACCTCGAAAAGTGTTTTTGTCTCGCCTAAGCTACAGGTACAGTTACCGGTGCCAATGTTCCCTTGCTGAAGAAGCCCTGCAAGACGCCCACACCGATGTTCCAGACACCTGCTCCAGCGCTCAAGACTCCTGTTCCAGAGTTCGAGATATCCACACCATTTGTTCCGGACACCTGTTCCAGCACTCAAGACTCCTGTTCCAGAATTCGAGATACTTGTTCCAGTGTTCCTGAGACCCAATCCAGTGTTCCTGACAATTCAACGAGTTCCTGATCGCTGCTCTCCAAAGACTCATACTCATATGATCACCGCTATTGCTGTTCCAGAAGTAGCCCCACAGACTTTGTTCCAGACACCCGACTTTACATAAAATATAGCAAATTGACTCTCACAAATTATGGACAGTGCAAACTATAGTCCGTTATAATCAGACAGCTAAAAACACTTTGTCTTGAACTTTTGCTTTGGGTCCAAAAACAAGTTAGGATCCTAAAGTAACATGTATTATCATTTTGCAATTGGAATTGTTTTTCTTATCTTAATTTTTTGTACATTACTAAATATTTCTTACCTTTTCAATTTTTATTAGTAAACTAATCAGGGGGAGTTGTTGCAGGACTCCTAGGGGCCGCTGCATCTGCTCTGGATTGCCTCCCGTAGATCACTCCGTAGATAAGGGGGGTAGTCTAAATGTGGCAGTTTATCCGACCATGTATGCTGTACTAGCTGGTATAAATATTCTCCCCATGCTATCACAATCATCGTGGGACTAGCTAGATCTTACCAGCATATTAGCCTGGCCACGTAAGGACACCTAAGTAATTAGACCAGAGAGAAATGCTGTTTGCTTCCAAACAAACAAGCATGGCTCCCTGATAAAATATAAAACTACAATGAAGTTGAGGAGACTTGTGAAGGCTTGGAGAAATATTTAACTGGCATTGGTGTTGATCTTTGGTACAGTGACATGCCATCTCAGAAACCCCCTTCTCTACATTTCAAAGGCCTTCCCGGCTCAAAACATTAGCACAGTAAAGGCCCTAGGTGAGATGCAGGGAGGGGGTTACCTGAGGGCATTGGACCCTCCCCTGCTTTCCATAACAATGGGAGGAAGGTCTGAGTTGGGGGGGTATAAACTTGCCGGTTCCCGCTCTCCCGGGCTTCTTCTTCCCGGTGGAATCTCGCCCTTGTGAGCGTTTTTTCCCCTTGGAAGTTATACACGTGGTGGTTGCCATCTTGGCCTACACGTGGCTGGGGTTCCTAGCCTGGAATCCTAAGCATCGGGTTTTTCCTTTTGCTGATTTGTATGCCTGAACCTGTGATAAGTAAAGTCTTTTAAAACCTCATCGGATCCCTGAGTGTTCATCCATTCCTCGCCCGGCGGAGGTAGAAAGGAACTTCGCTTCCCGGCACTGTCGGGGACCCCGGCGGAGCGCCCCGACAAACATGGACCTCACAGTTAAACCTGAGGCACAAGAAGACCCAATATAACAGTTGTTCAAGAAACCAATCTAACGAGAAGTATTATGGGGCATCATCCGTGTATGTGATCTGAGTATTAAAGAAAGATAAGGAAGGTTTTTAATAAGGTTCCAAAACCTAAATAAAGGTTCAAGAGAAAAATAGGCACTTTCAGTCATCATTTGACTAAATATTTATAAGACAGCATGTAAATTAATTATGTTCTTGCAAGAGAAAATTGTCTAATGTAAATTATTTCCTACAGTAATGTGCAGTTATATTAGATTTTATTGAATAATTGCTATTTTAAAAGATCACGGGGGCTAATAGGATATGGAAATTAAATGACACAAAGAAAGGCATTTAAGATACATAATATTCCAAAATTAATTCCAGAGTTAGAAACACAGGACTTCCAGAAGGAATGTCTGATGGTTCAAAGTGAGGATCAATATGTTTATCCAAGAAAATAAACAGAAGAATTGAGTTCTAAAATTTTTAATTCAGCTTTGTTAATTTCCATATCTGTGTTCACAATCACTAAATTCTTTATGTAAATTTGACAGTATAGAATGTCCAAATGATATTCTGTTCAAAAGTGCTAATTTTAGATTAGGGGAACTTTTTTTTAACCTTTTAGTCTATTAATAAAGGTTTAATGAGCTAAATGGTAGCTAACCACAAACACATATCCTACCCTTTAACATTTGAACATTACAACTTATGCAAGAGGTTAAACATAGCAAAATGTTATTAATTTGTGATTTCAAGTTAACAATCATCTTGTCTGTTGACAGATATATTATGATTCTTAATATAATATACATAGTAAATGATATGATAAACACATAGTAGGGGTGTTTATTTATCTGTATTTTTTCATGCTAGCCAATTAGTTGATATGAAGTAGAGTAGAATAATATGCAGCCTTAGCCAAGGAATGGCACCATCCTTGGCTGGAAACTGGAAAATACAAGGAACAAATTCCATATGAATTCTCAAGGAAAGACTCAGCAACTGCGCCAAATCATGATTTCAGAATTCTGGATTTCAAAACTGAGAAAAGGCGTTTTTCCTAAGTCAGCACATTTGCACTCATATTATCACAGTTTCAGCACATAACATGATGAGATATATTTTAAATTTAGTATCATTAAGTACAGAAACATCTTATCATTTTGCTTAATGCTCAAGAAATATTATTGTAGCATAATGCTGACAAGTAAGAAAGACCAAATAAGAGTTCTTGCCATAGAGGCAGGTTGTTCTAGAGAGGACAGCAGGTCACATTATTGGCAAACTGTTTCAAATTAGGCCCAATAAATATTAAAAGAATCTTACTTGAGGGTTTCAGTAAATAGGTCATCAAGGTAAGGATTCTTCAAGAAGCAGGAGACTGTATTATTTGACAATTCTGTCATCATCAAACTATTAGGAGCCCATATTTCTAATCAAGATGCCTTTAAATATTCTAGCAGGATGTAAAAGAGGAGTAAGAAAAAATTAATTAGTCATCAGCATAGTAAATTGAGTCTATTATTATGGTCTCCTAGAATTAATAATTAAGTACAGTAAGTTTTGTTGTTACCCTTTTTTATTCCATTTTTGTGTATTTTCAACTTCTGTGTCGTACTCTCCATATATTTTCTACTACATTTCCTGGGAGCAAAGAATAAGTCACATATAACCACCACTGTTGTCCTGAGTAACTCAAGCAAAAAGGTATCTAGAATTTGCTTACAAAGGATGAACACTGCTTCCTGAGAATGAGGGATGTTAGCTTTTCTGTTGTTTACATGATAGTTTGAACTTCATGATATTCATGGACTTATAAAAAAAAGAGTGCAACTGATTTGGCAACTTCTAATTATTTGGCCAACTAAAGATTTCTGTCCTATCTTAAAAGTGGTACAGGAATCATATGTACCTGATCAAGTAAGCAGTATCTGGGTGTAGAAATCTATTTTTTTATAATGCTGTGCAGTAATTATTTAATGCATTCTCTTTTTATCTCTTTTAGACGCAGATACCCCAGGCAGAGCAGATACCAGCTCTCCCTGTTGCGCGTGGCCGCTCTGCGGCCTCGTGATTTACTTCCACACCCCTCTCAGAGAACCCTGCAAGCTACCGAGAATTATACCATCTGCATGGCAGAGCCTGGCAAGCTGTCCAATGCATATTCAATATGGAAAAACCAGTAATAAAAATGTGTATCTTCCCGACCCTGAAAGAGCCCTTAATACAACAGCACTAAGAAGGACAAACAAGGATTATCCAATAAAATCTTAGGGGCCAAACTAGGCAGCCACCATGAACAAACAGTTTGAGGCTCTTTTTATTCCTGAAACAACCAGATGCC
This sequence comes from Cryptotis parvus, assembly GCA_021461705.1. Lineage (NCBI taxonomy): Eukaryota > Metazoa > Chordata > Mammalia > Eulipotyphla > Soricidae > Cryptotis > Cryptotis parvus. The sequence continues at coordinate 37,883 of JAJIBD010000893.1, read as the reverse complement.
ATTGGGCTACACTGGCACGTGATAGGGTCAAATGGAAATGTTACTGGTACCCACTCAAGGAAATCGATGAACAATGGGATATCTAGTGATCTAGTGATTCTCTTTTATCAGTCTTGAAAGAACACTTGGCTACCTTTTCTAGTAGTTGTCCCATTGGACAAATGATTATATGATTGGCAAAAGAAAGTTCTAGAATGGTCTTTTCAGATAAACTAGATAACTAACCAGACTTTCTTGCTCACTCTAATAATAGAACTTGAAAAGAGAAATAAGCAAATATTTTTTCCTAGAGCATTTCTATAATTACTTGATGTGTCTATCAAAATAGATTCATACACTGTAAGTTTATTGCACTATCCCGGTATTGTAAAAATATTTTATTAACCTAAAAGCAAACAACTGACTTTAATGCTCAATATCATAGTGAAATGACATTTATAACAATACTCAGTAAATCTGTGAAAATCCTTTTAACATTAACATAATTAAATTAAAAAGTAACAGCAGCAACGCAATACAGGATATCTGTTAATTTTATTCACTTAGAGACAAGCATACTCTTGAATTTTAAAACTTGTACAAAACTACATTTAAATATAGTTCATGTTATGTATTTATTAGACATTTTCTTCTATGGCTAAAATATACTTATGAGTTTTAAAATATACTTTAAGTTTTATAAAGAAAAACTTATATTTAGAAATTAAATTGTATCAATAACACATTTCAAATATTTTTTAAATTAGTAATCTTACATTTTTTGTCATCGTAAATCTTGATATATGTAAAACTTATATTTTGCTTCTTAGTTCAGTCTTATATATAATTTTGTTATTTTATCAATTGCCATTTATTTTCAACTATTAGTATTTGCATATGTGTGTGCATAAATGTATTTTGTGTGGTAAACAAGCCCAAGTCTCATACATGTAAGACATGCACTTTATCACTAAGTGAAACATGTAAAACATGTAAATACATGTAAAATATGCACTTTATTCCGGACCCTTTATTTTAGTGATTCTTAACATATATTTCTTTTTTTTTTGTTCTTCTCATTGTTTTTATTTTTTAAATTAATACTTTATTATATCACCATGAGATATACAATTACAACGTTGTTCATGTTTGGAGGTTTCAGTCACATAGTGTTCCAGCAAAAAAGAAAAAAAGACAGACAGGTTCCAGCCCCCACCCTCCACCAGTGCCCATATCCCACCACCAATGTCCTCAATTCTCTCCTCCCTCCCATAGCCTGCCTAAATGGCAGGTTCTTTATCTCTTCTCTTTCTCCCTCTCTCACCCTTCCTTCTCCTACACATTGTGGGTTGCACTACATACACTTGGAAGCCATCATGTGCATTTTTTTGCCTTTATTTAATGTTCAATTCTATGTTGGTATCAGCCCTTTAGACATTTATTCACACATGTTCCCTTTTCTGTCTTACCTAACCTCTGACTTCCTCACATTTGCAGTAATTTCCACTTTTGGTAAGATCACCTGATATATTTCTAACATATATTTCTGGGAAATTTTTTCCTAGAAGGAATGTTAGAAGTTGGATAACAGGAATCTATATAAACAATCTATATAAATAGATTATTAATAAGGAATCTATATAAATAATTATATATAATTAGATACAGATATAATCTATATCTAATAAAATAATTTTATATTTTATATAATAGGAAGAAACTTTTATTTTATATAATGGGGAGAAAAATAGATATTTCATTAATTAAAATGAAGATATTGGTTAATGAATACATAGGTAATTGTAGGCAAAAGATACAATTCATTGTAGTTTCAGTCACTTAGAAATCTATTTGTATAGAGTCTGAGATATTGACAGAACAACTTCAGTTTATTTCTTATGATTACTTCTAATATGGAATATAAGTTCAGATTATGATTTCATGGTGTTTAAACACAAGTATAATTTGTATGGGGGACAACACAATTGATATTTAATATTCTAGATTCATATACTTAAAAAGTTTGGACTAGAAAAGAACCAACAATCATATAGTTAAAGGAACTAACACAAAAAATAGTGAAGAATCTTAATTAGTGTTTTACATTGATTAGGTGACAAAGATAGAATATCAAATATTGACTATACCCTTTCAGTAAAGCTTAGAGCCATTTTTAAAGCATGATTAAGTTGTGCTGTTATATTTTACACATTAAACAATAATCAACACCAACGAAATGTCTACAAATAAATAAAACATTTTCCTACAACTAGAATAAATTTGAAGATCAAATACCTTACTTATATTTAATATGCAATAAGGGCAGTCATATGCACAATGTAATTCAAAGTGCCAATATCATTCTAATGATTTCATTTTATTTTTCTATTTATGTGTCATATATCTAAATCATTTTTATCTTGTCTAACACAACCAAGAGAATTGCTCAGTAACTAAATAATAATGAAAAAGGGACTATAAATGGCAGGAATGTAATAAGACAGGCTGGAAGAAAAGAGAAGAGAAAGGGGGAAGGCAAAGATGGGGGAAATTCACTGTATATTCATTTCACTAATCTCTTCTCACTTTCTTTCTAATTAGAAAATAATTCCTACATCCCATCAACAGTAGATAAACTTTATCTTCTCCCCACATTCATGGAAGCATAGATTGTTTCTGACCTTTTAGTGTATGCTTCTATCATTAATATTTCGTTTTTGGAGAATTGTTTTACAAAGAGGAGCTTTTTATGGTTGAGTGGTTGGAAGGGATCACTGGATATTAGCATAGAGGTCACTCTGATGCTGTGGGCAGTTTTTAAATGATGAATGCCTGAACCTGTTATTGACGGCATTACAAATTAAGGTACTTCAATAAAAATATAAAATTTATCATAAAAAGAAAAAATAAAAGCAGAGAAAGTGTAATTTATTGATGATTGTCTATTACATCCTATAAATCATTTAAAATATTTCAAATTAAAAGTTTTAACTTAATATATTCATTTTCTGTAACCTTTATCATGTATCTGATTATAATTGATAGTCTACACGTTGGGAATGTTTTGTTTTGAATCCTCGTATACCATACCTCATAAACAGAGTCAATATTTTACAAATTGGAATAATTTGCATAAAATACATTATATATTATTTTCTTTTATTAATTTTTGAGGTATTTCCCAGACTGCAAAGTTCAGAGAATTTTATCATATTTTTTATTGACCATCTGTATTTCTTTGAAGAGATGCCTCATCTCCCCGTTTTTGATGGGGGAAATTTGGATTTTTGTTGTCGAATTGAAAAGTGTTTCATATAGCTTGGATATTAACCATTTGCCAAAAAATTGGTGGTGGGAAAATATCTTCTCCTATTCTGCTGAGCATCTTCTTACTCTAGTCATAAATTCCTTTGCCGTACAGGAGCTGCTTAATTTGATGTACTTACTCCCATTTGTTTATTTTAGGTTCCATTTATTTGAGCAGTGGCACTGAATGATTGAAAGTGCCTCTAGATTAAATTTCATGAAATATTCTTCTTATGTTTTCCTAAATATAATTTTTGAATTCAGGTCTAATATCAGTCTATTTTGAATTAACTTTGGTGCATAATCTGTGATTGGGGTCTGAGGTCATTTCTTTACATATAGCTGATCAATTTTCCCAACACTGTTTTTTGAAGAGGCTTTTATTGCTCCATTTCAAACTCATTTCTCAAGGAATATCTATCCATATACCTGTGGATATAGCTCTGGGATCTCACTGCTATTGTATTGGTCTGAGAGCGTCTTTATTCCAATGTCATAGGACTCAATTAAAATTACCTTATAATATAATTTAAAGTTTGGAAAAGAAAAGTCTCCCAACTTTTAATTTTCAAGAATTACTTTAACGCTTTTAGAAGTTTTACTACTCCACACAAATTTAATAGTATTTAGTTATGTATATTTTGCTCCCTAAATGGATGTTTGTATAATGACTAGGTTGAATCAATATGCAAATACAGAATTTGAAACTAGGGATATAAAAAACAAACAAAAGCAACAATTCCATTTTCTACTGAATTTTAAAAACATCAAGTAACTCGGCTTCATTTAAAAAAGATGGTGAAATGCTACAATTAAAGTATAAACCACTACTAAAATACATACAACACGAGGAAATGGGGAAAAAATTCCTTTTCATGCATTGCAAATGTAAGTACTGTCAAGAGACAGTCTATCCAAGAACTATACAGATTCAATGTAGTTCTTTTTGGGGGGGGGGGCCCCAAGTCTATGCAAATATTTGATTCTAAAAAGAATAGAGTTTAGAAGCATTTTAGGAGGAACCAGAGTCACAGTATACAGTGGTGGTGCATTTGCCTAGCACACACCGACCCAGGTTCAATTCCTAGCATTCCATCACCGCCAGGAGTAATTCCTGAGTGCAGAACCAGGAATAATCTGGGAACATCCCTGAGTGTGACCCAAAAAATAAAATTTTTTTAAAAAAGTTTAAGAAAAAATTATGTGTAAAAATAAATCATGATAAAGAATGACTGCATTCATTAATAGGATATAAATAGATACCAATGTTTTACTAAGTGTGGGAAATGGTAATGGCAGATTAAAACTCACCATTAAATATATACAAAGAGACTTACGTGATAAACTCTAAATATCTGCAGGGCTAGTCGCAATGTGTAAAAGAAGAGGGAGAGAGATGCAGCGACAGAGAGAAAGAGACAGAGAGAGAGAGGAAACAGAGCTACCTGCTATTGAGGCAGCCTGGGGGGTGGGCGGGAGGGGGTGGGGTACATTGGTGGTAGAAATGGGACACTGGTGGAGGGATGGGTGCTGGAATACTGTATTACCAAGAACCAATTATGAATACCTTTGTAATTGTATGTCTCACGGTGGTATAATAAAAAATTTTAAAAATCTGAAATTCTTCTGGCTTCATCCCGATTATCTCTTGTTGTCTGAATGGCCAAAAAAACATATGAAAAAATGCTCATCATCACTAATCATCAGAGAAATGCAAATCAAAACAACAATGAGATACCACTTTACACCACAGATACTAGCACATATTCAAAAGAGCAAGAACAACAAGTGCTGGCGTGGATGTGGGGAAAAGGGGACACTCATCCATTGTTGGTGGGAATGCCGGCTGGTACAGCCTTTCTGGAAAACAATATGGACTTTCCTCCAAAGACTAGAAATTGAACTCCCATTTGACCCAGCCATACCACTCCTGGGAATCTACTTTGGGAAACCAAAAATATGCAGCGGAAACTCCATCCCTACTTTTATGTTCATAGCAGCATTATTCACAATAGCCAGAATCTGGAAGCAACCAGAGTGCCCGAAAATCGATGACTGGATAAAGAAGCTTTGGTACATCTACACAATGGAATACTATGCAGCTGTTAGGAAAAATGAAGTCATAAAATTTGCCTATAAATGGATGGACATGGAGAAGATTATGTTGAGCGAAATTAGCCAGAAGGAGAGAGACAGATACAGAATGACTGCATTTATTTGCATGGCATAAATATATATATACATATTATGATACCAATATCCAAGGTCAAGTGAAACATATATCAGGAGGTCTTGTCAAAGGTGGAAATTATCACAAACGTGTGGGAGTCAGAGTTTAGGTAAGACAGAAAATGGAACAGTGTGCTAATAATTGTCGAGGGTACTAATGCCAACCTAGAACTGAGCATTAAATAGAGGCAAAAGGATACACATGCCAACCTCTTAATGTATGTTCTGTAATCCATAGTCTGGAAGGGAAGGAAAAGAGAAAGAGAGAGAAAGGGAAAGAAATAAAGAACCTGCCATGGAGGAGGGCTGGGGAAGGGGGGTGAACCGGGACGTTGGTGGTGGTAGATGGGCACTGGTGGAGGGACAGGTGCTAGAACACTGTATGACCAAAACCCAAATATGAACTTTTTAATTGTATATCTTTTTATTTGTATACCTCACGGTGGTATAATAAAATACTTAAAAAAATCATGAAATTTACCTGCAAATGGATGGACATGGAGATTATCATGCTGAGTAAATTAGTTAGAAGGAAAAGGACAGATATAGAATGACTCCATTCCATTCAATACTGGGATATAAGTATATACCAGCGTTCTACTAATTGTAGGAAATGGTAACACCAAACTAGATTTGAGCATTGAATGTACACAAAGGGATTTACATGATAATCCTTAAATGTCTGTAGGGCAAGACACAATGTGTAAGAGAAGGAGGGAGAGAGAGACAGAGAGACAGAGAGACAGAGAGAAAGGAAGAGAGAGAAGAGAGAGAGAGAGGGAGAAAGAGAGGAAGAAGAAGAAGAAAAGGAAAAGTGTTTGCCTTAGAGGCAGGCTGGGGGAGGGAGAGGGAATATTTGTTGATATTGTTGGTGGGAATAGAGCACTGGTGGAGGGATGGGTTCTGGAGCACTGTATGACAGAGACCCGCATAAATTTTTTTTGTAATTGTATATATTACAGTGGTATAATAAAAAAGATTATTTCTGCCTCCAAATTGAGAAACATGACATCTCCCGCTCATATGACCACAATAAAAAAACAAGTATTAAAAATAGCTTGGAAAATACTTAGAATCTGACATAATATATACAAATACATATATGAATATGTGTATTTATGTACATTTGATATTATTTCCAATGCAGCAACATTCTAGATCTAAGCAGTCCTGGTATGACTGTAAACATCTATCTATGTTCTGACTGGTCACATCCCAAATGGGACCTAATCACAGAGAAGAATTAAAGAATTAAAATTCAGGGTAATGTTATTGTAAAAAACGGATGGGGAAAAATTTATTCCAGAAATGTATCTATATATGAAGATGAAGATAATTTCAGAGCTATCTTAATATTCTGGTCAAAATATAAAAGCAATTTTTTCTGCATATGGAATTTTGACTTAAATAGTGAAATGCACAAATGCTCATTTGCAGCAACACTGCAATTCGGTCACTGCTATTTCACTTTAAGAAGTCTATCATTACATTTGCAGGTAATGAGATTTCAAGGATTCCATTATTTTTTGGCTGCCAAAATGAGATATACATTTCATCACCATCTTAAGTTGTCAAGAGGCTGATAACGGAGATGCTGAGCTGACTTATTTGCTTGATGTGGAGAAACACAACGTTCTTTACACATATAAATTAGTATTTTGGTAATATATATTATATGTATATTTATATATGTGTGGAACATATATACAAATATTTATTATATGTACATACAGACACACACACATATATATATGCATATATATATGTATGTGAAGAAATATTCAGAAAAAAACAATTTACAGGCCTGCCTATTAGGTCCCAAGTTATGATATGATACAATAATGATTTCAAAACAGAAGTAAAAAGCCCCTAATGATGGAACCATATCCTTTAAAGGTAGAAACAGTTATCTTCTTTAGACAAAGGTAAAAGTTACTTCTATTTCTATAAAGCAATTACTCAGCAGACAATCACTTGAACACTTGAATCTCGTTATTCATAATTTGCTCGAGCTGGCGCCAGTAACATTTCCATTGGACCCTATCACGTGCCAATGTAGTCCAAAGGCATCTAGTTGATTTAGGAATATAAAGAGCCTAAAACCGTTCCTTCAGGGTCTTTACAAGGAAGTCTGACCATCTTGTAGGTGGGCAGCCATGTGATCTTTTGACATCCCGTGGGATCCAGTCTGTAACGGCTCTAGTCCAGTGATCGTCTCCAAATCGCATTACATGTCCAGTCCATCTGATTTTCGATGCCTTGGCAAATGAGACAGTGTCCCTGATTCTGGAATAGCGACGGCGGTCAGAACTTCGGATTCCTTCTCTCACTTGAGTGAGGCATGATATTCCAAGCATAGCTCTTTCGATTCCTCTCTGGGAGACCTTAATCGCATTCTCAACCTGCTTTCGTAGGGCCCAGGTCTCTGAGGCGTATGTTAAAGCAGGGAGAACGGTGGAGTCAAAGAGATGTGCCTGGAGCCAGAGGTTCTTTGTCCTTTTAGCTATTTCTTCTATGCCTTTGAAGGCATTCCATGCCGCTCTCTTCCACCTGGCGCAGCTCAGGTTTTAGGTCATTCATCATGTTGACTTCTCGACCTAGGTACACATAACTGCTGCATTCAGAGATGTTTGCTCCATTGAGAGTGAATGGTGCCTCAGGAACTAGTTGATTTTTCATGAACATGGTTTCCTTCAGATTCAGCTGTAGACCTATCTTTCCACATTCTCGGTCGAAGTCAGCCAGCATTTGTGCCGCTTGGCTAATGTTGGTGTTATTAGGACTATGTAATCAGCGAAGCGGAGGTGATGTAGTTGCCGACCATCTATCTTCACTCCCATTCCTTCCCATTCTAATTGTTGCATGATGTTCTCGAGGGTGGCACTGAAGAATTTTGGTGTAATGGTATCACCCTGTCAAACCCCTCTTTTGACATCAATGATCACTTCTTTGTAGAATGGTGAGATCCTGGTGGTGAATCCGTAAAACAGCTCACGAAGGATTTTGATGTACTGGGTTTGAACACCCTGTTTGGCTAGGGCTTCCATGACCGCTTCAGTCTCCAAAGAATCAAAGGCTTTCTGTAAATCAATGAACGTGAGACAGAGTGGCATCTTGTACTCCCTACAAACCTCAATGAGCTTGGTTACTGTGTGGATATGGTCGATTGTACTGAATCCTTTCCGGAAGCCAGCTTGCTCGCATGGTTGTCCTTCATCTAGTGTTCTGCCAATCCTGTTCAGGATGACTCGTGGAAACAGCTTGTAGATGATGGACAACAGGCAGATAGGGCGATAGTTGCCGATGTCATGAGTGTCTCCCTTCTTGAACAGTATAACTGTCCTGCTGGTTTTCCATTGGGAGGGTACCTTGCATTCTGACAGGTAGTATGTGAAGAGCTGAGCTCGTGTATTAATGAGTACTGATGGCAGATTTTTCAGGTGCTCGGGTCTGATTGCCTGGGCCTGGTGCTGTTCCCTTCTTTACCGATGAGATGGCATGTCGGACTTCAGAAGGGAGAAGCGAGGGGAATGACATATCCATCCTGTGGAATTTGTTACATGGGCAGGTTGATGTGGCTATCAAAGAGATTTGAGTAGAAGTCATGGATAATCTTCTCCATTGCCTTTCTGGAAGATGTGATAGATCCATCAGGGTGTCGGAGGGCAGCTATTTTGGTCTTATAGTTGGTGAAGGACAGGAGGGCAGTGCGAATGCTTTTCCCGGCTTCTGCTGCATCTTCCAGTACTTCTGCTCTTCTATCTTTGAGGTCTTCTTTTATTGCTTCTCTACACTGCTTAGCAAGCTTGGACATTAGTATTTGGTCTCCTTAGGCTCGCGCCTTGCCACACTGGCGAAAGAGCTCAAGAGTGTCTGAAGACAGGCGTCCTTTTGTGTCTTTCTCTCTCGGCATTTTTTGCACAATCATGGAGGTGCTGAACCAGTCGGTTGTATTCTTCATCGATGTCGTCAATGGTGTTATATTCCCATGTTGCTGCAATGGTGTCAAACAGTTCCCAGTTGGTGGTCGTTCTGGGAGTTCTCTTCTTAAACTTTGCAGCCTTTTCTCCCCGTTGCGGGAAGTAGAATTTTGCACGAAGGAGACGGTGGTCCGATCCTGTTTGGAATTTTGAGACGACCGCAACATTGGTCAGACAAAACCGTCGATTGAAGATGATGTGGTGAATTTCATTGTGGAACTATCCACTAGGAGATTCCCATGTCCAACGTTTCGCTTCAGCCTTCTGGAACTGTGAGTTCCCATGAATGGTCTTGGTGGCCATGATGAACTCAGATAGTCTCTCACCCTGTTTGTTCCATTCTAGGCCATGGGTCCCGATGTGGAGTTCTTCAGCTGATCTTCTTGGTCCTATCTTGGCATTAAAATTACCAACTATGATCTTGTAGAAGGTGTGATCTTATTTTGTAGAACTCCTCCAGTTCCATGTAGAAAATCTTAATTTCATTTCCTTTGTATGTGGATGTTGGTGCATAGACATTGAAGATAGAAATTGCTGGCAGTGGGCCACATCTCTTCAAGTGTAATCGCCCTATCCGGTTTGTTAGGCATTCAAATGAATCAATGTTGATGGCCATGTGCGTGTTGACAAGGACACCAATGCCACCGACGCCTCTTTTCGTCGCATGTTCCTAGGAACAATTCTTCTCTGGTGTCAAGTACAACATTATGCATCTGGCGCCTCCCTTGTCTCAGTCAGACCAATGATGTCGTACTTGATCTTTTGCGCTTAAACCATCAGATCTTCGATATATGCTTCCGATGCCAGCGTACGTGCATTGAAAGTACAGACTCTCATTTTAGTCCTTTTTCGTTTTGGCAGCCTAGGATGGCTGTGAAATTTTATCAGGCACTGCTTGTTTGCCTTTCTTACTGCTGCCATATTAAGGGCTCTTTCGGGTCAGGAAAATAAACATTTTTGTTACTGGTTTTGGCATATCGAACAAGGATCAGACAGCTTGCCATGCTCTGCCTTGCGGTCGCTATACTCTCATTACTTTGTGGCGCTCTCTCAGAGGGGTGGGTAGAATATTCACAGCAATTTGGAGGTAAATCACAGGGGCCGCTCAGCGGCCACGCCGCAATGGGGAAAGCTGGTTTCTGCTCTGCCGGGTGTATCTGTGCCTGTGGCTCAAGCATTCCTGGGTTTGAAATACTCTCCTCTGAAGGGCGGGTCTCTGCAGGGTGGGTCCTTTTAGGCTGGGTTTCTGACAAGCCTGGCTGGAGACTGGATTAATCTGTTGGGTGGAGATCTTAGGAGCTGCTGAGTGTGGAATGTGAAGATCGCTGCCAGCAAGGTGTGGGGGGTTTCTCTGTGCTCTTCTGAGGCTCCATCGGGATGGTGGTCTCGGATTGGAAGTTGCTCTCATGGTCCATGGAATGCAGGGGGTTCAACGGGGAAAGCTTGTTTCTGCTCTGTCAGGTGTATCTGCAGCAGATGAGTAGAGAGATTTATTCTGTATCTGCATTAGCTCAACGGGCATTAAGGGTATGGAGTTGGGGGATAGGGGGAAAACTGTAAGATTAAATTGGATCTATTTGTACTTTGAAGTAAATGGCTTGCTGCATGTTATCATGGGAAATAGCTGGCTATTTATGGATCTATTTGATATTTTAACATTTTAATTTATATTTATATACTTTACAAACTTTACTTTGTTAAAATTTGCTACCAAATTCGAGCACATATATTTATACCTTGGAAAATGAAATATATGTTGTAATTATGCACATAGTTAATTAATGTTTAATAGATTGCATACAGTTAATGAAAGTGCCTACTTGATGTCAAGATAAGTTGTAAAAATTAATTCTTTTTCCTACTCTAAATAGCACCCTGTTATAGCAATAGATTTCTAATTTCAGTAGGAGGTAAACAAAAGATTTGTTATTTCTATTCTTTCTAAAAATCTCACATTTTACTGAAGATATAATTCTATGTTAGAGAAATGTATGAATTTAAAATTCTTTTTGATGAGTTATTTTATTAAAAATTACTTTTATATCATTTCCCCTTTCTAAACTATTAGTGCTAGAGAGATGCTTCATGTATTAAGGTGTTTCCCTTGCATGCAACCAAACCAATACCACATGCAGTACCATAGAGCACTGCCAGGTGAGTTCCCACCTGAAAATAAGGAAATAAATAAAATTAAAATATTAGTAATTTAAGTCAAATTTCTACCATTAAACAAAGTGAATTAAAGTGTTCAACTAAAACAATTTTTAGAAACCTGTCATAGAGGCAGACTAGGGTCGGGGAGGGAATAGGGGATTGGTGGTGGGAAATGGGCACTGTTGGAGGGATGGGTGCTGGAACACTGTATGACCGAAACACAAACATTAACATCTTTGTAATTGTATATCTCACGGTGATATAATAAAAACAAAAAAAAACACACACAAAAACAACTTTTGGATCTTGACAATGGAACTTGTTGGGGATTTGGAGAGTGAGGAGAAGGAGAGCACAGGGCAAGAAAAAGCGGACAAGATATGACTTGAGGACTATGGGAAAGCATCCTCGGCACTTTGCTCAAGGTAAAAGTGTGTTTAATTTGTAATTCAAAGGCACTAATAGTAAAACTACTGTGATTATGTCATCACAATAATAATAACAAACATTTAAAATATCTCACAGTATTAATGCCACTAAGCCTAAGGACTTAAACCTAGAACACTTTTATTAACAATATTGAAAAGCTTTTATATCTACAAGTTTTAGAATAACAAGTAACAATTTTACATCAAAAATAGTTTTTACCCCAAAATATCTTTTTACATATACCATGTGTATATATATGCATATATATATACACATGATATATTTTTCCTATATATATACATAAGGATTGTTATGTATTATTTTTCCAGCACCTGTGTTACTTCTGTGAAGCTATTAGAAGGGTTATTTTGCCACCTCATATCCCATGATACAGATGGCTGCCAAGCTCACACTCACATATAAAAGAAACCATATGTCTGCCTAATAACCTCCTGCTCTCTCAGACACCAACCATTGATTAACATACCCATGTGATAGTCCTTCAGTCATGTAGTTTCGTTTCCAATGTTCATATCAAAAGTTTGGAAACTTATCATCATTTAAGATGACTAAGGAAGGCAGTATAATTTATATAAAATCACTTATGAGGGAGCATAGTTTTCTAAAACTTACTCATATTTTATATAAGCATTGATCAATATAAACATCATATTCATACAACTATCATGCAACTAGTGCTAATTGTATGAAAATGATCAGTTTTACATTTTCAACAATTTTGTTTATTTCTTTCTACCTAATTCTGATGTAGCCTTGGTACCTAATTCCGAATACCTAAACTTAATGAATTGTGTGTCCATTTTCTCTATCGCTCAGAAAAGAAAAAAATTTGCTTTCATTTGGCCACACAGACTTTGCCAATTCTTTTTCCCCTGCCATACTCCCTAATGAGATAAAATCTATCTATAGTTAAACATATTGTAATAATATATGAATCTTATCTAAGCTTTCATATTAAAATGGTCAAATAAAAGCAAAGTAAAACCTTGCAAACTAAACTCATCTGCCATTAATAAACCCCATCTGCCATTTTATGGCACATACACAAACAGCTATAGGAAGATGCCAAGACAATTTAGAATTTCCTTCTACAAGGGCCTGAGCCAGAACTAATTTCATTCAAAGGATAAATGAGCAAAGTATTTCTTTGCCAACTGACAAAATGTAATGATTCATGATTAATGAATCCTTGTTTTTTTTTCCTTGAAGACCTCTTCCTTCAACATGGCAATATTGTAATAAGAGCAGGAGGAAAACCTGAAACTTCAAAATTGAGAGCTGCAATTCTGATCTATATTTTATGGTTAGGATTGGCTCATTATTAACAAAGAGGATGATTGATGATAGAAAAAGCTGTCTTTTGAACCTTACAGGGCATATGCTAATAATATTTTAAAACATTTGTCTGCCCTTGATGAGACAATATTAAGTTTTCTTAGTAGACAGCATTTTGCTGTTAAAGTGCTTTTCTAGTGATGAACAAATCTAATTATTTTAAATGCCATTAAAAGTTGTGGCTCAGTCTAACATTTTAATTATAAAAATTGGAACAGTTCTTTGATAAATTAGCAATTTTGTTAGTGTTAACTAAAGAAGAAAATGGCAATTTATTTTTAAATTGTTTTTTAAAAACTACTCCTACAGGAAAATCAGGAAGTGTTTTATTTAACATTTAATTATAAACATAAATATAATTAAGAAGAAATAAAACAGAATTCTATTATTTTTACTTCATTATAGTTAATATTAGTTCCCAGTCTATATTTGTTCTTAACCTGAACTCTATCAGAAAAAAAATAAAATTCTAATTTAGCATATATTTATTATTCTTTGTTGACTCTGGAAAATGATTTAATGGTATAATACACTACACTAGTTTATAGCTAGCAAGTTTATAGCTATCTCATGCTAAGTAATGGGGAGATTCTGTAACATGAGTTTAATATAGACATGAGAGTGTTTTTATCGCATTATGAAAGGTCAGTGAGGGATAATTAGTCAGTTGAGTAAAAGTTATGTCAACAAACTCTATACATAATCTGATTAAAAGCCTATAAAATGGCAACATTTTTAAATGTTTCATAAGACAAACTGTTAAGTTTCATACAAAAACTTTTATTACCAGTAAATTTCCTGCTTGAATAACTTTAATGGTTATAGTATTTACATTGATATAGATGCTAATTATGTATGCTCTTCAATATAATCACTATTGAAGATAAATATAATTAAAGGAGATATGAAATTGTACTAAAACATATACAGTCTTGTAAGTAAACATTACCTCAATAAAAAAGGTCTATTAACAATAAACCTTATTGGCTATTATGAAGAACAGTATAAATAGCTAATTTCAACCATGTTCACTAAAAAAGTTTTATTTAATTGAACTATTTAAGAACTAGTAGCATTTCTAGTTTTTTCTTTAAGATCTGCTAAAGACAAGTTATCTAATGCATGTTAAGTGCTGAAAAATACACTTAATAAAATTAATCACTATCATCATTTTTTTTTCAAGTCCAGCCCAGGTATGCTGATCCAGAGACTCACAGATATGGGGCAAAGCTGCTACCGGCTCTCCCTGTGCCCAGCCGCCCATGTGGCTCCAGGAGAGATGGTGGGTTCTAGCCCTTACCTGCCACCCCAACAGAGCCTCGCAAGAAGACAGACGACCCCCCACCCATGAGGGCCTCCATTTTCCACATTCTGCCTTCCCTTTCATCAGAACTCCACCCAGCAGAAGAGCCTATCGCATCCCTGCTCATCAATAAATGCTGGGGATCAGAGGTGACTACAAGGGCATGCCACCCGCATGGCAGAGCCTGGCAAGCTACCCGTGTCATATTTGATATGCCAAATACCAGTAACAATTATAGACATCATTCCCATGACCTGATGGAATGATTTGAGGCTCTTTATGTTCCTGGAGCAAGCAGATGCCCTTGGCCTCTACGAGCATGAGGCAGGACATATGGAGATGTTACTGGTGCCTGCTCGAGCAAATCAATGATGAATGGGAGGACAGTGATACAATGATCATCATTATTGCCATTATATTCAGAGTTCACAGGAATAAGTGAAACAATTTCCAATATTAAGGGTAACTCAATAGATGAAGAATCTAGTAGGTCATTCAGTGGTAATAAAAAAGTATCTATTGCTGGAATGTTAAGAGAAAAATATTCATATGAAAGGTTTTAATTTTACTCTTCAGTAATACAGGATAGTAGTGTTTACTTTTGAGTTTCTTGTATCAATAAAATAAGATAGTTCTCAAAAAGTGACAAGGACAGTGCCAAAATGTATTAAACTCTAATGAAAAACTGTACCTGTTTGGTTGTTTTATTTTAGTACACTTTATTAACAATATTAATTAAATTTTTCTTTTCTCAAGTCATACATACCTGTTATGCTCTCTCTTATGCCTAGTGACTAATTTAAGTAGCATATTATGAATTTTGAAAAAATAAGTTAAAAATATCCATGTGATAATTCATATTGAGTAGGTATTTTTAAGATTTGCATGAGATCATTAGTAGCATTAATAATGATCTTTTATATTGGTATTTCTATATAATTTGATAAAGCTTATTAAAGTTGTAACTTAAGCAGCTGGAGAGATAGTACAGAGGGTAGGACATTTGTCTTGAATGTGGACAACCAAAGTTCGATCCCTGGCATCCCATATGATCCCCTGAACACTACTAGGAATGATCCAGGAGAAAGCCCTGAGCACTGCTGGTTGTAGCCCAAAATAAATTCCAAAAACGTAACTTAAGAAAAACACCACTAGAAGTCAACATTTAGCAATTCATTTATAAGAATTATCATCTATATATTTCCACTATCCTTAGATTTAAATAAAGAAATATTTGACTACTGTGAGCTTCTCAACACTGTCAAATGATAATATAACTCAGGAAATAATAATGTAAGTCCTAAAATATTTTATTCATTTTTAGTTGTTGTTTTGTATAATTGATAAAAGAGAAGTTCTCATTTTATTGTCTCACAATACAGAGTGTTTCACAGAACAAAATTACATGGCTAGAAATAACCTTTTGTTTTTGCGGTGATGTCGTAATAAAGCAGCTGTAAAAGGGGAGAGCTCGAGAAGTAACATAGGGGTGAAGGTGATTGACTTGCACATTACACACTGGTGGACCGAGTTTGAATTCACCAGCACCACAGATTTTCCACCAGTGTCACAGGAGTCACATATAACAGAGATCAAGGAACTGACCCTGAATACAGATAATATGGTCCCCAAATATGCCAAATTAAAAATTCACCTTTCCTTTCTCTTTCTACTCCTTCATTCACGTTCCTTAAAACACACAGAGGGTTTAATTTTAAAACATTAGATGTTTTAATATTTTCTATCTTTCTCAATGCGTTAAATATATAAACTAATAATTAGCAGCTTTTAAATATTTGCTATATTAAATGAATTTAAATATTTTATTTATAGTTTTTCACATTTATGACTCCTTTGCTAAAGTTTAATGTCCATAGCAATGACAAGGTTTGTTGTCACTCAAAATAAATTAGAAACAAGATAAAAAACAACTTTGGTCTCACCAATGAAATTAGGATATAAAATTAATGCTAATAACTAACTCTAGATAAGTCACAGTGCAAATGAGCTAAGGCAGTATTTCAGTCCTGAATGAATTTGCTAAGGAAGAATATTTGGAGAAATATTATAAATTGTACTTATGCCCATATTTTAGGTTCAACTCTGTTTTAAAAGTCCTGTATAATAAACATGGACTAAGGTAACCAGTAAATACATTTTACTTTTTTTGTGTGCACTGTGAACATTTAATTTTTTGCATATTTTCTTACATTTTTTACAGCAAATGAATGTTGAATACATGGGTATATACTGATTTAGTATTTTTTCTTTTTCTTGTTAAATATGCATCGTTTCATTTTTTCATAGTAGCTAAAGGCAAAAGATGAAACTGGTGCCTCTTCCTATCCACAATGTTTCATTTGAAGACACCATATCCTGTGGCTGGTTGGTAGTTGGAGAACTAATTAGTTTAGAAGCATATTATGTTATGATAGATGAGGAAAATATCCCATACGTAGCTCTGCACTTTCAGGCAAAATAAGTAATGACAAAGTAGGATCTCCTCCTAAAACCCTTTCCCTCTCAGAAAATGCTTCAAAATGCATTCCTAAGTAAAGCCTCCCCAGGGGCACTTCTTTCCCACAGACATCAAAAATATACAAAACTTTCCCCTATAAGAGATTCCTGGGTTGGCCCTAATGCATTATGAAAAAGGATGGAGATTAAGAAGAAAAGAATTGCTGCAAAAAGCATGGGGCATCTCCGTTTAGCAAAACCCACAGGGCCCTGACTCCTATCTTCTTGCCTATTTTTTTCTTTTTTCCCAAGCTATGTTCTTTCCCTCTGTGATTTCCATCAAAGGCCCCTCCTTCCTTCTAAGGATGTCTCTTTTGTTCACATGCGTGGTTGATCACATAAGTGAGATTTAGGCTGAAACCAAGTGACAGTATAACCAAGTACAGAATTTCCGTCTTCCATTTTCCACCTCCTGTCACCAGATCTTTGGTATTTAGAGAGTTGGTTAGAAAAGAAATACAATAAAATACTTACTTTAATTCCTCACTCTCTCAGAACAGAAGAAATATTGGTTGTGCAAGAAAATAAATTATGCATTTAGATAAAATCACAAGAAGAGCAGAAACATTTAAAGTACATAAATTTAAATACAGATTGTATGTTACTTAGTCCTTCAGCTAAACTGAATTAAATATTCATTTGTTCCAAATATATTACATGGCAGAATACTTATTTCTAAAAAAGACAGAATTGGGTATTTTTCCAAAATAAATACTCCAGAAGCACCTGAAAGAGCCATCATTATTTAACAATATTATGGTCATTATCATTAATACACATAGATTTTGTTTATTACAACAACATAACTTCATTAAAACCATATTGGGAGAAATAAAATGTAAGAAAAAATGTTCAGTGAAGTTGAGGGAAACTGACTTTCATATATTTCAAATAAAACTTGAATAGAAATTCTAAGCATTCACAAAGCAGGTTTTACAAAGGAGGATTTAAATGGTTAAGAATTTTTATTATTCACCCATATACTCCTTTACCACTTACCATGCTATTGAGTTTTACCCCATAGAAGTAAGTTTTGAAAGTGATACTTTCAGTTGTAGTAACATTCCATTAAATGTTTATCCTTTCTCCAGCTGATGGTTGTGTAGGTATGTCCAATTTTTATCTATGATGAATACGTTAACAGATCTCCTTTAATTACCTAAAATGTAATTTGCCTCGACATAAGAAAATTCTCATAAGAAAATACTGTATTAACATTTAAGAATCTTCTGAAGCACTTTGTAAAGAAGTAGAAATTCTGTGTACTCTTAGCTAGCAATATATAAAATACTACCCATTATGAACAAACATTAAAATTTATCATTACTTTAAATATTTGTTTAGGTGGTATTAGTTTCATCAGTAAATGCTCGAGATGAGAGCCTTCTACTGAGAGTATACCACCTACATGGCAGAGCCTGGCAAGCTACCCGTGTTTAATTTGATATGCCAAAAACTAGTAACAACTATGTACCTCAATTCCATGACCTGAAGAATGGTTTGAGGCTCTTCCTGTCCCTGGAGCAAGCAGATGCTTTGGGATACACTTGCTTGTGACAGGATGTATGGAGATGTTACTGGTGTCCGCTTGAGCAAATCGATGAACAATGGGAAGACAGTGAAGACAGTGATACTATACACAGTGTGTTATTGTGTTTCTGTGTGTGTATATATACTAGTCTCTTAAAAAATATATGTATATATACATATATTCTATATCTAATTATCTTTAAATAATATATATGCATATATATACATATATATTTTATACTTATCATCAGCCATGTCTCTAAGATGCTTAGAAATGTGCATAATTCTTAATAGTTTAGAGCACTGATAGACATTCTGTTAACTGATATGTAAAAATTCTGTCTAGTTTAAGGGCAGTTGATACAATTCCTCAATTTACTTTTCAATGCAACATGGAGAGTTACCATGTTGGTTAAAAAAGATGACAGTGAATTTTGGTCTAGAATCTGGAGCTGTTTGCTCTTGGTACAATGTCATTTTTCTTAACAGAGTAGTCTTGAGATATTGAGAACTTGTCCTTTCTGATTACAATATTATTTATTATCATTTTGAACTAATGGTTTTGTTTTTAAAAATGAAAGCAGGTATCATTCATTTTCAGTATCTGTAGCTTTAAATCTTTTCTTTTGTAAAGGTTTTACATATATACAATGGCATTTTGAAAAGCTGACTTGATGAAACCAGGATATTCAATGATATATATCCTCAATTAAAGGATAAACAGTACTCAAAATACTAATGGAGGGGCCAAAGTGATAGCACAGAGGGTAGGGCATTTGCCTTGCATGCGGTCAACCGGGGTTCGATCCTCGGCATCCCATATGGTCCCCCAAGCACTACCCGAATAATTCCTGAGTGAAGAGCCAGGATTAACCCCTGAGCATTGCCAGGTGTGACCCCAAAAAGCAAAAAAAAAAATACTAATGGAAAACTGTAATGGAAAAAAACAAGCAGAGACAAAAGCAGTTATAATAAGCTCACTTCTGAACTAAAACTAAACTAATTACTTAGTTTTAATTCTGGTAGGTAAAGGAAACTTTTTTAGAGGACCCAAGCCTACTGTATCTATTAAGATTTATCAAGATGATCTGTATTTACTATTCTCAAATTCGTGTAAGTATTTCCGAAGGTTTCCAA
This sequence comes from Cryptotis parvus, assembly GCA_021461705.1. NCBI lineage: Eukaryota > Metazoa > Chordata > Mammalia > Eulipotyphla > Soricidae > Cryptotis > Cryptotis parvus. Next base: position 17,963 of record JAJIBD010000893.1, on the reverse strand, counting down.
GTTATTTTTGAATTGTAAAAGAAAAACAATGCCTAAAAATTTATAACCATACTACAAATTCTAGATGCAGTATAAAAAGTTAAGCAACTTCCTCTCTCTAACCTTTCATCCATCACTATGTTGCTCTCACATATCTATTTGCTTTTAGATGTTAATAAGCTGTTCTACTTTATTCTAGGAATTAAAGAACATACAAGTCAATCTGAGTAACTACTGCAATGGAGTTTAACAACTTTTTTAACTAAATATGAACAATAGAGCATATCTGACGTACTTATTTTTCCATTATAAAAATAAGTGTGATATTTGAAAAGATTTATCTAAATATCTTTCCATTTGAATTAGGTCTAATTGAACAGAAGTTGCTTGCCTGTAAATTGATTGCTTATTTTCCAGTTGACCTGTTATGGAAGCAACTAGAATACCTTATTACTACTTTACTTTCAAATGAAAACAACTGGAAGATCCTTAATCATTCTCTGACCCAGACCAATGGGAAAATTGAAACAAGGCTCTTTATAAATTTTGGTACTTAAATCTGTTGAGAATGACTGACTTAATATATGAATGAAATATGGTTGGATCCTTTTCCTGTTCAGTTCTCAGGCCCCACAATGCTCAGCAGGCAGTAGTCAATTTAGTAGGCTCTTATCCATCACAACTGAAAAGATACCATGCATTGACTTGATGAATGGAAGATAAATCATGAGAGGGTTATCCATTCAGGCAAAGCTGAATGACAGTGACAGAACCCTGCGTGAAAGCTCATTTTGTGTTTGCCTGTACAATATCTCATTTGTCGTGAGCTTCACTTGCCAATGATATCGGTGGCTTCCCCTGTATGAAGCCTTCTTTCTTTATTCCCCTCAACAAGTCACCCAGTTGGGAAAATAAAAGAAACACCAAGGAGACAAGATGCTATTATGATCTGAAAATTCAAGTTCAGATATTTTTTCTTTGTTCTTTGTTACAGTAAAATCTAAGTGCACAATGTTTACTGTTTTTACATAGGAACAGTTGAAATAACTGCAGTATGAAATATTTAAAATGTTTACCGCACCTCAGGCATTACTCCATTTGTATTCTTAAAATTTTGACAAATATAATTTTATTAGCTCTTCTATTTTGGATGCAATTAATATGTGCCTATACCTTTTGGATTACTTTTTGAAAATTAATATTTCATTTAATGTCATTATAAACTTTCTGTGAAAGTTAGGAAGGCATTTCTATTTCCTTTCAAATTTTCATAAAAGTATGTTAAATATTGAAAATTTATCAGCTATGCTACAATGCATGAAAGTCATGATAAAAGTTTTTATATGACCACTCTATGCAGAAATGTTTTCACTTTCTAAATAGAAAGTAATAGGTAAATGCAAACTAATAGGTAAATGCAAAATTTAATAGGTACAGACAGAATGTAGACTTTTTTTGTACTCCTAAAAACATTCAAAAGACTTTTTTTTTATTCAAAATAGCATTGACTTTCCCACACAATTTGATAATATAAATGGAAATTTTAGTCACAAAAATTTTTAGTGATAACAGGAAATTTCTCAAAATTCTTTAAAATTTTTAATTTCCTTTCCTTTTTGCATTATATTAATCACTTTCACAATGCCATGATCAGGGAGTAAAATTTTAAAATGTTTCATTCTAGAGTAAATTTAGATGGAATTAAGTTTTAATATAAGTTCTTATATTTCTATGGTATCAATCATAGTGGAGAAAAATGTTTTTAAATAATCAAATATGCAAATTGAGATTTTTTCGAGCTCACTTGTATCTTCAAAATAAGAAGTTCAAAAGCTATAGAATGACAAATATTAGTTATTTTAATTATGAATACCAAGATATATTGAATGCCTGTTTTAGTTACAAATACAAAATATAATAATAACTACTTTATTGAATGATTATTCCCTAAATTTGGAATTGAAAGGAATAGCTTTAAAAGGTTCTCTCATATTAATCTAAAATGCCTCAATAACCTAGCCAATACCAAAAGAATTGAGGAAAATACTTTAAAAACTCATCTTTTTCCACCATCGGTGCCACTGGTGCTGGAACACTGTATGCCTGAATCAACTCTATTATGAACAACTTTGAAGATCATGGTATCTTGATAAAAATTTAAAAGTAAAATGAAAATCAGAAAGATAAGCACATGCTCTAAATTCATAAAGCTCATAAGTACATGTAAAGTACTAAAAGTAATAACTAGTAATAATAGATACCAAGAAATATATACTAAATATATACAATGTTTATTGTTACATGTTGTATACAACCTGCTGTATAATATAATGTGGCATATTATAAACAAAAGAGCATTTAAAGTATCAGCAATGTAAGTTTTATAATTTTATTTATACATGAAAATCTGAGTAAAAGAACTAAAAAGTTACTTTCACTGGGCCACATAAAAAGAAATCAGATTTATGTCTGTAGCCACTAGAAATTAGATTCCAGAACAGTTAAAAATCTTCCTCTGTAAAATATTTGAGGACAAACAATCTGGCCACTGTGTACAAAAATTATTTTGTATGATTTTTATTATAATGTTGTATATAGTTATGATATATTACTGTAAAAAAAAATCACATCCTGTAATATACCAGAGTGGAAGTGTATTATTTTGGAAGCATTTATAGAGAAATCTTAGCTTTAAAATATATTACAAATTTCAATTTATAACATGGAATTTATTTGTATTTTAATAGAAGGATAATTAAAATACACAGGTTTTCTTTTTAGCATAAATTTGGAGATAAATGCTTTTAGTAATGGATTGCACCATTACTGAAAATATTCAGGTTTTCCCCCTTTTAAGCTGTTTAAATTAAATCTTGAAACAAGATTGAACTCAGTGAAGGCATAACAAAGCTGCCATGTAACTGCTGTATCAGCTATGTTGGCTTTTAGTATTAGTATTAGTGGTAGTAGTAGTAGTAGTAGTAGTAGTAGTAGTAGTAGTAGTAGTAGTAGTAGTAGTAGTAGTAATAGTCGTAGTCGTAGTCGTAGTCGTAGTCGTAGTAGTAGTATACCTAGGTTGATTTCAGATCTTGTACTGAGTGCTGACGTAAATAATGGTGTGCATATGTTTTTTGGATAAATGATTTTCTGTCCTGGGGATAGATACCCAAAAGTGGAATTGCTGGGTCATATAGGATCTCAATTCTGATTTTACTAAATATTTTAAAAGAAATGTTATTATGTGGGTTTGCTTAAAAGCAGTATAATTAAAGGCAATATGAATATTAATTTTAAACATATTTTGTGTATGTCTGTTTGCAATTTTAGTACATTTTTATTGCTAAATAAAGTATTCAATTCATTCAATGCTGCTTTTGCTTTATAGGGGAAAATTAGCATGTACTCTTAAGTATTAAAAGACTGATTTAAAATATTCAAAAATTGGGCTGAGTGATAGCACAGCATTAGGGTATTTGTCTTGCATGTGGCCAACCCAGGTTCAATCCCTGGCCACTCATATGGTTCCCCAACCACTGCCAGGAGTAATTCCTGAGTGCAGAGTCAGGAGTAACCACTGAGCATCGCTGGGTGTGACCCAAAAGAAAAAAAAATCAAGTATTACTGGTATCTGCTCTGCCTGCTGTATCTGTGTCAGGCAGATACAAGTATTATAATAAAGTATTATAATAAAGTCTAGGTTTATTTAGCACAAGCTACTGAAGTTTCTTATGCACAGCTTTTTAGGAGCAATCTGAGCACATTTCATGATGTTAGTTTGAGATGTAGATATTAGAAGGAGTCTTTGAGTTAAAAAAATAGTAAAACTTGGAGCATATTCACGGTATTGAATAAACGGCACAAAGTTTACTTTTTGTAATAAAGATGGGTATGTGTAGGGGTACAGAGTGAGAAAAAGTTTGGGAAAGAATATTTCATTTTGCTTAGAAGAAAAGTTTGACTACTTTATTCAGGAATGTGAAAAATTTTCAGAAGGCAAAATGAATATGGGAAAGATAGGGCAGGAGATGGCAAATGAACTTCAGCAGTTGGATAGTTAAGAGATGCTCTGCTCAGGTATATTCAGGTAAATGGAGAAGAAAGGGAGAGAAGATTAAGAAGCTGCAGCAGTGATTCTGAAATAAGGAAGAAAATAGTACTGAAGCAACAGACGCTAGAGTCATGAGAATAAAATCTACACTATTAGGGGTCGGAGGCGATCTTCCAGCGGGTAGGGCGTTTGCCTTGCACTCGGCCGGACCGTGCCAGCCTGGGCTCGTTCTCCGGCATCCCATATGGTCCCCTAGCACCGCCAGGAGTTATTCCTGAGTGCAGAGCCAGGAGAAACCCCTGAGCATTGCCGGGTGTGACCCCTCCCAAAAAAACAAGCCTAGTAGGAAAAAAAAGATGATAAATAAAGAGATCAAACAGAGCAACACTTATAAAACTCAACAGAGTGATGCCACAACATGTGCAAAATCAAACTCCACTTCAAAGTCTTTGAAGATCTCAGCATACTTCCATTTTCAGCATTGATGGTACCTAGTTATTACTTCATAGGTCCAGATTTTGGGGAAAATGTATATTTTAATATTATAAAGAGTATTATCATGTTTTATAACACATTATTGGTCACTTATGTTTGCAGAAAAAAAAGTATTTGAGATCAATTTTTTGTATTCACCTTTATAGACTAATACATACTTTCATTTTTCTACCATATACTTTAAGTTGATAACAACAAGGTATATGAGAAGTCATACATTTTTTGAATATTTTTTATTTCAAACTCATCGTAGTGTAATCTTAAATTCATAGCTTTATCGTTATAGCACTGTATTGATTGTATTTTGGAAAACTCATTTCCGCCATTAAATCTATTTTAAGTAAGTATAGACTTACTTTGTAATAAAACAAAATATATTAGAAAAGCTTTTAGATGAAGTCTTAGGCGGAATTACAAATTAAGTGAAATGCATCAGAGACAACATTTAGAATTTTTCTCTAAGTGTACTAGCAAATATAGAACTACCCATGTCACAAATTAAATGCTCATATTGATGACAAATATTTCCTTTCTTATTCTTTCACTTTATTTATTATCACTTCTTCTCTCACCTCTAAGCTGAATTATCTTCTCCACAAATGTTTTTCTACTCTCATGGCATAGCCTTGAATCTAGTTAATTTTAATTTTATTTATTTATTATTGTTTTAATTTATTTTATTGAGATACAGTGTCATACAGTTAGAAGATTGTTCATGATTGAGTTTTAGTCATACAATGTAACAACACCCATTCCTCCACCAGTGCACGTTTCCCACCACCAATGTGCTCCTCTATCCTTCTGCCACAAAGCCCCGCCCTCTACCTCCAAGTCTGTGTCTATGGCAGGCATTTTCCTTCTCCCCCCTCCTTTGGGCATTATTATTTGCAATACAGATATTGAGAGGTTACCATGTATGCTCCTTTACAATTCTGCACGCAGTTTTTATACAGTGATTATGCGCCACTATCTTTGTCATATCTCAACTCTCTTTTCCCCCACGTGGTTGAAGCAGGCTTCCAACCATGGACCAAACCTCCTGGCCCTTGTTTCTACTGTTCTTGGATATAGTTTTCTTTTTCTTTTTTTTTCTTTTTTGGATTACACCTGGCGATGCTCAGGGATTACTCCTAGCTTGGCACACGGGAATTACTCCTGGCAGTGCTCAGGGGACCATATGGGATGCCGAGGATCGAACCTGGGCAGGCATGGGCCAGTCACATGCAAGGCAAACACCCCTACGCACTGGACCATTGTTCTGGGCCCTAGTTTTCATATTTTGTGTTTTAAATCCCACAAATGAGTGCAGTCATTCTGTGTCTATCCCATGCCTTCTTATTCATTTCATTTGGCATGAAATTCTCCATATCCATCCATCTATAAGCAAATTTCATGACTTCATCCTTCCTAACAATGGGGTAGTGTTCCGTTGTGTAGAGGTACGATTTTTTCTTTAACCAATCATCTGTTTTTGGGCACTCGAGTTGTTTCCAGATTCTGCTTATTGTGAATTGCTATCTATCACTATCTTCCCATTCATCATCAATTTTCTCGAGCAGGCTCCAGTAATATCTCCATATGTCCTGTCTCATGCTAGTAGAGCCCCAAGGGCATCTCTTGGCTCTAGGAATATAAAGAGCCTCAATGACCTAACATAATTGTTACCGGTATTTGGCATATCAAATACGACACGGGCAGCTTGCCAGACTTGCCGTGTGGGTGGCATACTCTTGTAGTCACCTCTAAATACAGCATTTATTGATGAACTGTGCCTGCAAGTGACCGTGCGAGCCAGGCTGTGATAGATAGGCTCATCTGCTGGATAGAGTTCTGATGATAGGGAGACCCGGATGTGTAAAATGGCGACCTTCATGGGGGGTGGGTGTCGTCTGGCTTGTTGTGAGGCTCTGCTGGGGTGGCAGGCCAGGTTAGAACCTGCCATCCCTCCCGGGTGCCTTGTTAGCAGCTGGGCACAGAGAGAGCTGGTAGCAGCTCTGCCCCATGTCTGTGAGTCTCTGGATCAGCATACCTGGGCCAGATTGAAAAAAACTGCTGTAGGGTGGGTATCGATGATCCAGGGCTGTGATAGGCTTGTCTGCTGGATGAAGCTCTGACGAGAGGGAGAACCAGATGTGTAAAATGGTGGCCCTCATGGAGTGGGGTCGTCTGGCTTGTTGTGGAGGCTCTTCTGGGGTGGCAGGCCAGGGCTAGAACCAGCCATCCCTCCCGAGTGACTCGTGAGTGGCTGGGCACAGGAGAGCTAGTAGCAGCTCTGCCCCATGTCTGTGAGTCTCTGGATCAGCATACCTGGGAATAGTGCTGCAATAAGCAAAGTTTAGATGGTGATTTTGCTTCTATTCTTAGTGCATTTCTTTTGTTGATCCATTCTTTTCTTTTTTTTTCCTTCACATGTTTATTTTTCACTTTTTTCCATGAAATATCATAAGAAAATAGCTTTTAACAAATCAATATCAGTCTTATTAGAGCAATCATTTTCATATTATGATTGATTATCATATGATGTTCATTGTCAGTCATCTTTATTATGACATTATTAGTTGGTAAACATTTCAGTATTCAACCTAAGACATAATTTTCTTATTTATAAATTTTCAAACAAAGGTTTTGGGCCAAATCTGGCAATGCCCAGTGCTTACACATGGCTCTGTACTAAGGGATCAGTCCTGAAGGTGCTGGAGTCCATATGTGAAACAGAGAATGAGACAGGAGTCTTATGGATGACATGGATAAAGGCAAGTGATTTTACATCTCTCTAGAATTTATGACCTATATTTGTAATTTATAATTTATAGTTGTACATATTTACTCTTTGAGATTAAAATGCTTATTCCCACATCTTCCCATACATTCAGTGAAGCTATCTTAAGGAACTTTGCTTTGTTAATAGAAATTAGAGGAGAGATAATAAGCTTTATATATTTAGCAATCCCATAATATTTGCAAGTTTGTCTTTTCCACTGATTATTGAGACAGATATCAGATTTTTACTTTAGATTTTTTCAAACTAATCCCTACCATTTTATAAAGATAGAAAAATTAATTGAATTTTTATTTATTTATTTTGTACCTGGGGGGCCAATCTGCTGTGCTCAGATCTTGATCCTAACTCTTCACTAAAAAAATCACTCCTGGACAGGCTCTGGAGGTGCATAGGATGCCAGGGGATAAGATCCAGGTTGGCTGCATGCAGAACAAATACCCTTTCCACTAATTATGAACCAGTCCCTAGTTGAATACTTTAAAGACTGATTTTTTAAAATATATTCCACTAAATTGAGTAAGTTTGTCACTTTTGCTAAATTTGCATCACTAATGATGATCAGTATTGTCCTGAATAATTTTATTTCCCTTGAAAGATGTTAAACCTTTGGTCTAGCTCAGAGTAGCACAGCTCTTTGAAGACTACACAGCACAGCCTATAAAAGGATGACATAAGTTTAGTTAATGAAATATGTAGCCAAAATCTCTCAGATTATCTCAAGTTAATGTAACAAATTTAATATGCAAAATTTCAGTTATCTTGATATTTCTTATGTTTAACTTATTTGATTCAGTAGAAATGTCACAAATATACTCTGTGAACAATGAAAAGCTTTCAAAATATATTTTTACTAAATTTGGGGATTGGAAGTTACACCTGGCAATGTTCATGGGTTGCTCCTGGCTCTGTACTCAGGAATTATTCCTGGCATGTTCAGGGAACATATGGAATACCTGGGATCAAACCTGGGTTGACTCTTTGCAAGGCAAATGCCCTCTACCCACTGTGCTATCACTCCAGCTCCTATTCTCACTCACTGATTACTGAATAAATATACTGCTAAGTGAATGACTAAGTATAAAAATATGACAACAATTCTGTATGTATGAATAATCAACATTTGCTACAGGATTTTAGACTCAAAGACTTAAAATTATATTGTTTTATAACTTTAGAGTTATAAAACAATAGTATTTAGAATTAAATATGTGTATTCCAAATAACTAAAACAAATGTGTTATTCCCAGGTCTCAGTATGTTATTCTTCATTTTAAAATGTTTTACACTATGTATAAAAACATTAGTATTAATTTTTAAAATACAGATTTGTTCTAACTCTTAAATGATAAAGCATGAAATACTTTTTTAATATTGTGATATGCTTAATATGATTAGATGACAAAATATGTGTTATTGAAAATATTCAAAGGGTATATTCAAGCAATGAACTAATGATTAATCAAAAAAAATTTAAATTGAGTTGTTATTGAATCCTCTTATTTTTATAGTAATATACAACCTAGTTTCATTGGCTTTTATGAATTCATATTTAAAATGTCTGTATTTTGCTAGATGATAAAGATACCACTTATATCAGTCAATATTAATGTTATAAAATATGTAAAACTGTTAATATGTAATGATTATGGATATGCTTGATTTTTAATGAAATTTAATTCAAAATGCTGAAATAAACATTTATCTTTCATGTAACCAATACTGCACACAGAAAATACTTAGCTTCCAACAAATGCTAGAATTCTAATTAGAGAAATTATGATCTTTCCTAGTATATAGTGAATATGGTAGTAAATAAAACATATTTAAAAGTTTTAAAATTTTACTACTGATTTGCATTCATGGACTATAAGTTTATTCTCAAATATACCACATTTGATTAATTAGTCAATATAGATTATAATTTTTGTCCTCATTTGCACACAACACTGCACACAATTTTGAAGTCAGTGAAGTTCACATTTCTATCACAATACAAATCAAATTTAATGTGGAGTTAAGAGTCAATTATGAAAACAGTTGAACAAGATTCTATTGCCTTAAGATTACACCTTTTAAACGTTTACTTGGTTATCTGCATGCATCAGTATGAAGAGTTCCCTCAGTGGTTCCAGGCATAAAGTAAAAGACTAAGTACCTACAATATTTTGTTTGGAACCACGAATACATGTTTAGGAAACCAAAGATGTTCATGAGTAGTGTTGCTTGGGATTAGGGCATGGCACTGAATTAAATCCAAGAAGGATTTTAAATATTGCAGCACCATTTTTCTGTTTTACTGAATAATTGGTAACACTAGATTACAAGATTTGCAAGCTCCCAAGTTGCTGTATTTTCATAGGGAAAGGTTCCTTTCATTCAAGCTTAATAAGCTTGGCCTATATCAGCTTTTCTCACATCAGCCCAAGTGTCACACTTGGGCTGGGGAAGCTTTGTTAGCAGTAATTACCAGCAGTAGGTTCTATTATTTGCCAAAGTAATTTTCACTGCTAAGTACCACCAAAACTGCCTGAAGCCTTTAATTTTTTTCCCTTCCTCTTGCCTTCCTTTGCTTTCTTTTAAGATAGTGCATTTTCCCATGATACTGCTCTCCGTGGTGCGGGACGAAGCAGAGGCAAGGCGCTGGGTATCAATGTGCTCTTGAGACACGGGGTCAGGCCTAGCGAAAGCCTTTCACAAACAGAGCCTGAACTCTATTAGAGATGCAAATCCACTCTCTGAGTAAGGATTGTTTCAGGCGCATAATGGAGGCCAAGGAATTCCACAGCAGCTCGCTTTTCAGCACAGGCCCTTTGTCTGCGTCTTAGCAAATTTCAGCAGGCTGTTTAAACTCCAGCTATTGTCCCCGAGGCTTCATTGATTTCTCTGCCTGCCACCCTTCCACAATGGCCTGATATGAACATCTTTGTTACTGCTTTTGTACTGTATATCAGGGTAATGTTTCAGCAGATTGAGGCCTAGGAGGAAGAATTAAACCTGTACTACACAGAGCATGATGAATTGCAGGATTTACATATCATTTTGAGACTGGGGGTGGGGGTGGGGGATGTGGAGGGGGAAGAGGTCCTTGCAGAAGGCTGTTGTGTCTCAAAGGATGTTGTCCGAAGAGAGAGTGACAGAATAGGAAGTGATTTAGATAGTCCCTGACAGCTTAATACACAGAATACAGACAAATTGTGGAAATTCACAGACATACTATGTCTTTCCTTTGGCAAGTATGTTTGACTGTGAATCTCAGTGTGGTTCACATGAAAACTTCAATGGTCTCTGTTTTACTGATAGGTATTTAGAGGGTGATAACACTGATATTTCAGATCAGATTCTTAAATTTTTCATGAGAAAAGAACTAATTTCATTTCATTTCTTTCATTTTCTGAACTGTAAAATAAGAATAGACAGAAAGAAGCATCGCTTTTTCTTAGTTACAGTTTACTCAGTGTTTCTAGAAATGCAATTGATAGTTTTAAAAAGTTATAGGAAAATGTGGCTTACTTCTTTATTGGCTTTCTCAAAATCATCTTAAGTTGTTTTATATGAACATTTTCTCTACACCTATAGGAGAGCACAGTTGGCAGTCATAATACCAAGAGAATTTTTTCATAAATAGAGAAAAAGAGCTTACTGGGGGGTACTATCTTATAGCCTATCAGATCTGCTTCATGGGATCTAAGAAACAGATTTATTTTCAATCTACATATCAATATATTTTATGTTTTATATATTTCATATGTTTTATATATTTTATATATTTATATATTTTATATATTTTATGAACAAATTTTATATGATTTTAATAACAAAAATTTTTTGAGTTAAAGATTTGACACTAGTTCTAATTTACATTCAGGGAATTTTTTGTTCATTTCTTTTGCTGATATTTACTAATTCGAAAATTGAGATATTCTATTCTGCTATTCTTCTGTACATAAATTGATAAAGAAAGTATGTCAATGGGTCAGGAAAAAACTCAAAAGTAATGCATGCAGGAAATCTTAGCTCTAGCCTTGGCACCTCATTGTCCCATAAACACCACTGGGTGTGGTCAAAAAATAAAAAGATACGTTTTATGACTTTTTTTGAATCAGAAAATCCATTTTTCAGTTGGCATATAGTTCTAAAATCAGTTTACATATTACTGCAGCTAAATTTTATTTTTGACTCACGATCCCTTGAAAAAGCCCAATAAGTTAACGTAAAACACTTAAAGTAACTTAGAAGATGAAACACATTCTGACTGCCACAGCTAAATACAGATAAATTGAAGTATTTAATTTCGTCATTTAGAAACAGAATTTTGTGTCTTGATTTTGTCTTTATGTTTTCTTCCCATATGATATTCAACTTGGCTAAAATGTATTTTCATTCATGATTTCTGTTCACAGCCAGATAGCACTTATCTCAGGGAGAAGGAACAGCCTATGGGGTCTAGGGTAGACATTACTTGTCAATCACATCATACCTTCAATTCTGCTTTTTTCAACCTGCTTTTCTGCTGGCTCCTAACTCAAAGGCCTTTTCTACTCTCATTTCCCTATGTAAAACCTTTCATTGCCTAGCATGTTCTTTTATGATGGAAGCTAAATTTCTAAGTAAACAGTAAAGGGTTTCTAAAATATTTTATCATTTGATTTATGAAATAAAACAATCCTTATCAATTATTAACGTTAAGCATAGAGACATTTTAAGAATATATCAGATTTTCTATGAAATATAGAATATGTTTTCTTCCAATATTGAAAACTAAATATAAATCAATATCCAAGTGTATGCTAATTTTCTTCACTGGTTCTACTAAAAAGGAAAGAAAAAGTGGTGTTCATTTGCTGACTTCTCAGGGTACATGCTTTCACCATGGACAATTTCAACTTGCTAATGTGAGGTTACTGAAAGCAAAGTTTTAGGAGTATATTCAATTTGTTTCCATCACTGTTACAGATCAGCTCCTATACTAAACTAGGAATATCTTACTTCTTACTCTACTGTTTTGTTACAAAATTATCAGTCATCTCAATGATGATACAAACCTGGATTAACTATGGAAATGCATAGATGAATAGATAATGCTGGTTAAAATACAATAATTATAGTGTGTTATCATCAGAGAGATGTCACTGGGATGCTTGGTTGACATAATTTGTGTGTAAATTATATGACCCCTTTATTTTTCAGCCAGTATCTCTAGGCTCTATATAGTATGTGATTGGCATCAAAATGAAGGAGTAGAAATGAATCTGAATAGACACGTTCTATATGTGTCAAATTTCAAAGAGCTGGACAATTAGGACAAAAGGCATTTTTTTTCATTTCTTAATAAAAAAAGAAAAAAGTCATTTATTTAATCAATTCTAGTTAATGCACTCAAAGCATAAAAATGTTTTCTTCTATTTATTTGATTATTAAGCTCATAAGACCTGCAAAAATATCTGTTAAAAGAGAAAATGATTAAGAAAACTTCTTGTCAAAACTCTCTTCTTAATATTCAAAAAGTAATGAATTAGTTATAAAACCTAATATACACAAAATATTTTATATTTCTAAACTATTGAATCTGTTTTTCTACTTGAGTGTCCTTTTAGTACATTTATAAATTCTGAAATGAGTCATCTTCTTGTAGATAGGTCTATTTTGATAAACACCATATTATTTGAACACTTGTATTCTCTCCCATTAAAATGGAAAACTCCTTAAAGAAAAACCTATTATGTTATTGAATTTCCTACCACCAAAGCATATAGCAGAACAAATGAGTTGTGGTAGAGTTAAAATTCATTAAATCAGTGTTAACCTTGACCTCTATTTCTTAATACTTTTCTCTATTTACCCTTTGTTCGCTTTCAGTCTGAAATTTCAGTATTTTTAAACACACCCACAATCAAAGTGATAATATCTAAATAAACCATTACAGGGCTATGTCTATTTTATCATCTGTGTTTCTGATGTTTTCATCTTGATTTTTCTTGTCAAGGAGTAAATGTTTTATACCTAATATCTGAAAAGCAATTTTCCTACATTCCTCCCATTCATACCTTAACCATATTATTGGTTTCATGTACATTGTAAGTCATTTTGAGAATCAATGTTTATATACTACTTGGCAACTTACGAGAATATAAATAAAATTGGATACTTGTTATACTTTTTGATTACTTCATGGGTAGACTTACCATACCAAATCATCTGTAATATTCATACCTATAAGAGACAAATTATACATCACATACTGTCCTTGGCCAGCTAATAGAGGGAAAAAATCTACAAAGAGATCTTATATTCACAGTTCATTAATACTAGATAACACTAATATATTACTTTCTCTGTTATTCTAAAATTTTGATTAGGCATTACCTCCCATCAGAACTCCACCCAGCAGACCAGCCCATCACAGCCCGGATCACCAACACCCACCCTGCAGCCATTTTTTCCTCAATCCGGCCCAGGTATGCTAGTCCAGAGACTCTCAGACATGGGGCAGAACTGTTCCTTGTTCTCCCTGTGCACAGCCGTTCATGAGGCAGTTGGGAGGCATGGCGGGTTCTAGTCCTGGCCCACCACCTCGGCAGAGCCTCACAACAAGCCAGACCACACCCCCTCACTCCACGGGTGCTGCCATTTTCCACATTTGGATTTCCCTCTCGTCAGAACTCCACCCAGCAGACCAGCCCATCACAGCCCAGCTTGCACGACCGCTTGCGCTGCGCTTCATCAATAAATGCTTTATTTGGAGGTGTTTAAAAGAGTTTGCCTCCCCACTTGGCAAGCCTGGCAAGCTTCTCGTGTATTTGATATGCCAAATTCCAGTAACAATTATATTAGGTCATTCCCATGATCTAATATAATGGTTTGAGGCTCTTTATGTTCCTGTAGCAAGCCGATGCCCCCTGGCTCTACTGGCATGAGACAGGACATATGGAGATATTACTGGTGCCCACTCTGGCAAATAGATGATCAACTGGAAGATCGTGATCATGAGATCGTGATTACCTTATAGATCACTTTTTAACTTTTAATATTATTTTGGTTTTCTGACTGCATCTGGCAGCACTCGGGCTTTCTTCCCTGTTGAGATCCCAGAAATGACTCCTAGAGGTACTACGGGGACCATATGCAGTGCCAGGGAGCAAACATAGATCAACCATATGGAAAGCAAGCTTCTTACTCTCTTGATCTTTTCCAACGCAATCATTTACTTAAAAGAAATTTATTAGAGGATAGGTATCAATATACAAAATTTCTAGATCCCATCCCCACCAACCCTTCGCCACTGTTCTGATAAGGAACTGGCTTGATCCTCTCCCCTACCCCTTCACCCCCAATACTAGTTTTATATTCTAACACAAAGTGTTCCACTATCAAGCTCTGTCAACTTTCTTCTTTTATTTTGCTCTATGCTACAAATGACTGAGATCTTCAAGTATTTGCTCTTTTGATTTCTTTCATTTAATGTACCTTTTTTAGTTCTGTTCACATTGCAGTAAACAGTAGGGTCTTATTTTTTTTAATAGATGTTTAATATATATGCATGTACACAATTTCTTTATCCAGTTACCCACTGTTGAACGTTCCAGTTGTTTACATATACTGGTTTTGTGTTAGAGCTATGATGAACACACGCATGTGCATACATTTTTGAATTAATATTTTGGAGGATGTATTTTAGGGAGATGCCAAGAAGTGGAATAACAGGCCTTATAGGAATTTTACATTTTTTAGAAAATCTGTACTGTGTTACATAAAGGCTAAGCCACACTGCCTCTTCATTCACCAAGTGAGTGAGGGTTTCTTTTTAACTACATCTCCACCAACACTGATTGTTCCTAGATTATTCTATATATGTCATTCTCTTTGGTGAGAGAATTACTTATTGTTTTCATTTGAATTTTCAAGTAGGTGTTTATGTACCTTGTATATTGAATCTCTAACTGAGGTATTGTGTGAAAATATTTCTTTCATTCTGTAGTATATATTTGTATTTTAGCTGGTTTACTTTTCTATTCAAAAACTTTTAATTTGATATAGCCAGCAATTGATTTCAGGAAAACTGGATTGCCACATGTAAAAAAAAAGAATCTGGAACCATATATACATATATCAATTCATTCACAAAATAGTCAAAGTGGATTAAACACCTTGTGATTAAACCAGAATCAATAAAGTACATCAAGGAAAATAAAGACATAAATCATTAGGTAATGAACCTCAGAGATGTCTTCAGTGAATTGAGCCAGAGGCAAAGACAAACAAACAAAAAAAAAATGGAACCAATCACTTAATCTATATCTTCCATGCCATTTACAATAAGTCCTTGACAGAGGATGAAAGCAGTAAAACAGTTAGAAAAAATATCAGTCTTATATTACTTAATATCAGTCATATATGACTTAATTTGAGTTTGAATAATAGTCCTTAACTATAACATCAAAAGAATAGTCATTAAAATTATATAGTTTAAACTTCTTCAAAATTAAAAACTTCACTTAAAAATATAAAAGATGAGTCGCAGACATGGAAAAATTATAAGGAAGATATATACCCAAAATAGACAAAGAACATTTAAGAGTCAACAACGAAAAGTAATAAAATTTAAAATGATCAAAAGTTCTAAACAAATTACCTCTCCAGAAAAGATATGTAGATGGCAGATAAATCCATATAAAGGCACTCAAATTTATATGTAAATAATAAAAATAAAAATGATAGAAAATATAATAGAGATTATTGAAATATGTAAAATCCAAAATGCCTAGCATTGTTAACAGGACCCTCATTTATTGTTGATTATTATGCAAAATTGTACAGGAGCTGTGGAAACTGCAGTGAGCACTTTGAGTTTTTTACTTGTTAAACATACTTTTTAGATGTTTTCTTTTTTGAGGGTATTATTTGGGGATGGGACATTGGGGGCTTCACCTTAGGACTCAGGGAGCTACTCTTGTCTCTGTGTACACTTGTGGTCCTGATGGTGGCAGGGGTACGAACGGTATCAAGCGATTTGAACCACTGTCTGCAGATCATAAGGCAAACACTTTAGCAACTGTCAGATGTAATCCTGAGCACAGAGACAGGAGTAAAATCTGAGCACAGACAGCAGTGGACCCCAAAACAAAATGCAACACACACACAAAAAAAAAATCATAGTCAGATATAGTTAATGAAGTTCTAAAACATGTAAATGAATGTCCAGTGAAAACTACAGAAATCTGAAAAACTAGCCTTGTTAAGTGTGAGGTACAAATATTAGCAAATAAGTGTTAAAATGCATGTAACACAAGATATAATTAACAATAGAAATTCACAGAAAGTACATGAGAACTAATATCTTAGATTATGTATATAGAAATCTTCTCAAATGGTCCTCAACCTAAGTAAGTTTGAAGCTGTTATAAATTTTAAATTATTTACAATGAAAAATACTTTAATTTTGGACAAATGTATATAATCTTATAGTTATATATTGGAACCAAAGTGAGAAGTTTTTGTTCTATTTCATTTGTCATATAAAAATATATGTAAATAATGGCTATTTATTTCTTCGTAGTTCTCAGGACTAGAACTCTTAGATAAAGGTGTCCATGCAGTGGGTTACTTCTGATTCTCCAGGATTTACTTCTGGCTTGTACTTAGTGTCTTCACATTGTCTTCTGCTGTATGTGTCTGTCACCCACTTTTTGGCTTCCTCAGTCATGATGCCCATCAAATTACACATATGTAATTTAGAAAATATATTATCCTCCTTCCTGAGATGTAAAATTTGTTGTTCTCATGGCGTATTGTAGTTATTTATAATGTATAAATATATAAATATATTTATTTATTCTGCCCCTTGGGTTTTGCAGATGTGGCTGTGGTACCGCCGCGTCTAAGGTGGAAGACAGGAGACAGGCTTGTCTGCACCCAGAGCTCTACACCGTGGGTCCTGGATGGTTGATGGTCTGACATAGAAAAGAGACTTGGTCCCCTGGGATGAACCCAGAGTCATGGCAGAGTCTGGCAATCTACCCGTGGTGTATGTGATATGCCAAAAACAGTAACAATAATGGACCTCATTCCACAACGAATGGAGACATTATTGGCGCCTGTTAGAGCAAATCAACAAACAATGGGAAGACAAGTTACAAAATGACAAGTGATCAACAGTAGCTGCCAAGTATGATAAAATAGTGCTCATTAAACATTTATGAAATAAACGTAAAAATAGTAACTAATACAATACATCATTATATAATAATGTAATGCCTTAAAACTCTCATTTTCTTTTGTCTTTCTTTCTCTTTCTCTTTCTTCTTTCTTTCCTCGTTCGTTGTTTCTTTTTTGCTTTGGGACCACATACAGCTGTGCTCAGATTTATTCTTGGCTTTGTGCTCAGGGATTACTCCTTGATGGGTTATGGGAACTACAAGGTGAGGAGGACCAAACTCAGGTCAGCCAAAGCAAAGCAAGCACCCTATCCACTGCATTATCTCTCTAGCCCTCATGCCTTTCATATATTAAATAGAATTTTCTGTTCCAATTGTCTGAACCCTAAAAACTCAACATCAATTTAATAAGTGTATATTATTTCTTGCTTGCACTCTAATATCATGAACTTTTTGCTATTTGGAACTTGTCATATATCCTTCTTTTTTCAAATGTATAGTCTCAATT
>JAJIBD010000892.1:0-300230 GCA_021461705.1 Cryptotis parvus | reverse complement strand
TTCACACATGGGCAGAGCTGTTCCTTGCTCTCCCTGTGCACAGCCAGCCGTTCATGAGGCAGTCGGGAGGCATGGCGGGTTCTAGCCCTGGTCCACCACCTCGGCAGAGCCTCACAAGAAGCTTAGACCACCCCTCCCCTCACTCCACGGGCGCCGCCATTTTCCACTTCTGGACTTCCCTCTCGTCAGAACTCCACCCAGCAGAACCAGCCCATCACAGCCCGGATCACCGACACCCACCCTGCTGCAGCTTTTTCCTCAATCCGCCCCAGGTATGCTGGTCCAGAGACTCTCACACACGGGGCAGAGCTGTTCCTTGCTCTCCCTGTGCACAGCCCGTTCATGAGGCAGTCGGGAGGCATGCATGGCGGGTTCTAGCCCTGGCCCACCACCTCGGCAGAGCCTCACAACAAGCCAGACCACCCCTCCCTCACTCCATGGGCGCCGCCATTTTCCACTTCTGGACTTCCCTCTCGTCAGAACTCCACCCAGCAGACCAGCCCATCACAGCCGCTTAGCGCTGGCGCAAGCGGCCGCGCCGGTTCATCAATAAATGCTTTATTTGGAGGTGTTTAAAAGAGTTTGCCTCCCGCTCGACAAGCCTGGCAAGCTTCTTGTGTTGTATATGATATGCCAAATTCCAGTAACAATTATATTAGGTCATTTCCATGACCTAATATAATGGTTTGAGGCTCTTTATGTTCCTGTAGCAAGCCGATGCCCCTGGCTCTAGTGGCATGAGACAGGACATATGGAGGTATTACTGGTGCCCGCTCTAGCAAATAGATGACCAACGGGAAGATCGTGATCGAGATCGTGATGTGTCTCCATTCATAATGGCACAAGCAGTGGCAGGCTATGAGATCATGAACATGCTCTGGTCTCCCTCTAATCCCACCTACCCTCCATCTCTCTAAAAATCTTCATCTTGTAAGAATGAAACTCTAGGGGCCGAGGACTAGTATAGAGGGTAGAGCACTTGCCCTGTACGCAGCTGACTGGGGTTTGATCTCTGGCACCCAGAGGTGCACAGGGTCCTCTAGAAGTGAGTTCTTAGCTCAGAGTCAGGAATAAGCCCTGAGCAGAGCAACCACTGAGTACAGAGCCCAAAGTAGCCCCCAAACACTGCTGGATATGACCACCCCCCAAAAATTCTTAAAAGAACCACTTCTTATTAAATAACTCCCTGTCACCTGACTCTCCTCTGCCTCTGGAAATCATTTTCATTTTTCTGAGATTTGCTGAAGTCTAATTATTTAATTATTTCAAAATAATTGTTTATAAGTCAAATCACAGAGGAGTAGGCTTCTGATGGCTGGCCTATTTCAGTTAGTGTAATGTCCTCAAGGTCTGTTTTCTTGTAACAAATGTTTACTTTCCCCTTCTCTTTAGGGCTGAATAACATTCAGATTTACGGAATCACCACGTTTTGTTTCTCACTCACCCACCAAATGGACACTGCGTGGGTTCTATCTAAGGTTTGTGGATAATGCCGCTAGGAATGTGGGTTAGAAGTGTCTCTGAGTCCCTGCTTTGAATTCCTTTGGTGATGTAGAAGGGATTGCTAAATTGCACGGTAATTCTATTTTTAATTTTTCGAGGACTTGAAATAATGTTTTAAAATAGCAGCCTGTTCTATTTGCATTCCTACTGACAATGCACAAATGTTCCAAATTCTGGACATCCTGGATACGTGTGTGTGTGTGTATAGAGAGAGAGTGTGCAGCAGCACAATGGTGCTTTATAAAATTAGTCTTCCTAATGGGTATGTGGTATCATAAATACTATTTTGACAGCTGCATAATATTTCAGGAAATAAGAAGCTCTTGCTTGCCCAGTTTTCCTCTAATGGTTTCTTAAACTTAAATGTCCAATTATGAACAGAGAAACCCTCATATCTTGAGGAGTTTGAACCCCAAATACACTTTTGGGTGCTAGCCCCCAGTATCTCAGAACACAAGTGCATCCCAAGGCAGGGACCCTGAGAGATCATTTCCTCCCTACCCCAGTGGAGGAGCCATACCTAGCAGAGTTGAGTCATCATAGGAGTGGCCAGCTGGAGGGCAGGAGGGATGGAGGGAAAGGGGGGAGGCCAGGAGAAGGCGGCTGCCTGCGAGCCCAGGAGGTGACCCAGAAGAAACCAGCCCTGCCAACACCTCCACCCGGGTCTCAGCTGAGGACTCGCAGGAGGTGCCTCCTGTGGTCTGTGCTCCTAGGTCTGGCAGTCCCCAGGGAGACTTCGGACACCCAGGCAGTCTGTCTCCCACTCCCAGGGTACCTGTAGCCTGGCTGCATTTCTGACCTCCCTGGAGCTCACAAGGAATCTCCCCAAATGGTGGTGGCCTGGTTTTGGATTCTACTCCTTTTCAGCTACCTTCCAGACGCTGTATTTGTTCCACAAAATACACCTTTGGTGCAGTGTGGAAATGTTTTCAAGAACCTGCTTCTCACCTGGGCACAGAGACCAGCTGAGCAACCTCCTCCCTTGGTTTTCATTCTGAGCCCGGAGCTTCAGTGAAAACACCCCAAGGCACCGCAGTGAATGCTGTCCTGGGCACGCTCTTTCACGCAATCTCAGCGGTCGCCCAGGTGCTGGGGGATGCGGAGCTAAGCCAGCTGAGACAGCCGGGGTCCCGGCCTTTCACGCTTCCCAGACCACCCTCTGCCTTGCACTGGGAGACACAATCAAACAAGACTGGAAATGTGGCCTCCAGACAAATCAAGTCTATTTTTAAAAGATAAAGGGAAGTAGGGGTGGGGAGCGCAAAATCAGGGCAAGAATGGAATGGGAAGAAGGCGCAAAACCCGAAGGGACTGGCCTGGCTTAAAAAGTCCCTCTGGAGGCTGGGCCCCTCTGTTGCTAGGCAACCGAAGTCTGAACAACCAGCCTCCCAGGTTTTCCCCTTCTGGTTCCCCTCTCTGGAAGCTGGTGACTGGGGGGACACAATGGCCGTGTGCTGTGACTGTCCTCTAGGAGGCGGCTGCCCTCCCAGGCACCAGGCAGATGGGAGCAGGGGAGCCAGTGTGGAGTCAGTTGGGGAGATCTCCCTGCCGGCAGACACCTGCTGAGGATGTCCCTCTACACCCCCCTGGTACAGTGCAAGCAAAGCCACAAGATCAGCTGGTTTGTTTGTACACAGAGCACTCAGTCACAGCACACGGCTCCACACACTAGAAGGGGCCCAGCAGGTGCTCTAGACCCGGTATGTAGGCAGGCAGGGGTGAGGCTACAGGGTGTTGCGCAGGTAAGTGTGACATCTGCTTCAAACCCGTGTCCATATTTTCTGAGCTGCTTGCCAAGGCCTTATTCTGAGCTGCAAAATGCCTAACGGTAAGAAAACAGTCTCTCTTCCATGCCAGCCATGTTTGGGTACCGAAGCTCAGATCCCCTCTGGAAATAAATATTTTGAATCAAAGGAATATATTTCAACCTCAAACCCTTCCAAACAGTGTGGAACTGGGCCCCCTCTTTTCCTGTTGAGGTCTAGATGTTCTCAGACGCGGCCTCCCAACTCTCGGCCTGCGGTGAGGGGGCGGGGGGGGAGTGCTGGGGAGGCTGAAGAGCAGCGCCCTCCCGCCTGCAGGCCCCGCTGTACAATGAGTTTGTACAGGCCTCCTGAAGAAAGTGGCGGGAGAAAGAAAAGGTTCTATTAACACTTTACCCAAACAAAACATCTAAGAAGCTTTGATGACGACGAGAGGAAAGAGGAGAAAGAAAGTAAAAATCAATATGGGTAAGTCCCGGCGCTGGGTGGCAAGAAACTTTTCAGTGGTTGCAAAACACTTATTAATTCAGAGAAGCCTTCAATGAGGTGGAAATCTGGCAGAACAACAAGAGCTGAAACTGGAAGAATCTGAATATACAAAGGCTGAAGAGAATAAAAACAATAAAAATCCCAGACCTCATATATGGGGCTGTTCGTTTCTCACGGTTCCACGTGGGTTAAACCAAGGCGGTCAGTGGGGAGTCTCCAGCTGAGCAAAGGTGGGGTGTGGGGAATTCAGCCCCAGAGCAAGTAAACTGTAGCTCTGCCTGTCTGTCTGCCTGCCTGCCTGTCTGCCCGCCCGCCCGCCTGCCTGCCTGCCTGTCTGTCTGTCTGCCCGCCTGCCTGGCACTCACACACATGCCCAGAGCAGGCCTCACTGTGCAGACCCACTGCCTTCAGGTCTCACTCAAGCTGCTGGAAGAACCAGTGCTGGGACAGGGAGTTTTTCTGGGCCTCCTTGGCTCCCGCCCCTGCTCGCACTGGTGCTTACTCTGCATACACAGTAGCCTTACTAAGTTCCGGCAGATCTCTCTCCGCCAGGGCTGAGGTGTCCTCAGCCCAGAGTCTTGGGGACATCCCTGGCTAGAGCAAGGAAGAAAAGACGCTTCCAAACTATAGAGCTTGGTGGCCACTGTCGGCTGTGTGGGGGTGTGGTGAGAGCAGGGGAGGCGGGCCTCCCAAGCACTGGTCCAGGTTGGGAGATCCCCGGAGGGTGCATCGCTGCTCCACACCTCACAGCCCTCAACAGGCATCTCTGCCTCTGCCCGGCTCACGCTTGCACCCGTACCCTGGAGGTGTGTTCTCTGCACAGCCCGCACCTGGGCACCAACACGACAGCTCTGTGGCTCACGAGGGTCGGGTGGGGCTTCCACGACTTCTCTGCCGCTGAGGTCCCCTGTGGGCCTGCTGCCCAGGCCTCACCTCCAGAGCATGCAATGGGGTGGCACAGTTCTTCCTCCAGGCTCTGGGCCGATACAGATGGGCTGCTGGCCCTGTGCTGACTGGGAACCACCCACCCCCTCCATGTGTCAGGTCCCCAGCTTCCGGGTATTTCCCTTGTTGGGCGCCAGTACTTGGTGCACCCCCAACATCCCCTCCTGGGTCCGCAGTCTCAGACACTGATGTCGGAAGATCCTGATTATAATAGCAGGATGCGAGAGACCAGATTTCTATTTTATTTTTAATGGAATACTTTTAAAAAATATTTTATTCTACTGCCATGAGACATACAAATACAAAGATGTTCATATTTGGGTTTTACAGTAATCCAGCACCCATCTCTCCACAAGTGCCCACTTCCCACCATCAATGTCCCCACCCCAAACCCCATTCCCAAGCCTACCTCTATGGCAGGTTCTTTATCTCTTTTCTCATGAGACCAGATTTCTGGGTGCCAACGACGTTGTCTGGCCCCAGTGCACGGATAATCTGGACCCTTCCAGGCCAGTTTTGACTTTCGTGCCAAGAGCTGTAACACCAGCTAACAGGAACCGGCAGACTCAACACCATTAGCCAGTTCCATCTTGATTAGGAAATACGGCTAATGTTAACTTTATTCACCTTTGTGTGACATGTGTTTATCAGGCACTCCCTGATAGCAAAGCACCAGCCTAAATGTAAGAAAGAGGCATGTTTCCTAGGCGTGAGGGCGGCTAACCCTATGCCCACGGTCTCGTCACTCAGCAGGTCCTCTCCCCGGAGAGGCAGAACCCACGGGCCCCCACCTGTGTGTCCAGGCTGAAGCTGTCAGGGTGAATGAAGGAATATGGAGCAACAGCGAGTGTGCCGGGAACTCTCTCTGTTCGTTCTCTCTTGCATCTCTGCTATCATGACGCCTCGGTCAGCCTACAGGACAGAGGATGGGCCAGTCCTAAATGGAGGGACGAAGGCCAGCTTAGAAGGAGCCACAGCCCAATCCCCGAATGAGAACTCCCAGCAGATGCGAGCATAGGAGAGACACTGCGCCCACACACTGCTGTGTTGGTAACCAGCAATGCCCATGCAGGCCCTGTTTTAAAAATGGAAAGTGTTTTCAATCTATCAGAGGACTCCGCAAACTGCCCTGGGAAATACAAGAGCTGAGCTGACGCTGAGATAGGAGGGGGTGGAAGTGGGCAGAGTGGGCAGGAGGGCAGCGTTGCCAACCAGGGGGTCACCTGACGGCTGCAGGAAGGTACGGAGTGTGTGGGGGAGTGTGTGTGTGTGTGTGTGTGTGTGTGTGTGTGTAGGGGTTGGGGATTGGTGGCAAGGATGGAGACAGAGATCGCAGAGGTGCCAGGAGGAATTGGCAACTGGGGCCTCCCTGAATGAGCACCATGAAAATCGGCAATAATTGGTACTCAAGTCAGTGGGTGATGCCTCTCTAATCCTAATTCCCTTAATGAAGTGCGTGAACCCTCTTTCTAATGAGTCAAAAGATTGATTGGGAGCCAGAGATTCTCGCTGGGTGACTTTGGATGGAGCCAGATGGTGGGGGAACACATCCAGGGGTGAGGCTGTGACCACCCTTGCTCGGGGCAAGTGGCTGAACCCTCCACCCTAGAAAGGGAGACCAAACATTCTTGGGGGCAGGAAAGTTGGCCCAGAGCAGCCCCTCGGCCAGTGTATGCTCCTCAAGGACACAGAAAGTAAACGAAGCCAAACTGATCGGAGGCACAAGAACCTGCTCCTAAGAGAAGGACCTTTGGGGCACAGCGATAGTCTGGTGAGCAGGACATTTGCCTTGCATGCAACCAACTTGGGCTCAACCCCCAGCAGTCCATATGGTCCCCAAGCACCACCAGGAGTAATTCCTGAGTGCAGAGCCAGGAGTAAACCCCTGAGCATCACTGGGTGTGATCCAAAAAGCAAAACAAACACAAAAAGCAAGAAAAGGGTCCAAGGGAGGCTGGTGGGGGTGACCTGGTGCTGGAGGTGGTGAGGGCTATAGAGATAGGTTAGTGGGTAAGGCATTGGCCTTGAACACAGCTGACCCAGATTTGATCCCCAGATCCCACAAGGTCCCTCTGAGCCTTCTGAGTTCTGCCAGGAATGATTCCTTGAGGGCAGAGGCAGGAGCAAGCCCTGAGCACATCTCGTGTGGCTCACAAAACAAAAACCAAAACAAAAACTAGGAAAGGACAGTCAACCAGGCACCCACGGGCATCCTCAGGGCCAGACAGGAGACTCTCTGAGCTCCCAAGTACACATCCGACTCTCAGCTAGGTATCCCCGCCCCTACCACCCAACAATGACTGTGATCATTACTATCGTAATCAGCAATGCTCTGAACCAAGCAAGAGCTCTGGGTGCTGTGCCCGCTGAAGATGTGAGCAGTGCCAAGGACCCCACACGGATTTAAAACCAGGGGTGGCCCTAGTCTTCCTGCTGGCATATCCTTGCCATGTCATGTCCGTAGGAAAATTCACAGGCTCAGTGCAGGAACCTTCAAGCAGTGCCCAAGACTCCAGGGAGTCATGAGAAGTGGCTGAGAGGCCTGAGCAGAAAGAAAGCTCTCTACCGGCTCTGGGGGAGGCACAGAAGAAGGGAGAGGTCATGGAGGCTAGGAGAAAGCGGTTGAGGGTCTCTCCTTTCGGAGGAGCCAATGCACACAGCCCAGAGGGGACAGAACAAGCTTCAGGGGAGGGCCCTGAGCTCGGTGCTGGGAGCACCAGACAGCTCCCAGCAGTGCCAGTGTCCTGCAGGCTCTGGGAGCACCTTCCTGAGCCTCCGGGAATCTGGGGGTGGGAGGGCCTGGGGGGCATGCGGGAACGTCAGGTTCAAGGAACACGCTTGTCACCAGCCAAGCTGCCACAAATCCCGTTCCCCTGTAGTCCCCTCACTGCTCAGTATGCAGGCACACACAGATGACACACATACATACCTGCACACACATCACACACACCTCATACATAGATAGACATCACGTGCACACACATGTATACATATAAAGAGCGCACACATGAACCTCCACACATGTGCACATATCACACATTCAGACACCACACACGCATAAGAGACAGTGCACACATAACACTCAGGCACATCACCACACATGTACTCCACACACACCCACACACACATGCACACACATCACACATGCCAATGTGTGATGCAGGCAGGTACCCACGTGCATGCACCACACATGCCCCACATGGCTAAGCGGAGCCACACCCAGGCCGTGCACTGTCCTAGTGGTAGTGGGCTAGCCCAAGCTGGCCACTGAGAGAACCACGCGTCCTATGGGGCAGCTGTCCCAGGAGACCCTCTCCAAACAGCGGGAGAGTGAACACTGTTGGCCTGGACGATGGGTTTGGTTTGGGTGAGAAGTGGGGGGGGTTTGGGGCAAAGCCAGCCTAGAGGGTGGGGATGACGGGAGAAAGCAGAACGGGAGGGAGAGAGGGGAGGAGTGGAGCCGCTGCGGCCGGGTAGGGGCTGCTGAAGGAGAAGCAGTTGGTTCCGGCAGGCTTGACAGCTGTCACACGGAATGGCATCTGGCCTCACGGCCTCCTGTGTGCAGTGCCTTCAAGTGGCGGCTGCTGCGCTCTGGAAATCCGTGCCCTGTTTACAGCACTGGCTGCATGTGTGTGTGTGTGTGTGTGTGTGTGTGTGTGTGTGTGTGTGTGCGTGCGTGTATGCAGGTGCGTGGCCTGGAGAGTGTCAGGCTGGCTGCCTAATGCTCCTGTCCTCTCCCCATCAGGCCTCACCTACCGTGAAAGGGCCCCAACCTGCCAGGTCCGGAGGAGACAGGCAGATCGTTAGTGGAGCACTGATGTGCCGGAACACTCTCCTGCATTCCCATTAAACAAATACTAAACTGCTAATTGCCAAAATAGATCTCCACCACTCTGACCGAACAGGGGAAGGGCTTATAATTACCAAGTGTGAAAATGCACAGCCCAGAATAACCACCTCATCTGTCCTAATATGGGCTGATATTGATGGGCATGAAATAAACATCAGGACCAAATGGAAAAATCATCCACATCGCCTGCGGTCAATGCAATTGCAGACGGTGACAAGCGCCACCGCCGCACTGAGCCTGGGGAGGGGCAGGGAGGAAGGAGCGCCGGACCTGGAGCGTCCACATTCTAATCCCTTGGGCCACTGGCAGAGTCCTTCTGCCTGACAAGGAGGGTCAGCGGCATAGCCTGAGGAAGGCCCTGAACACCTGGGAGCAGCAACAGTCACGGGCAGGAACTGGTGGGTGTCACGGTGCTCTGGGCTGGGGCTGCTGACACCCCTCGGCCCTTCCGTGGGCATTTGCCAAGGCAACCCCTTCTTTTTGTTAGCTGAGCATATATGAAGGCTCTTCCGTCTGCCCAGCACCAAGAACAGTTAGCAGAGGAGAGATGCAGAGAACTGGGCTTCAGGATGACTGGCGGGAGGCTGACTCACAGGCCCATTAGGGCAGCCTCACTTCGTGATTAGCACCCTGGTAGCGGGAGAAGACTAGCTGGGGCCCTGGGGTCGGCTCGGTCTTGGGCCTCCAGGTGCTGTGCACCCAGCCGCCTGGGACAAGGGCACTCAGTGGGGTCTCGGCCGTGAACATCCAGTCTGCAAGTGCGAGAGCCAGTTCATCACGGCCCGGGAGTTCAAAGTGAGCCAGCCATCACCTTTCCACTCCGCACCTCGGGAGGAATCCCTTCTCCAAGGCACCTTTCTGGTGCTTCAGGTGTCTGAAGCGTCTCTGGACCCTCCAGGCCACGCCGCTCAGCTGGGCTCAGCAGCAGGAGCTCTACTATGCCAGGACAGCCCCCTCCTGGGTACACAGCCTGCTGGGGCACAGGGCAGGATGTGGTGCCAGGCCCGGCCCTCACACACCGGAATCAGTGCACAGGTTCCCCCCCTACACCAACCTCCATCTGCCAGAGCTGCTACAGTGCGCCCCACGGACATCAACAAACTCCTGCCCCTGGGTCCCCTGGGGCCCCTCCCCAGCCAATCTCCCTCAAGCCCCTGGGCAGAGTCAAAGGCACCATTCAAAACCTCATCAGCCGTCAGCCACAGCCCAGGCGGAGGGGCTGGAACCTCAGGCAGCTTGAACAGAAATTCCACATCGTTACTTTCAAATGAAGTTCCAGCTTAGCAGATGGTGTGGGCACTTGTTGTGAGTTACTTTGTTGTTCAGGGAGGATCCTAACGTCTTTGTGCCCTTAAGGACCAAAAGAGATGGAGGAGCCCAGGCCCCTGGTTACCAGAGGTGCAAAATGGCTCTCAGTGATTTCACGGCTCTGCGCAACGCTGGGGTGAGCTGGGGTGAGGAACAGAAGGAGTCCATTGCGGCCCGTGTTCAAACCTGACTCCCCCCTTGGTATGTGTAGGGAGGCAGGGTTCCCCCATGTGGGGGTCCCCGTTTGTCTCGCCCCAGCCCGGAACGACAGCACGTGGGCCAGAGAGCATGCGGCCGTGAGGACATGATCGTCCTTTGCTCTTGCCCGACACAGCACACGCAGCTCACCAAATCCCCATCTGTGAGGGCTGGATAATGGAGGAGTGGATGAGGTATTGATCCACACAGATTCCAATTCAGTGAGATGTGTGTACGGATGGGCGCCCACACCCCCTTAGCCTAGTTTTATGCACACTTCAGGAAGTCACGCAAACACCAGCAGGATGTCCTATGGTGGTATGTTCCTTGCAACAAAAGCAGCAAATGTCCAGCAGACGGGGGTGGCTGGACCTGGGGGAGAGAACTGTGCTGACAACGGAAAGAGTCTGTCTCGAAGACCCAACCATACTGCAAGATTCTATTTCTGAAACAGTCTGGAAATGACAAAATTATAGTGATGAAGAGCAGATTAGTGGTTGTCCTGGGGAGGCATGGGGAGGGGTGTGACTTGTCCCAGGGCGTTTCCTGGGGGTGATGCAACTGCTCTGTCTCCCAAGCGTGGCAATACCACTTATATCTATAGGTGCCTCCGAGTCCAAGACCTGTGCACACATGTGAACACGCTGCACCCCCTTCATGCACATACACTAACTCACAAACACACACAATCTCTCTCATCTATGCACGTGGACACACACACACATACACACACACACAGAGCTGGTACAGGCTCTTCCATTTCCTGGCTGCAACCACGGGTGTCAGCACCATGGGAAGCTGCATGAAGGGGACACGAGCTCTTTGTACCACTTCCTGGGAGACCTGCACCAGTCAGAAATAAACATTTCTAGTAATTTAAAAAACCACAAGGGGGCTCATTATTTCAGGAAACCCGGTGGCAGATCAGTTTATGATGCAAATAACGATGCCTTCATTTCTCCTGACGTAGATTTGGCGGGTCCGCACGAGGCGGGCCTGGAGGAGGAAGAGGAGCCAACCCCTGACTCATGTTGACGCTGGGCTAGCACGGAGCCCTGTGTCACCTGCATCCACGCTCCGCCCGCTTCCCCTTCCCTGGTCTGGAGGGTATTTCACATACAGCTGGGTACACCCACAGTTTCTCCTAGGATAACACGAGAGGGGGTAGCCACTCAACATGGTCCCTTGGGCACTGCCAGGAATGGCCCCTGAGCACTCCCAGCTGTGTCCTGCCAACCCCCACCAGCAGGAAAAGGGAAAGAAATGAAAACAGAAAGAACAGCGCCTCGAATCTAGTCATTTACAATTTGTCTTTTCCAAAATCATCAAGAAAGACCCTCTTTTTCCACTTTTGAAACAGACCTCCTGAAGCTGGAGATTCTGCACAGCAAACAGATTCTACTTATTAATACTTCTGAGGCATGGACGGAACGGAAATCAATACTCCTCAGAATGAGAAACTGAGGTATGAGGGAGCCTGGAGTGAGGGGGAGACCAAAAACTCAGGGTGCGTGAGCTGAAGCACAGGACACTTGAGTGGTTCTTTAGGCTGGTTGGGGTGCGGTCACCGTCATATCCACTACGTTGACCTGAGGACCCCACGTTCCAAGTTTTAAATCTCACTCAGGACTCAGCTCCCGCAAACACCTCTGGAGCTGATTACCAATCCTCCCAAGACGCACAACTCCTGAACAACGGAGAGGTGGAGAGAGTAACAACCCTCATCTACCCTTAAAAAAGCGAAACAAACAAACAAAAAAAAGAACCAATTCCAGTCGCTTCAAGACCCAACAAGCATGTTTTTCTTTCATTTATTTCTACATCAACACTCTGAAGGATAAAGATCTTTCTCATTTCAAGAGCTGTCAATTTGCTTTAGTGCCATGTTTTTTATCTGTTTGAGGTAAGGAGGAATTACAAAGCAGGCAAATAAAATAATGCACCGCAATCTAACATATTTTGGCAACTCAAATTGGGACCAGGGAAAGAGGAAATTAAACAAGGCTGACAGGGCACCCGGCACCTCTGTGCTGCGGCCCGTGGCCCACCCCTGCTATCCCTTCTGCCAACTAACTTCACGATTTGATGAAGTCTTCAGTGCTTTGCTGAAAACGGCACCATTTGCTGCACCCTAATTCTTCAAATCATTTATACATGTTGCACAACACATACAATATTTTGCTTTCTGAAGCAGAAAAAGCTCTTAGCTGCTGGTAAACTGTCAGGTGCTATTACTTTAAATACTCCCGTGAGACAGAGGCCAACAGTCACTGTAGGGTACCCTCCTTTCCCCCTCAGACACTAACAGAGACAAAGGCTATTCCCAACACCCAGACTGGGAGAAACCCAAAACACAGCCCCATGGATCCTTGGGGTCTGTCACAATGGGAAATAAAAATAAATAAAAGCTCCGCTCTTCCTGAAAGGGATACTGGGAGATTTGTGGGTGAATTCCTTTCCATTTCTTTTTTGTTTTTAATTAAATTGCCAGTTTTAAGAGGGGCGGGGATATCCTCAAAGAATGACAAGAATTTCTGGGGTCAAGCTGCTTTGGTTGGCCTCGAAAGCTGTGTAATTATAGGGTGTCCGTGACCATCACCGGGGAGCCCCAGGAATTGGCTGGAGGCACCGAGAGCTCATGGACCGGTCCCTCTGAAAATCTAAAGCAAACAGGCCCCTGCCCTTAACTACCTTCCTCAGATTCGAAAGTCAGAAGGGGTGAGATAGTGACCTGGCCATGGCCGCCCTTTGCTAAAAGGCCCTTCACTGTTCCTGCTGCAGTCTCGGGATGAGTT
The DNA here is from genome assembly GCA_021461705.1 of Cryptotis parvus. NCBI lineage: Eukaryota > Metazoa > Chordata > Mammalia > Eulipotyphla > Soricidae > Cryptotis > Cryptotis parvus. Next base: position 287,379 of record JAJIBD010000892.1, on the reverse strand, counting down.
AGGGCCTCACAGATGACGCGTGCGCGTGCCGTGAGGCAGCGTGTGCTGGGTCCCAGGGCCCAAGTCCCAAGTCTGCTGACAGGAGTGTGGACTTGGGCAGGGAAGACACCAGGCCAGACTGCCTGGCCTCAGATTCTGTATGGCCTGGCTCACTGGCCCTCGGCCTGACTTCCGAACACATCCTCTCTCTGAGGGTGCAGCTCTGAAAGGGAAAGCTGACGCCTGTGTGAGGGTCCCTGCCAGGCGCTAACCTGAGGACGTCCACCAGGGCTCAGCTGTTGTACTGTGGAGCAAGTGGGTCCCAGGGACGCCTCCAGGGGCAGTGGGCAGGTACAGATGAGGGGGAATTGGGAATGGCATGATGCTGAGCTCCAGTTGGCCGCTGCCTCTGACCCCTATCCAGTCCCCCACCCTGGCTCCCGAGCCGCAGCAGAAGGAGAACCCAAGAGGGGCCAGTCTGTGCCACCAAGACTGATGGCCAGCCCCATCACCATCGGGAAGTCCTCCCGGTGGTCACCCTCTGACGAGTCTGGAGCCCAACGCCAGCTCCCATCCTGGGCCGCTCCCTCAGAGCCCGGGCCCATTCCTGGAGGTGACAGATGTGCCCTAATCTCCCCCCATAGACCAGTGTTGCTCCCCCACCACCCACTAAACAAGCTCCTTCCATTCAGCAAGAGGGTGGCCACTAACTTTGCGGTGGGGGTGTTCCCCTTAGGGTCCATTCACTTTGCGGGGAGGGGGTCTCCCAAAGGGTCTTGGCGGTGATTCCTGATGCTGCTCAGACCCACCAGGGTCACCCAGAGGTGCTCAGGGGACAGACAGCGCCCAGAGTCACGCTCCAGCCTCTGAGCGCCCCCCCTGGCTGTTGCACTCTTGTGCTTGTTCCCAGTAACTTTCCTGGCACCGTTGCTCTGGAGCTCACATACCACACCGGAGTGTGAGACTCCTTAATTGTCCTTCATAGAGACTCTATCCTGAGTGTGTCTTCTTCTCTCCCTTTTAATGAAAATTCCTCACCGAGAAACACAGTCTAATTATCATTCAGGACTGGGAACGCAGGTCAGTGGTGGATCACCCACTTTGTGGGTTTGAGGCCCTGGGTTTGACCCCTGACACTATGAAACCAGAAGAAAACTGAACCAAAAACACAATTAAACCAGCCCCTCCCCTTCCTCCTCAAAACCCCCAGGAACAAGTGAAAAAAAAATAATGAAACAATGAGCCCATCACCCTGTACCAAGTGTCTGCCCTGTCATCAGGCATCAGTGGCAAAAGTCGGACTCCTGCTCTGGAGGGCTGAGGTCCGGAGGTCAACCTCCACTCAGTGAGTGGGGGGCTCTGTACAAGCGGACAGGGCCAGACACTGGAGCGAAGGAGCAGCAGAGGGCTTCATGGGCAGGATGTGTTCAGGCAGGGAGGAGCCCTGCTGTAAAGGCCTGAGCGAGACCAAGCAAGAGGGTCTCTTCTGCCCTTTATTACATACACTTACTTGTCAACTTACTCTGTGCCTCAGCTATCCAACACAACAGTCCCATGCATCAGGAGGGCAAGTTTCCTGACACCAGGACCCACGAAACCTTCTTCCCCAGCTTCCAGGTAAACCTCCTGCTCCTGAGGCCTGGGTGCCCTGGTGGGATAACCGCCTCTCGGCGGCTGCTGGGCCAGCTGTTAGGATCACACCCTCCCAAAGGGAAATGGCCAAGCACGACCCCGGGTTTCTGGTCACCGCGCCAGAAGGGACTTCTAGGTCCCGGCGTCCCTCTTGCTGGAGGTGGTGGCGGACACAGCCCCACCCCCTCCTCCCGTAGAGCCAGATGGAAAAGCAGAAGCTGGATGGGAGCTTGAGCCCGGGGATTGCATTGGCCTCCCCCGATCTCAGTTTAAGTACCTGCGAGCTACAGCCAGAGGAAACGCAGTGCTGCTGTAATCCTTGCTTTGAAAAGGCATTTCTGGATGCATGGACCTGCTCCGCCAGCTCAAGCAGCCTCTAAGCTGGTCCAGCCTCTAGCGTCAAGCAGGTGGGAATGGGGCAATGCCGGTGAGCCTGTGCATGCCCCGGGGAAGTACCTGGCCTGGAGGGACAGGACAGGGGTTCAGGCATGTGTCTGACAACTCAGGTTCCATGCACGGCACCATGTGAGCCCCTGAGCACAGAGCCGAGTGCCGAGTAAAGCCCAAAGCCTCCCCTGGCCCTACAAATGAGCACCAGGGTAAGAGGGAAAGGAGGCAGGATGGTGCCACCCGCACCCCCTCAGCCCCAGGGACCTGCGTCTTCCCTGTCTATGCCAGACCCTCCTTTTTTTAAATATTTTATTATACCACCATGAGATATACAATCACAAGATGTTCATGTTGGACTTTCGGTCATACAGTGTTCCAGCACCCATCCCACCCGTGGACGATTTCCCACCACCAATGTCCCAATTCTCTCCCGTCCCTAGCCTGCCTCCACGGCAGGTTCTTTATCTCCTTCTCTTTTTCTCTCTCTCAGTCTCTGAGACAGAGAGAAGCAGCAGCAGAATGAATCTGGAGGGGGCAGTCCTGAGTAGGACGAGGTGGGGGTGCTTAGGGCAGGCCCAGGGCATCCCTGCTATCCTCACCCCTCCTAGAGAGCAGACTGAGACAGAGGAAAGGCCAGAGTCAATGTCCCTCACAAGGGACAGGGAATGGCCAACTGCCCCCAAGTCTCGGGGCCTGATTCCCAGCAGGAGTGAGGTGGTCCACATGCAGGAGGAGGACCCAGAGAAGGGGTCCCCCAGGGGACAAGGCTGCAGAGCACTGAGTTTTGTTAAGCTGGAATTCGGGGCTCTGGAGCCCACATTTGCAAGGCCACTGGGGTGGCGGCGGTGAGGGTGGGTCTCCGTAGGCAAAGCAAGGGGCCTGGGACGAAGGGGCCTCAAGGAAACTCCCCACACCTCCTTTCCGCTTGAGAGAAAAAATATTTAAGAGAAACACTCTTTAGACAGCTGAAATTTCCCCTTGGTAGCCAGATTTAGTTATTTATCGGAACACTTCGGCAGGGTTATTTTCAGACTTCCACATGAAATCGCAATACTGAGCACTTCCAATTCATCTCCCAGGCAGCTCTCGGCTGTCGGCTCATTAATCCTCCACGCCCTGTGCCGTGGCGCTCAGCCCATCTCCAAAGCAGACAGAGGCACGGCCACCCCCCAGGGACCTGCTGGCCCCAGCTCTCAGGGGGCAGTGAAGAGCGGTGACGACCCAGATCCCAGGTCCACCCATTACTGCCCCCAACAAGTGCCCACCTCTCCCCGCCCCAGCTTGCAGCCCCCTAGTGCAGGTTCCTTTCCCAGTCAGGGACTGACTTGGGCAGGGGCCTGGCACCCCAGCCGCCTCGGTCACCAACCCCTCTGGGCTGCTGGTAAAGCTGTATCCGGGACTGCTGGTGAAGCTGTATCTGGCACCACTTGGAACTAAAACTTCCCATTCCAGGACAAAACACAGGCTTGTGAGGAGGCCTGGGGGAAGGCAGGGGGCTGAGTTCTGGGACGTGGTGCCTCTCCCCTAAGGGAAGACTTCCGGACCGCTACGCAGAGGCACCGACCTCTGGGGGTGTCTCAAGGATGGGTGGACAGATGCTAGTCCTGAGGTTACACACGTCCATCTCCCAAATGAGCTGCCGGTGCTGCCACTGGAGCCCTCCATGAGGAGCTCAGGGACGAAACAGGTGGATACTGGCTAGCAGTGTGGGTGTCTCTACCAGGCTGCTGAAGGGCAGCCCCCACGAAAAGACTGAATAGCATGGGGCCGGAGCGATAGTCCAGTGGGTAGGGCATTTTCCTTGCACGTGGCCAGCCCATGCCAGCCCGGGTTCCATCCCCGGCATCCCATATGGTCCCCCGAGCACCACCAGGAGTAATTCCTGAGTGCAGAGCCAGTAGTAACCCCTGAGAGTCGCCGGATGTGACCCAAAAAGCAAAAAAAAAAAAAAAAAAAAAAAGACTGAATAGCAGTTCCTGCCCGAGGGGGAGGGGCTCTGGGACTTGAGGCAGGTGGGCGGGAGGGGGGGGGAACACTAGAGTCCTCTAGAAAGTAAGCGATCAGGATGTCTGTCCTTCCTTGGCCCTGGAATCTCATACACAGCCTCTGTCACGAGCAATGGAGTTACCCAAAGCAACTGCAACACCCCAGTCCGGCTCCACTAACTTACAGACAACCCCAGTCACAGAGAAATGCCTGTAAACGCCATACCGTGGCGCACAGCAGTGATGCTCGGGGTCACTGTATCCTTCAGAGAAGCCTGTAGACTGTCTCCATTGATTTGTTTTGTTTTGCTTTTTTTTAGAAGAGTCGGGGATTCCCTTCTAGTCAGTTCCTAAGTCATGCAAGACAACCAGCCTTATTATTTTACGGCCCTGTTGCCCTTTGAGCCCCAAAACAAATGTCATCAACCTTGGCCACAAGTCATCTGGAGCTCAGGCTGGCGGCAGCTTCCAAAACTCACATCCACTTTCAAAAGCTAAAGATTTATCGCCAGGGAGAATAATTTAGAAGAGAACGCCACAGAGGCGAGGCTGGGTTAGCAGCGAAAGCTTTGAAAACGCTCCGAGCAAAGGCAAGATCTTTGGGTGAGTCCACGCGCCCGCTCCCTTTGAAGAGGAGAAGCCGCGGGTTGGGGCGGAAGGTGGCGGGTGGGCAGCCCTGGTCTTTCCTGGTGCTTGCACGAGGGTTGGGGCAGGGCGAGGCAGGGCGAGGAAAATGCGGGCAAAAAACAGCAGCTGACAGACAGAGAGACAGACAGCGAGGCTGAGACTGTTTCATCATGAGAGAATCTCGGAGATGTCATGACAGGAAGCCAGAGAAGAAAGACGTTTCCGTTGCTTGATTCCAAGTAAATGATAGATTCCGTTGCAGGAAAACATTACATTCTCCACGTACTGCAGCCTTCGCACCCTCAGGATGTACCTGTGAGTGAGGGGAGGGCGGGGAGTCCGGCTGGGCCCATGCTGGCCTGAAACCCCCCACAGGGGCCTCCCCCCGCACAGGCCGTCAGAAGTCCACTCCGCGTGTACATGGACAACCACACTGAGCTTCCCACCACAGGCATGAAAACAAGCTCCAGTTTTGCTCATGTCTAATCAAACGAGCTGAACACGTGTTCCAAGAAGACTTCTTCATGCAGGGGAGACTGCTCCTCAGAAACAGAGGGAAAGCGCCCCGGGCCCATGAAACGCGGCACACAAGTGAAGCAGAAAGAACACCGCCCCTTAACCCCGAGGAAGTGATGTTTCCCCAAGCGCCGTGACATCCCCAAACCACAGAGGCCAAGAGTCAAGCTTAGCACCACACCACAAGCACAAGCTCGGATGCCACCGCTGGAGAGATAAGCCAAACTCAGCCTGCAGCTTCTCCTCACGCCTGGGGACACGGAGGCTCAAGCCACGCATCTCCAGAGCCTTCCTACGATCTTTCAAAGGGAAAGGACCTGCGCTGGTGGGCCTTTCTGTCAGAGCCCCGGCCTGACAGAGACCAGGTGAGGGTGTCTCAAAAAGCAAGCGCTTCCGGGTGATGAGAGCCCCATCTAAAGCTCCCCACTGTCTGTGTCAGCGTCGCGGCGCGCGGGCACAGGCCGAGCCTCGGGCAGGAGGTCTATTTTACAAAGAGTTCAGAGGAAAGAGGCTTGAGGGCAAAGGTGAAAAGGCAGCTGCTGTATTTAGAAAAAGCTCCGCTAGAGGATCAAGCGCGCCTCCGCCTGCCACGGAACTCATTCAAGTTGCTCTTGGGTTCCAGGGAAAGAAGCCGGCCAAGCTGTGGGAGCTTCAGAGACGTGGCTTTGATGCCTGTCAGTGCTCCTGACCTCGGAGGTGGGGTCCCCCATCTGCCCTGCTGACATGCTGACTCTGGCCTCAGCATCACACACCCTCCACCCGAACTGGGACCTGAGACGCCAGCCCAGCCAGCTGCGCGGTGCCTGAGCACAGCCTTCAGCGTGGATCTTCTCCTCTTCTCTCTCTCTCTCTCTCTCTCTCTCTCTCTCTCTCTCTCTCTCTCTCTCTCTCTCTCCCTTCCTTCCCTCTCTGTGTCTCTCTCTCGGCTTTCACCTCCTCCCTGCAAAAATAGGGCAGAGGCTACTAAGCCGCACCAATTCCTATTTTAAGGAACTGTGTGATGAGTGCTTTCGAGTACAAATACACACACACACACACACACACACACACACACACACACGGAAAAATGGTGAAATCCAAGTGCCGTGCTCTGCTGTGCACCCTCCTGCTTTGCAGTCCCCAGGTACCACATGTACCACCCACCCCTGACCCCATGACCTCCCCTGGCCCCTGACTCTCCTTTTGCTCCCAGCTGGCAACCTCCAGCTTGTCAGCCCCACTCCCCACTGGCACCGCCGCGCAGCCATGCAAGCACAGCGCAACCATTATCACCCCCGTGGGGCTGCCCACACCTCTCCCGGGTGCACCAGTCTCTGCCCACTGCCGATCTCCCTGCCCTGGGCTGCTCTGGAACTGCAACCCCAGACAGCTTCCACCTGAAAGCACCTTTCACCCAAAACTGTTTCTGGGAGGGTGCCCCAGCCCACTACTGAGGGCTTTTCCTGGGGACCCTCCCTGCCTTATTCTGTCACTTCTCTGAGCCGCCTTCGCACGCCTCTATCTGCACCTCTTGGCTTCAGAACTTGCCACCCTCTGCTCACCTTCACTGATCCCAGCTAGGCCTGGTCACTTGGTGGAAGAACCACCTCAAGCGTGAACTGCCCGAGGGCCCCTGGCTGATTCTGCCTTCAGCTTCTGCAGTTTGCCCAGTCCAGGCCCCTGGCTGACCGCTTTTCCCCTGCGTTCCCATCAGCCGCCTCCACCGTGGGAAGAACAGAAGGCAGACCATGAAAGATTCGCCAGGCTGTGGGTGCTGGACAGAGGCCCAAGAGCCGCCGCTTAGGTGGGACAAGAGGTGAGGGGCCTCCACTAGGGATGGCCACAACAGGCCTCGGTCACTTGGGCAGCATCGTAAAAGAGAAACCCAACTTAGGCACTGCAGAGATCAGAGCCAAGGACAGGAAAAGTGTCCATTTAATCTGAAGAGCACCTTGTGGAAAAAACGAAATCCTGGACCCTGTCTGTGCCTCAGCCCAGGGGCATACAGGCCCAGCTCTCCCGGGCCAAGGGCAGACCCATGGTAGCTCTGGGACTTTATACAGATGTGGACGCCCGACGCGGTGCAACCCCAGGCTCGTTCACAAACGTACTGTGCCCCGACTGGTGTAAAGGAGGGCTTGCACAACAATCACTCTTTTCTGGGACGCGGGCGCACATGCAGGACGTACACAACACAAAGCGGCAGTGAGTAAAGAAAATACAAGTCACTGTTTGTTAGCACTTCAGTGTTTATTTTCCGCAGCAAAATGTATGGGTGGCATGTGTGACACAGTTTTTAATGAAGAACAGGAATGAATGGGAAAATAGAAGAGAACTTATGAAAGTTAACGTCCAGCTCCTCAAATCCTGAATCACTGCGCGCCCAGTCCCGGAGCGGGCGATGACGCTGTCAGTCTCTAAGCTGTCCGAGCGATGATTTATATGGCAGCTTGGGAAAAGCCCAATCGGGGACAATCAATGGAACAGACGGAGACAGGCCTGGCGAGTGTGCATGAATTAAAAGGAAAACTCCATTGTAATGGGAACAAGATTCTAATCACTACACCTAATTACAAAGGAGTAAATCACTGAAAAAAAATTAAGTGTCTCACACAGAACAAACAAAGCAATTAGTCATAAACAGGAGCTGGAGTTTGGAGCAAGCCAGCACCCGGACCCCTGTGGTCAGCGGCACAGCTGCTTCTGGGGCCAACTCGGGGTTGCTGGGATGGGGGGGGGCTGACAGGGCAAGCTGGGGAGCGGGGCAGGGGACAAACTAGCCCCACAGAAACACACGGCACAGAGCCTGGAGAACACCTGAGGCACTGGCAGGTGTGGCCCCAAAACAAAAGTGATAAATAAAAAACAAAGGGAATGAGAAGAGTTTACATAAGCTGGTGCATTTAAAACACATGGAGACACAGAGATAGCCTAAGTCTGCCACTGTGGAGATCCAGAATATTAAGGTTGGTTTGTGTCTCTCCTGCACGCCCACAGCTGAGCTGAACCAAGCACACAGGATTCGAGGCGACAGCTGCTCGGCACACCCTCGCTGTGCTACTCACCAGGGCCTGCTCTAACCGGAGGGTGCCAGTCCTTCTCCTCCTCTTGGCCTGAGCCCAAATGTCCCCCTGCAGGCACACAGGGGAACTGCTTCTTCTTCCCCTTTCCTCACATCCTGCAGGAGACCTGCAGCTAGGGAAGAACCAGGCCCCTCAGCTAAAGAGCTGGATCCCACAGACAACTGATTGCGGGCAATTCAGATAAAGTCTTCACCTCTCTGGCTTTGCTTTCCCAGTTTGCAAACGAAGCCAACAACGCCCACAGTACATAGGAGGGTGGCCACGTGTGGCAGACGGTCTCTGGTCCTCCAACGGTCACAGTGAGGCTGCATCCTACTTGCTATCTCCAATGGCACCTGTCCCACAAGAGGCAGAGTCACCTGCCACCACCCCATCAGGGGGCAAGTGCACAGACTGTCCGAATTCTGTAATTCCAGGCGAGGTCCCAAGAGGGAAAGCCGCAAAGGGAAGCTCTGCAGTGACTCGTGTGCTTAAGTCTCACATAGTGGGGATGTGAAATGAGCCTGGGGCCACCATCATGTGAAGAAGCTGAAGCTAGTGATTGCAGAGAGGCCACTAGGCCAAGTTCCCTAGACCACGGAAAGGGGGAAGCGCTGTGCCCCCACTGTGCCATCAGCCATCTCACAGCATCCGCCAGGGCTAGGCAGAATCACCAGACCAAGCCCCCTCCCCATGCAGAGATAACATGACGGCTGTTGTTTTAAGCCAGTAAGCCCTGGATGGTTTGTTATGCATGAGTAGATAACTGGAACACCGCGCATATGAAAACATGCTGTAAACTGATGAGCAAATATTAAGAACTACTAATGCCATAATAAGTTTTATGATTATTTCCTCTTCGAGTCTGCCCTTGATTTTGTCTTTGGAAAAATCTGTGCCTCAGACAGGGTGGTGAACAGGAGTGAGGGAGAACGCTCACAGACCTGCCTTTGGAGGAAAGCAAAAGCCAAGGCCGAATGAAGGGTCGATATGCAAAATGACATCTCAATTCACCTGGTGGCAGTGTTGGGGAAGGCTCTGTGAACTAATTAAACGGTGATCTGCCACAGGAGGCCTCCCCCCCATCAAGCCAAGCTCCTTCTAGACAAAGATTCTCCACACCCCAAAGTTCTGAAGCGGGAGCGAGCTGAGTCCAGGCAGAGAGAGAGAAGGCCCTGCTTGGTCCGCCCCACAGGACGGAGGAGACCCAGGGATCGCCAGGAGGCCTTTTCCCCCACCCACAGTCCAGCGGCCGCTTTCGCCCAATGAGGAGTGGGATGGGACGGCAGGTGCCTGGAACCCCAAATCCATGGCCGTCCTGTTCCCCTCAGCGCTGCCCCTTCCTGGGAACAAATTGAGACCGTCAGTCAGCCGGCAGCCTCAACACTCATCATCTTGACAGATACTTAGCTATTCATTTAAAAACAAGCGAGAGAACAAGCGTCAGCTGTATTTTTTAATTACTCCTGGATAGAACTGGGAATGCTTTGGCATAATTGGGGTATTGAGATTCCCCCCCTTTTTAAAGGTCTCGTTGCAGCAAGAAAAATACTGTGTTTATTCTAATTAAAACCAACCCTTCTCTTAAATCATCTTAGCGGTGGAAAGGCAAAGGGTGACTGGCATTTATTTTGTATGGAGCACTGGGGCTGGGCGTTAGCAAGGTTGGCTTGCTGCGAACAGGCACCCCTGGACAGGGCCCTGGCTTGCAGCCTCAGTTCTTCCACTGATGAAGGCAGGGCAGGCGTGAAGGAAGTTCTTCAGGTTCCTCTGGGTTGTCCTTCCATTTCCTGCAGCTCCAGCCCAGACCTTTCACAGACCAGTGCTGGTCACAGAAAGCAACAGTATCGCCATCTGAGCACAGGGCTTGCCTTGACTTGTTCAGCACACAGGCCCCATGCTCCTCTAGATAGCGTGGGTCAGGGTCTGCGGTAAGACCACAAATCTGCATTTTGGAGAAAGGACCCAAGTCATCCCTGGTCAGGGAAATTTAGATGTATTGCTTTGGGGAGGGATTGGGGTGAGGGTGTTGGACCACACCTGACAGTGCTCAGGGGTTACTCCTGGCTCTTTGCTCAGGGAATCACTCCTGGTGGGCTCGGGGACCATATGGGATGCCAGGAATGGAACTGGAGTCAGCTGAACACCTCACCCGCCTCACTATCTCGATGTGAATGTTCTGTTGATGTTCTAAAAGTCCCAGGCTTAGCTGCAGAGCATGGTTTGGTTCTCAGGATCTCAGTCTGAGATCCTGTCTCTGGGTTTCTGGCCCAGTAGCCCTGAGCAAGGGGCTGGTCTATTCCCAAAGGAAACACATCCTAAATGGCCAGGCAAAGTCCGGGTTCCTTCCAACCACACACAGTGACAAGCCCCATAGCCGACTCCTTCCAAAAAGTAGGGCACCGCTGAAAGGCTGGTGCAGAGGCAGGAGGAGTCAGGTTCGGCAGGATCCGCCTCTCGGATGCACAGGAGCCATCCGGATCTGCACACTCAGTTCACAGGGAAGGGGAGGGCAACCGGGCAGCCACCTCGCACTAGACCACTGGGAAATTAGATAAAGAAGGAAGCCAATGATGGTACACCCTGTTCCCACCTTCTCTCTTCCCACATGCCCCCCTCACCTCACCCTGTCACAGGATTGGGACCAGGCTCTTGGGGGAGGGGGGGGTAACAGCATGAAGGGGGCAGCCTGGGAGGGGTCCCGGCTGCCACGCATACCTAGGGTTGTGCCATAGCCACAGCCAGGCTCTGCCCTCCAACAGCTGACCGGACATGGGAGCTGGCTGTCTCTGCTTGTCCCAATAACAAGGCTCTCACAAGGTGGCACCGTGCCCAGAACAAAATCAGTGCAGGTACCCATTCACTGGCCCTAGGGATAACTAAGGGAGCAGGCAGGTGAGGATCAAGGGGCGGGCTTGCACCTCGGTAGGAGAGTCAACAGACTCATCCAGCAATACACTCTCAAACCCAGAAACAAAGGACCTCCATCTTCCACAATATGCCCCTCCTTCCCCGCCCCTCCAGAGCCCTGCTTTGAAGAAGGGGCGGGCATCTGGGCACTAGAAGAGTGATTGACAGGCTGGTGCTCCCGCACCCCTACTCTGCTCCAGTAACTGCCCGTATTATGTTGAAATGACACAAGCGACAATAATTAAGCCCAGATCTCCGTGGATCGCTCGCGGTGATAATTCCACCTTTGTAATTCAGCTCCAGATAAACCCCTTTTGTTCTGCCTTATAACACAGATTCTAGTATCATTCAAGTATATTAACTGTAGCCTATTACTGTCACAAAAAATGCTCCCTGAGCCATAGCAAAAGACTCCCCAGACAAAACTTTATGTCATGTTAATCCAAGCTTTAATAACTATGAGGATATATAACTGTATTCTAATTGTGCTCTGCGTCCCGCATACAAAAACAGAAGATATCAAAAATGACACTGGCAGATCTCATCAAGTCAAAATGCTCTAATTCCCACTCGGCGCCGGGTGCCGGGGTGAAGGGTGTGCACTTAGCTGGGGAAAGGGGGCTGGGGGCTTCCGGGAGAGACTCTGGGGCCAGTGAGGAGCTCCAGGAATCAGTGCTGGAGGCTGGGCCGAGGACGGTGGCAGGAGCCGCGGCAACATGGGGTAAGCCCAGGCGCTTGCCAGAGAACCACGCAGGAGAGGTGCAGGGGACGACGGGCAGCTGAAGGCGGCTTTTGGGAGAGGGCCTGGAATCTTCGGACTCCTGACCTGGTGTAGAGCCCAAGTCTGTGGGTGACCTTGGTCAAATGATTCCCACTCCCTAAGCTTCCCCTTTCTTCTGGAAAGAGGCAGCAGGTGACCCCAGGCAGCTCTGTGATGGCTCAGAGCCCAAAGCTTCAGCCCCGCCAATGCAACTGGCTGCTGAACCAACACATTCCCGTACCAGCACAGTCCGCAGTGCCCCGGTACGGTCCCCAGCTCTGCACCCAGCACACCAACATGGACGTACCCAGCACAGTTCCACACTCAGCACTGCACCACGCACAGCACCCAGCTCTGCACCCAGCACACCAACACTAACACACTCAGCACTGCACCACGCACAGCACCCAGCTCTGCACCCAGCACACCAACACTAACACACCTAGCACTGCCCCCAGTGCAGGGGGCTCCGAGCCCAACCAGCACCCATGTCCTTCCTTTTCTATGGCTCTTGTTCACCGAAAGTGACCAGGTACCAATACCACAGTCCCACTGAGGAGCCAAGACAAATTTCCTCAACTCACTTGGACTCAACTTCCTGAACAGACACTGCTGAGAGGATGGAAGGGAAGGTGCAGAGGCTCTAGGATGGCCCTGGCCATGGGAGGCGCTGCCCGTGTGTGACAGCAGGAAGGATTCCCCAGACGGCTCGGGACGCAGTTTCCACTGCTTGGTCCAAAGGCAGGTCCTGATTCTGCTATGGGCCTTTTTCTCCTTGTTTAACCGAGGCTCTGCAGTTTGCAGTGGTAACACGATCTCTACTTTAGGCGATGTTAGTGCACCACACCACACCCACCACCCATGTGCAGCATCCTCCACCACCCTAGGGTCACCTCCCTCACCCACCCCTGCTTGGCAGACTCACTTCTGCTGGCCGAGACTCTCAGGGCCATTTCCATAGGCCATAGCTGCCTCCCTATTGTTTCCTTCCCTGCTTGAACCAGACGCTGTGAGCATCAGCACAGGACTCCTGATGCAGTGCACGAGCCGCGCCCTTATGCTGGGCCCTCCATTTCTTCTCTTTTCCCGCCATTCTGTGGTGCTGGCCACCAAACCCGGGTCTCACAAGATACACACCCTATAGCCGAGCTGTCCCAGGCCCCCTTGGTTTCTTTATGCTCCACGAATAGTGACATCATTCAGTATTTGTCCCTGTGACTCATTTCACTTAGCAGGACACCCTCCAGAATTCCCAAGTTGCCGCCAAATGCAAGATCTCATCTCTTCCTATAACCCGAGTAGAAGTCCACTGTGCACGGAGACCGCAATTTCTTTTACTTCTTCTTTTTTTTTTAAATACACAAATTTTTAGATTTTTATTTAAAAAAATGGAAAGATGAACTGAATATTTTTCCTAAAAATGATACGCAGATAAGTCAACAGGCACATAAAAAATGTTCACTATCACTAATTATTAAGGAAATACAAAGCAAATATACAACACAACACCTTATACCTATGAAAATAACTACTAACACAAAAACAGGATGCAGCAACTGTTGCTGAGAATGTAAAGCAAAGGCCACACATTTGCTCTGTTGGTGAGATTGTAAATCGGAACAGCCATTATGGGGAAACAGTAGAGAAATTACTGAAAAAAATGAAATTAGAACTTTCCATATGAACCAGTAATTCCACTTCTGGGTATGAAAAGAAATAAACCATTAACTTGTCATCATATTTAAAAATACTGTAATCATAGTATGTGTGTATACATATATATGTGTTCAGTTAAAGCATTATTTGCAACAACCAAGATATGAGAACAGCATTAAGTGTCACAAATGGGTGATGAATAAAGAAATTTGCTCTACAGAGCCAGGGAGGTAGTACAGGACTTGGAAGCATGGAACCACATGACCTCCCAAACACCACTCTGGTTGTCCCTGGCTCACGGCCTAAGTCTGAGAATCACTACAAGTGGCCCCTGAGCCCTTATTTAAAAACAAAACATTTTCTTTTACACATCATGGGATAGGGTTTCATGCAAACAAAGTTCCAACACCAGACCCCTCCATGGCCTCCTTCCATACATTGGTAAGTTGTTCTGTAGACTAGTTCTCATTTTCTGTTGCCTTTGGTCATTTGTCTCAGGCCTGCAGCGGAAACGCCATCCCTACTTTTATGTTCATAGCAGCATTATTCACAATAGGCAGAATCTGGAAGCAACCAGAGTGCCCGAAAATCGATGACTGGATAAAAAAGCTTTGGTACATCTACACAATGGAATACTATGCAGCTGTTAGGAAAAATGAAGTTATAAAATTTGCCTATAAATGGATGGACATGGAGAAGATTATGTTGAGCGAAATTAGCCAGAAGGAGAGAGACAGATACAGAATGACTGCATTTATCTGCATAACATAAATATATATGTACATATTATGATACCAATATCCAAGGTCAAGTGAAACATATATCAGGAGGTCTTGTCAAAGGTGGAAATGATCACAAACGTGTGGGAGTCAGAGGCTAGGTAAGACAGAAAATGGAACAGTGTGCTAACAATTGTCGAGAGTACTAATGCCAACCTAGAACTGAGCATTAAATAGAGGCAAAAAGATACACATGACAACCCTTTAATGTATGTTCTGTAATCCATAGTCTGAGGGGAAGGAAACGAGAAAGAAAGAGAAACGGAAAGAAATAAAGAACCTGCCATGGAGGAGGGGCTGGGGAGGGGAGGGAACCGGGACGTTGGTGGTGGGAGATGGGCACCGGTGGCGGGATGGGTGCTGGAACACTGTATGACCAAAACCCAAATATGAACTTTTTTAATTGTATATCTTTGTAATTATAAAAATAAAAATTAAAAAAAAAAAGACAACCATTGCTAAACAAAGATGGAAGAAAATGGAAGAATCTTTACCCATTTCTGCTCCTGGGCACCTGGGCTGTTCCCAGATCTTGGTTATTTGAGAAATACTCTGTTAAATAGAGTCGTGCTCGCATCTTTTCAAATTAGTGATTTGTGTTCGTGGGATCAATGCCAGGGAGTGGAATTATGTGATCATATGGCCGCTTTCTTTTCAGGATTTTTTTTTTTTTTGAGAAATCCCCAAACTGTTTCCTTAGAGGCGGAACCAGACAACATTCTTAGCAGCCGAGAATGAGGTGCCTTTCCGCCACCGCTCTGCCAGCACAAGGTGTTCCAGGCTTTTGATATATGCCATCTCACTGGTGCGCGGCCATCACTCACTGCTGTTTGGGTTCGCATTTCCCTGATAATAAGTGACAGTGAACACTTTTCATGTGCCTGCTGGCTATCTTCTTTGGGGGATTGTCTATTAAGCCTTTCTCCCATTTGTTGATGGAGTTTTGTGTGTATGTGTGTCTGTGTGTGTGTGTGTGTGAGTGCACGCACGCATGTAGATGAACATACACGTATCCTCTAGAACCTTCTAAAGAATACTTCTCTTCAATTCTCTAGCCCTTAAACCTTCTTCAGGATCTTTAGTCTTGACACATTTTCTGGTACCAGAAGAGGCCCAAATGCAACTCGGGCTCTTAAAGACTCCCGGCATCTCAGAGACGCTGCTCTGCACATGGGAGCTGTCTCCAGACAGCTGAAGGATGGGGCAAACCACAGACCTCTTAGTCTTGCTACAAAACCCGGATGCTTCACTTCAGGGGGCCTCTTACTACTGATGAGAGGGTGAAACCCATCCAAGGAACAGACTTGGACAAGAATGCTTCCTCTCAGCCACTCAGCTTCTCTGCACCTGGGTTTCCGTTTCAGGAAAAGGGGCGATTCTATAAGCCTCTCTGCCCTATCTCACGCGCACGCTGCTTGTTGAAAAGCAGAAGAGCAAGCGGAGGCGTCTGCTGTTTCCGAGAGCGGCCAGGGCAGAGGGAATGGAGCCAAGAGCGTGCACAGGAAGGAAGACTCGGCCCGAGGCAGCTCCCGGGCAAGGGCGCAACTTCTTCTCCGGGACTGGTTTCTTCCCTGCTCTGCCTGTCAGGGATGAAAGAAGCTAGGACAGGTTCTTCCAAGCCAGCCAGCTGCCTTCATGCCCACATGTGCAGGATGTGAAAATGCCCCCCGAGGGGGAACTAGGAGCCTTTCCTTCTTCCTCAGGAGCTGGGCTGCAGATGGCGACGTCACCAAGCACAACTGCCAGACACGGGACTACCTCCTGCCTCACGTGAGTGCTGTGCAAGTGGGGGAAGGAAGGTGCAGCTCACGCATGCGGTGAGGATGGCAGTGGCCACTCCAGCTGGGTTAGCCTGGCAAAAGCGGGAGGGGGTAATTTTTCCCAGAAAAACACTTCTCGCCTGAGGGCCTGATTGGGTGGGTGGGTGGGTAGGGTGTGTGTGTGTGTGTGTGTGTGTGTGTCCACATATGCGTCTTGGTGCCATACCTAGGGTGTGTGTGTGTGTGTGTGTGTGTGTGTGTGTGTGTGTGTCCACATATGCGTCTTGGTGCCATACCTGGCCGTGCTCATGGGACACTCCCAGAGAAGCTGGAGGACCATGAGGCACATTTCGCTTCAGGGGGCCTCTCACCACTGGGGACTGAATCCCGAACTCTTGTACCAGAGCTTTGGGCACCTGCTCAGCCCCTTGTGCCATCTCCCCGGGGCCTCCTCTTGGTTTGTTTGGCTTTTATTCCTGCACTCAGAGAACCAGAGACAGGTGAGGTCTGGGACTTACTTCATCTCTTTCTTTTCCACTGTCAATCAATGATGCAACCACGTTACTTAGCGTGAGGCCAATCAGAACTCAATGGAGCAGCAAATCATCCTTTCACCTTTCTTCCCACACACGCAAATGACACAGCCACCCTGAAACCCCAAACCCCTGAGAGGTAACCTAGAGGCAGAGCATGGGGATTAAAGAATGGCTCCCTCCCAAGTCTCCAAGGTGCAGAGACCTGGGGGCCTTCAGGGAGCCCACTGTGGGGGGCAAGTACTGAAAATTCTGGTGGCATGACTGAGTTTCTCCCCCTTGGAAACAGATGTCTCTGCCTCCCCAGCACCAACAGGGACTCCAGCAAGCTTGGCTTCTCAGGCTGTTCGCGGAGGCTCACCACTCTAATGATCAGCTCCCAAAAGGGATAAAAGGACAGAGATGGCCCAGAGAAAGCCCCAGAATCCAAGTGTGTCTGTGCCAGATTCGGGACATGCCAGGTGTGGCCAGGAGCTGTTGCTCCCCAGCCGCACTGATGGTTCTCCAGCACCTCCCCACTGGGCAGGGTTCCTGGTCCTCGCACCGCTGCCAAAGACCTAGATCTTGACAGCAGAACCCTCCGCACAGAGAAGGTGAAACGCAATGTGCTCTCGACGCCCTGATTCCTTCACCTTGAAGGATTTTAGAAGCTACTGAGCCCAGGAAAGCCATGGTGAGAGACAGCCAAGGAGAAGGGGGAAGAGGCGAGTCTCAGCGACTTATGGGGTCTTCATTTTCCACGCCCATCACCTCCAGCGCTCACGAAGACCCCCCCAAGTCCTTTCCCCATTCAGCAGGGGTACGGCAGGACCCTGAGGGGAGGACCATGCCTTGCTGCCCAGAAACACCAGTGAAAGACCGAGACAACCCAGATCATTAGAAGTCAGAAACGCCTCTCTCATCTGTGTTCAGAAGTGAGCTCCTGGAGGCAAGCCTGGCTTCTAAAGAGAAGGAAACGCTGTTTAATCACCACAGGTTTAGGTGGTATCAGGAGCAAATCACAACACTGCTACAGTCCTCGGAGAAAGAAAAGTATGTCAGGAAAGAACAAAACGATGACTTTCGGGCAGCGCTCACTTCACTCTCACAGTCTTCCTTCCACACGCGCTGCCCAGGGAGGACACTGAGGCCGAGCCATGCCCTGAACACCTGGCCAGCCTTAGAGCCTTGCCCTGCCACATGGGCCCCATCACCTGCCCCCACCGTGCTCTGGGACTACCAGATGGGGGTGGGAGAGTCGGCAGTCCTGCTGTTCCCGCATGGAATGTAACCTCAGATCCACCCTCTTCCTCAAACCCCTCTGACAAACTCCTGCCTGAAGGTCCTCCCGAGGGTCCTCCCAGAGGCATCCCCCGCACCCCAACCGTGGAGCTCTGCAGCAGGCCACACGCCTCCTCCATTCACTTCCTCCAGCCTCTGACGGGCCACCAGAGCCCAACCCCAGAGTCCAGGGCCGCCCCACACGAGCCAGCCTGACCAGCGTTCTCCTGAGGGTCAGCGTGTCAGCTGTGATGTCCACAGCATGGACTCCCCTGGGGTACTGGGGAGCAGCCACCCATTCACCCCCACAGCTGCAGCATGAGGGAGTCAGTGCTTCCTGAGACGCCCCCACAGACAGAGGAGGGGAAGGATGAGGCAGCGCCACCTGCTCCTGGGGAGACGGAATAAAGACCCTCGTAGAGGCACCTGGCAGGGATACTGCAAGATCCTGAGGCCAATCCTTGATCCTGCAGTCAAGAGCTGTGGGCTCAAAGGCCCATAAGGCCCCGAGGGGCCGTGTGGCTCCCTCCTTCCTATCCCAGCGCCTCCTTCCTATTCCTGCTTCCTACCAGGCGCGGGGCACAGCGGATGCTGCCAGCAGGCACCTTGGCTCCAAGCAGTCTGAACTTTTCAAGTGACCACTGCCAGTGCTGGAACACACCGCACACACACTGACATCACCAAGATCGTGGTCGGCAGATACCGCTGAGTCACGGCGTCCCCTCTGGCAGGGCAGATCCACTTGCTTAGGAACTGGGACAGATGTGTGGGCGCAACCCAATAATAGCCCCTTTGCAGCCTGGCCTGGTGGCACCCACAGCCCTACTACAGTGGGGGAGAAACGGGGGAGCCTTGGCCAGATTCCAAATGCTGAGGTCGACCTGCAGTGTGAGGCACATCCTCGACAGCCCCCGCTCTGGGGCTCTGATGAGAGGGTCTCTGCAGACACAGGCCAGAGAAGATCTGAGGGTGGTGGGTGGCCAGCATGAGTGTCTGCCCTGGCGGCCGCCCCAAGACACAGGGTGCAATTCATTGGGATTCAACAACGGATCCAAAGCCATCAGGCCCCAGGGAACTCAGGAGAGAGCCTGGGGACACCTGAGGGAGAGGCCGCAGCTAACTCGCCGAAGCAGGAGTAAGAACTCGAGGAACCAGGCACATCTGACAGCCATTACTGCACCAACTACAAGCAGTCCAGCTGGGCAATGGAGAAACCACAGGGCTGTTCCAGGAGACTGAAGAGTTGGCCCGGAGTGGGGGGGTGGGGGGGGCGTGCCAAGCCCACCAGTGTCCAACCGCTGTCCTCTTCCTGCCTGGCAGGAGGCCGGAAGGCTTTTCCGAGGATGTTCCTTTGAATCTCCTTTGAGATAAGCTGGGCCCAATGCAAAGCAGATGCGACATTCCTCAGGCTCTGTTGGGGAGGGGGGACATGCTCCGCCCACCCGCTCTGTCCTTCTGCTCACCCCCAGCTCCTGGCCCGCAGTTCACAGAGCAGAGTGTGACAGCTTGCAGGCTGCTCGGCGCACACACTGCCGTGCGTTGCCCTTTTTTTTCCTGTTTCTTGCAAAAGTTTCACCACCTGCAGAAAGAAGCTGCCAGAGGAGAGGCGGGCTGGGGCCTCCCTCCCCACGCACCCCAGGAAACAATGAGGACTGCAGGTGCGGGCACGGCTCAGCAGAGGGGGACCCTCGAGAGGTGCTGGCTGGGATCCTGCCCTGCTAAATCAATGAAAGCGACAGACTCGGGTGGGGAGTAAGATCCCGGCAGGGAAGTGGGGAGTTGGGGGCACTGGATGAGGTCAGGCGTCAGGACAGCTGCCAGCAAGCACCAGTGGGCAGCAGAGACCAGAGGCGTCTGAGCATCCCTGACCCATCTGGAACCCAACCACTGTGCCCAGAGCCCCAGAGACAAGAGCTCAAGGTCAGGGACAAGGTCCCAACTGGGACGCCCCCACCCTGCTTCCACACTGCTCCCCGCCCTCTCCCCAACAGCACCAGAGAGAACTTCCAGCGGACCCCACTGATGACCCAGCCTGCTGGGAGACCAGAAAGGGGAAAGCCCCCTCCAAGATCCTGTCCAACTCCCCTCCCCGACACACAGCAGCCACCTCTGTCTGCCCCAGACAGTCCAAGGCCACCAAAGACACTGGGCAGAGGCACCAGGGCCAGAACGCTGGGCCCCGATGACTAATGATGACTGAAGATGCCTCATGGGTGCCTCCCTGCCCTGCGAGCCCCGAGGCTGAGGGTTCCGCCCACTGCCTGGCTCCCGACCTAGCTTTCCCCTGTCGGCCGGCGTGGGGCAGGCACTAGGCGCTCTCAGCCAGGACGTCTGGTTCTCTCCTGCCTTGCTCACCCAGCACCAGTGCTCCCACACAGCCTCTGGCAGTCATCCGAGTACAGATCTGAGCCGCCTCTCCAGCTCTGAGAGGTGTAAGACACCCACCAACGCTGCACCCCAGAGCTAAGAGGGAGGAAGAGCAGGCTCCAGTCCCCACACAGAGGCCTCCGGAGGCCCCAAGGAGCAGGTTGAGAGAGTTAAACACGCAGTTGGGGGGCAGGGAGGAGGACAGGGAGAGAACCTGGCCAAGGAGAGGAAATTCCAACCCACGGCTGATTCTGGCTGATTCCTGCATTACTCAACCGTAAGCTTCCGCGGAGGGAGGCGGATGTTTTGGAGAGGCAGGAGCAGCATTTCCTCCCAGCACGGGCAGGGTGATGTGCGCAGGGGAGTCTCCTGGTTGTTTTCTGCGGTGGCCAATGACGGAGCTGGGGCTGCTCTGGGTCTTTCACTCCCCCACCCCCTTCCCAACCTCCTGCGTCCCCTGCAGGCAGGACTAGTCCTGTACCACTGCGGATGGCTATCCAAATCGCATGGAGACACGAGGCTGTGACCTCGTGGGTAGGATGAAGGAGGGAAGGATGGAGGCAGGAGGGAACTGGGGCAGGTGAGGGGCCGGGGAGGGCATCAGCTGGATGAAGGGGTCAAGCAGGAGGGAGAGAGCACCCTGCAGGGAAGACCCAGAGGAGAGACAGAAAGCAACGGACATACAGTCATATGTAGCTCAAGTCGAGCACAGGAAAGGAAAAGAAGGAGCTTATAGGGCCTGGGCGAGAGAGAGGGGTGTCAGGGGCTGGCCTGCAGGGGAGTCCCAAGCCAAACTAGCACTCTGGCCTGGCAGCGCCTGAGCTACGGTCCAGCAGAGGCCACAGTGGGGGGGGTTACGGTAAAGCTGAAATTCCCCAGATCACGTGGGGATGCACAGAGGAGGCCAGGGTGCCAGCCACCTTGTCAAGATGACTGGGAGGGAAGATCCACGGCTGCGGGCAGGGGTGGGGATGGGAGTGGGGGACCAAAGGTAAGTTCCTGTTTCCCTGGGACCACTGAGGTTGGAGCCCACCAGAATCACTGGGGAGGCGATCCCTGCACCTTCGCCCTGAGGCTGGCCACAACCCGGGCCCCACAGCTCAGAGCACGCCTGCACCCCCCCCCAACCCTCCAGCAGCCTGCATCTCGCTACCTCTCAAATCGGCTCCTCCCAGCCTCTCTCCATGGCTTCATTCCCCTTCCACAAACCCAGCACTGCTCTGCAGTCTGCAGGCACCCACAACCTGCCTCTGAGTTCCCTGCAGGCAATGGCGCAGCTGAGAGCATCTCCCGAACCTAAAGGGAGTCAGACACCAAGTGCGCCAAGCCCCACAATCCACTGAAGGAACATCAGACAGTATCGAGTCCAGGGAGCAGAGCTAGAGGCGAGCTTTCTACCCGATGCTCACCCCGACAGGATGGGCCTCCACGGAGGCTTCTCCAAACTCTGAATGAAGCTCTGTGCTTGGGATTTGTTGCTTGGAAGACAACGTCCCCAGAAGATAAACAAATTCGCTCCCCAAATACA
Organism: Cryptotis parvus; assembly: GCA_021461705.1. Taxonomy (NCBI): domain Eukaryota; kingdom Metazoa; phylum Chordata; class Mammalia; order Eulipotyphla; family Soricidae; genus Cryptotis; species Cryptotis parvus. The sequence continues at coordinate 265,656 of JAJIBD010000892.1, read as the reverse complement.
CCTCCGGTGGAAAAGGAGTTTGGCAGAAACAGGTGCTAGAAACCACATGGACCGTTTGCATAGAATGGCAGGAAATCACCTTTGAGCCCTCCACCAGAGAGGGCTTATACAGACACCGTGTCTTTCCTGAGTAGCGCTGCTAGCTATTTCCAGAGTCTAGGCTGGGCAGTGGGAAAGCCTTGTTTGGCCGGGTTGGGTTTTTGTTGCCTAATGGCCTTCCCTACAGAATGGAGACTCAGCTCATTTGGATGAACTGAAGTGAAAAGAAAGCAATATCTCTGCTCTAATTCCATGAGGTTGAGAGCGCCTCTGAAATATTCACCACTGGGTTGCAGACAGCTGCTTTCACACATGTTGAATAGAAGAAGGTAGCATCCGCCTTGCTGGGGGAGCACAGGGTGCCCCAAAGCTATTCCCTCACCAGAGGTGGGGTGGGGACTCCAGAGCCCTGTCCCCAGCCATCTGGGCATGCAAGTCATGCTGTCATTTGCATGAATGGAGAGGACTCATTTCAGACGCAGCGCCAGTCACACCCTGGTACTGTGTCCTCAGCAGGTGACGGGGAGTGAGTCTCTCAGAAACCCAGAGCTCAACGCTCAGACACAACTCCGCTCGCGGGCACCCAGGCCCTCGCAGGCACAGGCCCTAGGCCTACGAGCATGGAGTGGGCGAGGGGCATGCTCGGGTTCCCTCCACGGCCCTCTGGTCTCTTTCACCTATAAGATGCTCCCGCCCACCTGGGAGATGAGGGGGGAACAGGAAGAGGAGGGTCACTGACAGATTTTCTGTCTGGGCTCCTGCCTCCTCCCTTTGATAAGCTCTTGCCTCCTCCCTCTGTCAAACAAAGTCACGATGGCAACTTGTCTCAAGTCAGGTCCAAGGAATACTAATCCCATAAAGCACTGGGGTGTCAGACTCGCTAAAAGAGGGGAATGTGGTCCGCTAGGAAAGTCCTAAGCTTCTTGTACAAGGGAAGGCCCTAGTTCATGGCTCCCATGCTGAAGGGACCAAGCTCAGCCCTGCCCTTCTCCCCTTCCATGAATGCCTCCCTGTGGCAAGACCCTTTGTTTATGCAAATGAAATCTAGATGTACTAGGCAAGCAGGAGAAGCTAAAGGACAGATAACTCAGGCGCAAGAGAAGCTTTGCTCCTCAGCCCAGTCATCTTTGGAAATGGAAACGCTTCAGCAGCTCATGTGGTAGAGAGGGTCGTGCTCCACCATTAGAACCCAGGCACGGCCCTCTTCCCCTGCAGGCAGCACCAGTGCTGAAGTCGCCATCTGGCTGCCATGCTTCCTGGAACTAGACCTGCCTGGGCCTGTCCATTCACGGGCAGGGGCTTCAGGACTGCTCTAGACTGGAAACACATATTTGGTGGAGGCCCCCCATGAGCCCCACTGGGGTGCACAGAAACAAAGGAGGCAGAAGACTGCCGGGCTGCAGGCTTACCTTCCCAGGGCCATGTGAGGGGCACAAAGATGCCACTGGAGAGGCCAGAGCGATAGGACAGAAAGTAAGGTGTTTGTCTTGCATGTGGCCAACCCAGGTTCAACTCCTGGCATTCCATATGGTCCCCCGAGCACTGCCAGGAGTAATTCCTGAGTGCAGAGCCAGGAGTAAACACTGAGTATTGCCAGGTGTGACCCACGAAGGAAAACAAAAAGATGCCTTCGGAGTTTGAAGTTGACAGGAGGTCATACTGCTGGCCTGCAGGGGGCTGCAGGGAACACGTGACATCGGACAGCGTCACCACGCAAACTCTGAGGAGTGAGTGGAGGACCTGCTGAAGGCTGGGAGAGGCCAGAGTCTTGGTGGGGAAGCATCACTCCCGGGGCCCCAAGGGCCCTGGACCTATGAAGGGGAGGAGTTGGGCTCTGACAGACCTCGGAGTGGCCCCGCGGCCAGGGGGTGCCCGATCGCATTTTCACAGTGAGAAGTGATGTTACCCACAGTGGTGCTTTCAGTCTAGCAGTGGAGGGCGGGATGTGAGCTGGGGCTGGGCTCAGGGCCAGGCCCGCACCAGCACGAGCTCCAGCCCTTGCGGGCATCTCCGCAGCCCTGGCCAAGCTTATTGAACATTTCTCTAGTCCTGGCTTACTGGGGTCACTGCGTGGAGGGAAGGGCGGGGGAACAGTGAGTGGGCAGGGAGCCCGTGTAAGCGGAAAAGGCTTAGAGTCTGCAAGGATCAGGAGAGGGAGCCTTTGAAGTCGGAGAACTGGATTGCCCGGGGAAAGTGGTCGCATTTTTTATTAATTCTGGAGGAGGAAGAGGAGAGGGAAGTAGAAGAAACATTTGCTTCCTACTGAACACGGCCGGGAAACGCCCAGCATTCTGACCTGTGATTCCCGAAAGCCACCCTGGGGAGAGGTATAGACAGGTGACACACGGAGGGCGGGTCCAGGGAACTGACACCAAGGACATGAAGAGCAGAACATGAGAGAGAGGGCGGTCGGAGGGGAAGGGCGCAGGACCCAGAGTCTCTCTCACAGACAGACGGGAGAAGGGGGTTACCTGCAGGCTTAGGAATCCCACCTGAACTCTGCTAACCACTTGCTGAGACTCTTGGGAACTTTATTAATGTCCCTAGGCCTTGGCTTCCCTGCTCTGTTTGTCCCAGGCTTCCTGAGAAACACCCTCCACCCCTCACCACTTATTTCTCCTATGCCACTGCCAAAACGAGCGCAAACAGGGGGAACTAGAGAAGCCTCCCCCAGCCCTCCCCAAGACTAGAGAAAGGAAGAAACTTGCCTGGATCCTTCTTCCCACAGGTTGCTTGGGAGAGGGAGGCAAGCAGGGGGCTGGGGATCTGGGAGCGTCACCCAGCACCTTGGAGTTCCGTAGAGGTGCCTTCCCATTATGAACAGCTGGATCCAGTTCGAAGTTTCTCCACTTGTAGAAACCAACCACAGGGAACAAACACCTCCTTCCCTTCTTCAGAGACACTAGCATCAGGGGCAGAGACCCCACCTCAAAGGTCTGGAGACTGCACAGCCCATACTTAGGTCTTGGTTCCAACCATGTTAGCCCTCAGGCATGGTGGATGGCCTCTCCTGTTCGGGGTAAGCATCGCGGTGGTTCTTAGCATGGCCCCAAACCCATGCTTCCAACACTTGAAAACTTGTGAGAAATGTGATTCCTACACATAACATAATGGGGGCTCAAATCCAGACCTACCAGCTTAGATCTGCTGTGACTGGGGGGTGGCGGTAGATGGAAGCCAGCCACTGACGTCTGATTTAAAGGAGCCCCTTAGGTACTCGGTGATCGCTAGTGTCTGCGCATCAATGCCACCAAGGGTCCTTTTCACCTCATGTCCACTACCCAATGTCGTATCTCTCGAGCATTTCTTTATTTGAACTCTTGGCCCCAAATCACTGGTGCGGGTCTGTCCCCTGACTAGATTCTAACATGTGCTAGGAGGGCTGGTAGCATCCAGTGCAGAACACAGATACGTATTATCATCATTAGATTCAGTCACTGAAGCTTACCCAGGATAGAGTTATGAGCAAGAGAATCAAATATAAAGAAAGGATATTAGGTTAGGTTTTAATGATTGACCTTTTAGAGCAAAGTTTCAAAATCTGATTGAGAAAAAGAGAAAACAAAACACCATCAACAAACCCTACCCTAACACACACAGAGCTGCACTCTCTCATGACGCACTTCCCTTGGCCAGACCTTGTATGGATGCTGTGCAAAACCAGCCCATCCATCAAGCTGTCAGAATGAACCGCAAAATTCCTTATCGTTTCTCATATGAAATGCCCACAAGGTCCAGTGCAAGTGGGGTGCTTATGCAGGCACATTCGGGGGCCTTCAGAAGTCCTTCTACCAATCCACGGTGCCACCCACAGGACACCCAGATAAGTTACAGGCACAGAGCACCCCCTCCGTCCCCACTCAAGCTGTTTAATGAAGAGAGAGAACACCCAAAATGATATGGCCCAGGGCCAGAGAGACAGCCAGTGAGTAAGAATTTGTCTTGCATGAGGGTGCCAGAGTGACATCACTGTGGGTAGTTTGTCTTGCACATGGCAGACCTGGGTTGAATCCCTGGCATCCCATACGGTACCCAGAGCACCACCTGGAATGACCCTTGAGTGCAGAGCCAGGAGTAACCCCTGAGCGCAGGTTGTGGTCCCACCCCCCACCCCCCAACCCAAAATGGCCCAGCCCTGAGTCCTTCAACTTCCAGCAGGTGACGGGGCCCCAGAGATGAAGCAACCTGCCCAAGGTCAAATGGCTACCAACTCACACCACGTTTCCTAATGTCCCCTCACACCCAAAGTTCTTTCAGCGCCATCAGACATGAGTGACAGGTGTGGCCTTTGCATCCTGTTTCCTCAGTCTGAGAACAGAAGAAGTGGCCAGCACCTGAACTGCCTGTGGAAAGGGGTGGCTCTAGTGAAAAGTGACCATGCATCAGAGGAGGAAGTCAGGCTGTCGGTGGGCCGTCCTCTCTGCCCGTCACAATCAAAGAGGAAGTCAGGAACCGCCTGGGCCTGGGCACCAGTGAGCCCACAGAGTGGAGCAAGTGGCTCCTAACGCGTCCTTAAACACATTCTGACTCAGACCCGGAGATGGCTGGGCCTCGTCCAAGAAGCGCGAGCCACCGCGAGCTAGCTCTGTCAGTTCTCTCCAGTACATCTCCTTGGAATTTGCCCGATAAACAGGCAATTTATCATGTGGCGAAGCTTATGCGTAATGCATTATCTGCCTTCCGCCTGTGTAAGGCCCCCTGCTTGGGCTCCCGACAACTTGACTTGCCTCCATCTTGAAGGTGCCATAGCAACAGGAAATCAACACGGAGCGAACTGTTAAATGAATAATTTACTGATTTCATAAAAACCTGTCTCGCAATTTATAGTTCTATTATCTTCCCTCCCCGTGTCTTAACGCCTTTGTATAAAGGCTGCAATCAGGCTGAATAATGCCTGAGAAGCTAATAAGCATATCCATCCCGGAGCTAAAGCCCATGGGGAAAGACGGGCTCTGAGGCCAGTCATGCTCCCTGGAGGCCGAGTCTGACCACAACCACCTTCTCCTTGTCCCCTTCTGCCAAGGGCTCCCAGGGAGGTGGTTGAGTTACATTCTCAACGGAAGCAGTTTTCTTCCTTGGGATATTTGGAGCCAATCAAGGCCAAGTTGAGTGGCATTTAGGAGTATTATGTGGGAGAAATATCACCAGCTACAGTCTACCAATTGTCACTTTAAAAATTCCCCAAGAGACGGAGTTACTAGCAAAGGAGAATAAACGAGGGGAGCGGGAGTGGGGCGGGGGAGCAGCTAAGTATAGCTTCAGTGACAATCGTGGTATTTTAAAAGCTCTCTGGTATCATCAGCAATACCATTTCAGTGGCAGAAACGCATCTTGTCAGTCAGCCTCAATTTATAGGAAATTTATGAAGAAGCTAATACGATGAGCGCAGACTTATTTGCTGACTTATTTTAGGTGGGGAGAGGTTGCATGGGATAGTGGTGCTGTGTTTTTCGGCAGGAGGGAGAGATTCTCCCGAAAACACACGCCTCCGGCTCCTCCACGGAGAAGGACGCAAGGAAGCAGCAGTGGGCTTTTATGCCCAGGGGCTAAGGACCCAGTGTCTCTCTTTCACTTCTCCGGGAAAGCTCCCTCCTTCTGCAGAAGGGGCCGGGCAAGGGGGCGTGGGGGGGTGGTCTCATTCTCCAAGGCCCTCAATCCTCTGCCATCCCTGCCACACCGCATGACTCCCCAATCAACACACCCCCACCTTCCCATCAATACCCACCATTTGCTCCTCCCTCTGTGCCCTGAGGAAACAGTTTTCATCAATGTCTTCAGAAGATGCGATATGGGAGGTAGTGGGGGGTGGGGGCTGAGGTGCTCCCCCTTTGTGGATGCCCACCCTCAGTGAAGGCAGCCTGCTTTTATGCCGGCGGGTGGGCTGGCGAGATAACCAACTCATGCAAGTGACTTGGCCAACTTCCCAGTCCCAAGACCAGGACAGCTCGGCCCCAAGGTAGAGGTGGCAGCCCTGAGAACACGGATGTGTGTGTGTGTGTGTGTGTGTGTGTGCGCACGCGCATGCGTGTGTGTGCTAAATCTCTTCCCCTTGTCTATTTATAGCTCATCATCTCTCCAGCTGAGGCCTGAAACCCAGCCAAGCACAGGCAGAGGTAGGGCCTGTTAAGTCCTGCTCGCATGATTCAGTCTCAAAATTCTGAATACATTACTCAAGGGCTTCGGTACCGCAGACACTGATGGAGGTGATGAGAAATCTCTTCTGTGGCTTCCAAAACTCCCCCTGCTCTGGCTGACGCCTGAGTCGGGTGACCACCAAACGGGTCCCATTTCTGGGCATTGGGAAGACTGAGGATGTCGTCTTTGCTGGGTAGTTTGGCTTTCACGGCGCTAATGCTTTGACAGCACTAACGTGGACTGATGCTAATGACGACTCTTTGTATCTTGCCAGGCCCAGGCCGACCAGGTAAAAGGGCGCTTCCTCTGCAGCCGGCCCTGAGTGAGCTGGTGCCGTGAGCAGGAAGGTTTTCGGGCCTGAGAGCAGTTCTGACCTGGGCTGGGCCGAACTTTGGCTGCAGATCCCTCAGTGTCCCCTGGTGTAAACCAGACTCTCGCCCTCACCAAAAAGACAGAAATCAAGGATGCAAAAGGCTCACAACAGCCCAGCCACACGCATCTGGGTAACACACACAGACACAAACCTGCAGATCCCTGGCTCTGATTAACACAGTGCGCCGAGCCTTTGCGAGAACCAAAGCTTCAGGCCAAACGGCTCTGAGGGTTTTTCCTGCTCCATGGGGGAAGAAATGCTGGACCATCCACTACTAAATACAAATGGTTTGAGATTGCTCCTTACAAGAGGGAAGCAGTACTGGTGAGCTTTGCCCGGAGCAGGGACGAGAAGACAAAAGCACATTCTGGAACAGACAAAGGGAGGCAGAGAAGGCGGAGCAGCAGGCACGGTGCCCCCATCCTGACAAACTCCTGTCCCCATCTCTCGATCCCAAGGGCTGCATCAATACCCGGCCACCTCATCCAGGACCCCAGGCCACTTGATGGGCTTCCTGAGAGTCAGCACTGTGCCCCACCCCAGATACCTGGCTCCCTGTGGACTGGGTGTTGCATTCTCAGCCCAGGGACACAGAGGAACTCCTGGGACAGGCAGTCAGAAACAAACGAATGAAGAAATGCAGCAGCAGTGGGACCGAGGTCTCTTCTTGCAGACCACACAGCCACCCCCTTGCTCGCTGGTTTCTAAAGCAGGAAATCTAAGGTTCAGGGGCAGGAAGAGGGAACCGCGTGGCCAGTGACCTGGCCTCCTGCCCAAGGTCACAGGAAGACGGGACTGCTCTGACCAGAATCCAGGGCAGGACCCCTGGATCCCTGCCAACTCCAAGTGAGAGCTGCTCTGCCCAGCCCCCCGGGCCGGCTGTCCCTTACATCTCTGGTTCACTGGGACAAGGGTTCTGAACCCCAGTGACCTCAGAGCCAGCCTGTGTGGTGAGAGAGACGTCAGGAGGGCACTTGCGTCTCACTCAGTACCAGGGTACAAGCAGCCCTGGGACACACACTCCAGGAGGCCTTTCCTTGAGAACGGAAATACCTGGTAGTGCAGCCTAATGGTTTCAAGTCCTGTTACCGGAAATGAAACAACATCACAACATGAAGCGGAGTGAAGAGGTCCAGCCTTCAGAGACCAGGTTGGCGGGAGGGGGCACATTTGCCTTCTGTACCGGGAATGGAGCTTGAGGATTCTAGGGCTGGGGTGCTCAGGCACCCTCAGTTTGGACTTGCTGTCTCTGATAAATAGTTCCTCCCTTCAGCAGAAGTGAAGCTCCCAGAAGGAAAGAGGGAGCTGGTTTGAAAGACTCCTGGTTGGCTCTGGCCCTCACCATTCACCCCTCACCAAGCCTTGGCACACCCTCTTATGAGCTGCAGAGCTCAGTGGTGGGGTAGAGGGTCCTTCACAGGTCCACTCTCCACACCCCCTACCCCCGCTCTAGCTGATGGGGCTCAGCAGAGGAGGAGAGCAGGGAAGGGCAGTCTCTCTCTCACAGGTTTCAGAGGCGTCCTCCTACGATTGCCCACAAACCCTCATTGGCCAGGAATAACACAGGAGGGTTAGAGTGTCAAGACCCTGGCATCTGAGAAGACACAGCCCTCTCCCAGAACCCTAGAGACTGGAGGGGGACCCCCTCCCCTGGGAGCCTCCCTGACTCCTACTCAGCTAGGCTGGGGTTTACATCTCGAACAAAGGAAAGTCACCTGGGAAGCCCCTGGGAGGTCAGAGAGGGAGGGTAAGAGGCCAGCATGCATGAGCATGTGTGCACGCATGTATGCGTGCATGTGTGTATGCCTGCATGCATATGCATGTGTGTGTTGGAGCGGGGAACCTTGGAGATGCTCGTGGAGCTGTGACCACAGCTCTGCCCCATCAAGGCCCTGTCTGCAGCAGCGTGGGCCGGGAAGAGGACAGGCTCTGAGCAGCACTGTCAAGCCCCGCAACGGCCGTGCTCATTGGCAGTCGGCTTTCGGCAGAACTGCCAGGCTCTGAATGCATTAGCGGGCAGTTGTGTCAGGAGAAGCCCAGCTTGTCAACAGACGCCCTTGCCTTGGAGCCCACATGCTGTGTTTACCTCTCCAGAGTTCAAACAAACAGCTCCCAACTTGAAACACGGGCATGCACATGCTCCCACATGCATGCCCGCCCAGCACTGCGTCGACAAAGGGTGGGGATGTCATCTCCCACCCTACCCAGCTACTCTGAACTTAGGGGCCAGCCTCATTCCGCTCTGAGAACGTCTCCAGACCAGCCTACCAGCAGAGAGAGTACAGGACAGAGGCTGGGGGTCGGGAGTGGGTGGGACTGGGAGAAAGAGCTCAGGGTTTTGGGGGTTTGTTTTTCCAGGATTTCAATAGGGGAAAGGGAAACCGGACAGGCTTAGCCAAGTGGGAAGTATGTGGGAAAAGCCTTTCTAATTCGGCTCCCATGAAATCCTGAAAAACTGACCCAATATGCCGGAACCTTGCTTTCCTCCCCTGTAAAATGGGGACACTGTCCCCTTCAACGAGCAGCATGGAATTACACAGACGGGATTCCTTTGCTGAAGCAAGTCCCTACGGGATGGATGGATGAAGGGGCCCTGGATCCCTGAAAAACAGGAAAGGGGGAGCGGCCGGGACCTTGGGGCAGGGACGTGGTGGGAGGTGCTGGATATTTCAGCCCTTGCACAGGCAGTCAAAGGGGCAGCTCCTTTCTTGGGACCTGAATTCTACGCCCTTTGCTCTAGGCTCTAGGCAGCTTCAGGTTTCACCCCACTGCCCCCTCCCTCCCCACTCCGTCCCAGCTTAGAGAAAGGTCCGGGGTTTCTAAGTGCTGGGGGCATCTTGCGGGAGGGAGAGGAGGAAGTGGGTCTCCATCTTTCCCAGGCTTCAGCTCTGGGGCCCCAGGCAGCAGATGAGGCCATTAACCAAAGGGAGCGCTGATGCAAATCAGCCTGGAGCTGGGGCAGAGCGGCAAACACTACGGTTTGTCATACAAACCTCCTACAAGATGCCGCTAAACTGCCCTTTTGTGCCAATTAAAGATTCTCCAGAACACAAAGATTATACACCATCCTGCTGGCTGACAACAATAAAACAATGTTAAAGGCTATTCAGATCTTCAGTTCACCACGGCAGTGTCAGGGAGGGGGGGGCAGCCGGTCTGAGGCTTTGTTCCTTGTGGTCTTAAGACTCAACCTTGGATTGGGGGTGAGGGGGGGGAGGGAAGGGAGAAAGAGAGGAGGAGATCCACAAGCAGGAGGAGCTTAAACGCGTTCTTAAACTTTCTAAAGAAAAGTGAATCACCTGCTATCCTGTGTGTGTGTGTGCACACGTGTGTATACACAACCTTGCATACATACACAGGTGTGCGCAGGAAAACACACACACAGACACACACACCCTCTTCCTCACTTGCTCCTCTCTGGGGCTCTCACAAATGCCCCCCCATGTTGGTCTCCTCAGGAGTCTGGTTCATCCTCAGAGATGAGATGGAGCTGTGTCTTGGTGGCCTTAGCACAGAGATGGGAGGGCACCAATTAATTGGAAATGACAAGGGCAAAGGCCCAGGGAGCTTTTCATGGTATACTTGTTTTTGAAGGCAAATTTTGGAAAACCGTGGGAGAAAACAAGAAAAAGGCCACTGGTTTCAATTCCAGAAGCAAAGACTGCAGGTCATTGGAGAAGGAAAGTGGGCGGGACGCCGGCAAGGGTCAGCCCGAGGATGTCACATGGGCCTTCCTCTTTGCACCCCTGTGGGCACCTCAGCACCCTCCCCCGGGTGCTTACCATCGGTCCCTCCAACAAGACAGTCAGTTACTGAGGCCAAGCGGTCCCTCTGGGGACAGCAGTCTCCCCTTCACCCCCTGGCCGTCTGTCCTGCCAAAACCTTCAGCTCCTGGCAGTGGTCAGAAGCTTCTGCCCATGACGGATGAGGCTCAGAGGGTCCTGCACACAGCAGTCACAGTGAGAGTGCTGGACACAAACGGGAGCACTAGCCACCCGACAACTGCAGAGACACAGGCCGTGTCCCAGCCAGCAGGGCAGAAGGGACTGTGCAGGATTTGGGGCTGCCTCCCTACCAGAAGCTGTTCTGCTCCCCAGCGACCCCAACCCGACCGACATCAGTGTCTGGAGGGACATTGCTGATGGCCCTCCCTGGTAGATGGGGACGGCAGCACAGGGGACCATTGGCCCAAGAGCCCTACCTGCCAGCGTGAAATGGTTTGGGGGTACTGGGCCTCCCTGAGACGGGGCTTTCAGACCCACAGAATGGGGCGTGCAACCCACTTGGCACTCTGAAGGAGGACGAGCGAGAAACCGAGCACGACCAGTGCCGATACATGAACTGCTAGTGATCAGCCCCTGCCCACAGACCCCGCGCTTTACCTCCGTCGGCCTTGTATTAAGGGGATGGGGAAATGCATGGCTAGACGCTCCTGACGAATGGCCCAGCTTTGCGTGAGACTTTGTGCACCTCGTCATCTGCCCCTCTCTGAACTCTGTCCCCTTGAGCAAATTCATTCATGAGACAAACATCTTCCCCAGAAGGAAGAGTTAGAAAGGAAACAAAACAAAACAGTCAAATCACCATAAATCTGGGTCAGCTCCCATCAGCTGGTTGTGATCAAAACCACATTCACATTCTGTCTGCTGGAGGCCAAGCGGCAGGCTGCCGCCGGTGCAGGGATTCAAGCTCCCGACCTTCCAGAAACAGCTGAGGCCCGGGGACCAGGAGAGAGCCCTGTCTCCTCTCCACACCTGCCGGCCAGGAGGGCCAGGAGTTGGACCCAAGGAGCAGCACCCAGCTGAGCTCCCTGCGCATCTCCACAAGAAAGAGGAAGGTTCTGGAAGACGCAGCACAACTTCTGCCCACACCCTCCCTACAGAAACAATTAGAGTTGGGGCCCGAGGCTGCCAAGTTCCTCTGTCCAATTTGGTGGATATTTTAATAGAGAATTCCCAGAGCCTCCCCTGCCCCCCACAACGGAAATGCCCCATGTCAGGCAACGTTTGTTTTCATTTCCTCCTGCCGGCAATGAATTCCACTCATGGCAACAGCTCGGGGCTGGATCGGATCCACACAGAAGCTAACCAGAAGCATTTGTTCCCTGAAATAAATCGCTCTTTGGGGAGCGGGTTATGTAGACATCTGGGTGGAGGGCCCTCTGCCCCGGCACTCACGCCCGCATTGCAGCCGTGGGTGGGTGGGCCCCTGCGCAGGGGCCGGCCCTGCTAGCAGTGGAGCCCCAGGGAGACTCAGGGCACGGAGGGAACCGTGGCAGCCGGGCACACAGGACGGGGGTCAGGGTCCGGGGACAGGAAAAGGCCCCAGTGGAGCCGAGAACAAGGAAGAGCGTGGCCGGGCTCCAAGAACCTGCAGGAACCACTTTGACCTCCAGACTGCATTTCCCACCTCCAAGGACCCATCCCCATGGGCGGAGTCTTCACTCACTTTGCTATGCCTGGCCTGGCCTTGGGGGAACATGAGGCCCAGGAGGAAGCAGGGACGAACCACGGCCCGGCGCCTCTTGGCCATGGCGCCAAGATTTGACCTTGCTCTGGAGTTCCCCCTCCATGTCTGCTTCGAGTTGTGAGGGGCCCAGGGTCTCCCTCACCCCACTCTAACCCTGCCCTGGGGATTACTGACATCACCCATCAAGGAGGTCTAAAGAGCCGCTTCTGGGGACACCAGCAGCTCCATCCTGGTCCTTCCTGCCATGTACCCTACAGAGACACGGGTGCTTCCACCAGCCTGGATGGGAACCCACCTTTGCTGGGACACCCATGGTCTACTTGATGATAGGGCCAGATGATGGCTCTCAAGACGTCTGTACAGCCCTCAAACCCCCCCATGCCCAGGTAGGAAGCAGCCACAGTGCTGGGGCCATGTGGGAGCTTCTTGTGTACCCCCTGGCTCTCCAGGGTGTGCGGCATCAGAGGCAGGGTGGTCCCGGTCTCCCTGATGGAACAGACGAGCCTGAGTGCCCAGCAGCACCTCACCTCACCTGTCCCCTGACTCCTGCCTTGGGATGAACCAAAACTTGCCTACAAGGAGGGAGAGCCAATGTGCGGTGAGGGCATGTCCGTGGGCCAGCTGAGTCCAAATGACTTCCCAAGCTCACAGCCAGTGAGGCGGCCACACCAACAGCTTCTCAGAGGCCAGGCCAGGGCATAAAGGAGAGAGCAGGGGCGGGTCTGGGCAGCCACCCCCACAGTGGGGGCTGTGTGACCCACGGGAGGTACCCCCAGTCCCTACTGAACACTGCTCCAAGCAAGGCTCTTAGAAGGGCCTGTGGTCAGCTGGGGCAGTGCCAGGGAGAGGGGAGCAGTCAGCCCCTAGGTGGACTGCACCAGGCACTGGTGTGTACCCCATGGACAAGGGCAGAGTGTCAGTACTCCTGACAGCCTCTGGGTGGGGCCCATGAGCAGCCCCGTTCTGTAGACCAAGAGAGAGGGTACAGAGCTGAAGAGGTCTATCAGCGTACCCAAGGGCGAGGCTCAGACCCAAACCAAGAACATCTGGGTCCAGGGCCCTCACTTCTCACCACACGGCTCTATGGTGTTCCACCCACCCACTCGCAGTGGAGAGACCTAGGCTCCCTCCCCAGACTCCCTGCCCCAGGTCGGGACTTTTTACTCAGCGTCAAAGACCTATTGCAAAGGTGCCACCAGCCAAGGGGCGCGAGGGAGGAGGCAGCACTCCTGAGAGCTCCCACCTTCCCTGAGGTCAGGAGGGCAGCACAGGGCAGCGCCACCCAGCGTGGGGGATACGGACGGCATGGGGACTGGGCGCTGGGGGCAGGGCCATGACGTCAGAAGAGAGAAAGGAAGAAGAATGTTCTAGAAAGAGCACTATGCTGCAAGGCACAGGCTAGGGTCAGTGTGGGGGGAGCAAGGCGGTCCAGAGCCACGTGTGCTCCTGGATTTTATCAGGGCTGACAGCCAGGGGATGCAAGGTCAGGGGTGCGCTTCAGCAAGGCCCCGGGGCAGAAGCTGCTGGTCACAAGGAGAAGGACCAGAGGCCACGGCGGGCTACCCCTCTCCGTCCCCAGTGTCCTCCCAGCGCTGCACACTGGAGGCTCAGGAACAGGGTCCAAAGATCAATCTAGGGCGACTGTGATGGGGGAGCCAGGAGGTGACTGGGGAAGAACTGAACCCCTGCCGGCAAGCCTGAACCCCTCTTAAACCTCTGACCAAGGTCATGTGCTCCCCATCAGCTAAAATCTCCCCGGCCAGACCGTTTACGGGCTAACCCTCGTGCTCCATGGCCACGTGTAATGGAAAAAAATTGACTGTTTGCTTGGTGCAATAGGGGCATGACACTGTTTACACAGAAATAATAGCCCAAGTGTGATGGATTCTAAATCTCCATTACAGTGAAAGATTTGAAGGAGTAAAGCAGTTAGAAAAATAATTGGTTTTCTTGTTTAGTTTAAAAACCCTTTATGCTTACAGATCATGGACTTCATCCCTCCCCTCTGGGGCTCTAAATTCAAGAACAGGAGACAGGGGGTAAGGCAGAAAGATCAGAAGTTCTAGAAGGTTCTTGGGAAGGAAAAAGGCTGGATTTTGGAGCACACTGGGTTGGTCGAGGTGTGGGGTCCAGGTCGGGTCAGGGATGCAGCACCTAGGAGCTGCTGGGCCAGTCTGGCCTCTGCTGAACAGAGCAATGTTGACCAGCAGCGGCACCAAAATCACAAGAGAACGGGAGATACAACCACCACCACCTCCGAGCCCTCCCCAGGGCTCCCTAGCCACGGCTGTGGGCAGATGTGCCCACAGAGACCATCCCTAGGTTCACTGGAGGGCCCGTACCTGCGGACACCCCCAGGCACCCGGGCGCTGTGAGCCTGCACGGGATACCAGGCCAGGTGCTGGTAACAGCCTCTCCCCTAGTGCGGGGACCTCTCTTGGGATTCTCCCTTGGGAGATGGTGGATCCCTTCCTCTGCAGTGACAGTTCATGAGGGAGAACCTGAGGTTTCCTCTCAGGCTCTGCAGCACCCACTGACTCCTTGGAGGCCTGGGACAGGGGTGACTGCTCCTGTGTTACAGGTGAGAAGACAGGAAGCTGAGAGAGGTCTCGGGCACTGCGTCTGGTCACTGCGTCTAGTCACTGCTCATTAGAGCAGTAGAGGAAAACCCGGTGACTCAGAGGACAAATACCAACCGGAAACCTGCAGGTCTTGCTGGGTGCCCTTACGAGGGTCCCGCACATAGGAACTTTAAGCTAACGGCATCTAAGGAAACAGGTCCTTGAGTTTCCTTTGTTCCAGGCTGGACCTTTCTTTCCCCTTCATCAACATTATATTATGATGACGATAATGATGATGATAATGATGATGACGCACCATCATGGCATCCCCCTACTGTACCTACTGTCCCTCCATCCTTCTGCCCGTCCATCCTCCCGCCCACCCATCTCTCCCTCCATCTGTCCTGGTTCTCATCCATCCATCTGCCCATACATCCCTCAAGGGTCATCCTGGCCTTCCCTTGGGGCTGCTTGGGGACTGTGCAGGGCCAAGGATCACGCCAGGGCCTCCTGCATGCAATTCAAGTGCTCATCCTGTTAGAGCAAATTCTCCTGCCGCCTTCTATCTACCTATCCATCCCCCTCTCTTCATCCAGCCATCTAGCCCTCCTTCCGTCTATCCATCAATATTGATCATCAAGCATCTACTGCCCAGATCCAATGGATCTCTCCCGCCTTTTCAGACTCTGGAACTCCTGGTTGACCCTGAAATCTACAGAAATTTAAGAGTTCTTGTAGGAGGGATGAGGCCTATCCTCAGAGGGTGAGGACTAGGAGACCATGAGGCTTTCCCCAGCCCAGCCACTGCAGCTGGTTAGAAGGTTAAGCCCCTCGCTCCTTTCTCAAAGTGCTCAAATATGCACAAAAGGTCCCCAGCTGGCTAGGGACCTCTGTGGAAGAGGCAGTGACTCCATATGCAAGACATGGCTCACTCCTGCTCACAGAACTAGGGGGCCCTCCTGTAAAGCACCAACAGGACGGAATTCGCGACCGCCACCAGGGAGGCCCTGCAGGTCCTATCTGTACTGCGGAGCAGGGACACAAAAAAGAGGAAGGCACAGACCTCAGGTAAGGCTGACCTCAGACCCTTCTCTCAAGGATTTTCATTTCAATGTGGGACCTAAATGCTGCCAACAGTTACCTTGAAAAAAAGAAATCAATAAAGGAAAGTGGAGAAGAGAATAAAGGAAGAAAAACGAGGATACTTATGAGTTCAAGGCCCTGTGGGACACTCCTGAATATTTTAAATATCTTGGGAGGGGAAAAAGAAGGAAAACAGTTCTCCCAACTTAACCAGAGAAGGGAGTCTCTTTCTAGTCTGGAAATCCTTTGAGGCAATTCTTTAAATTATTTACTAGCTTTTTGATTACATTTTACGGTGGGGGTGGTTGGCAGGGGAGGAAGAAGGAGAGGAGCCAGCCTCCTCAGCTGACATTTTCCTATCTGTCTGGAATATTTTAAAAGCTGCTTCTCCGTTTGAAATCGCAGGGCTCTGGCAACAATGGGGCGCAGCCTCCGTCCTTCCTTAGGTCAGATTTGCATACAAAAGACCAGCTGCTGGGCTGCTATTATGCCGCCAAGCCACCAAGGGCCTGGAGAGGGGAGGTTACCAGCTAGTGCAAAGACCCCACAGAGGCCCCATTAATTTTTTCAGGGAGTTCTCAGGCCTTTTAAAGGCCAGTGGGGAGATATTCCAATCACAAGCACCCCCATTTGCTGTCACTAAATGTTGGGCCCAAAGTGCAAAGGAAAAAGAGGGGGGCAGTGCCTCCCCCCCCCTAATTAGGGGAGACTCCCGTTCTCCATGGCCGCTCCCCTCCTACCCTGGGTCCCCTGGGCCTATCCCAGAGGATAAGCCTTTAGGTGCCGCTTTCAATCCACCTCCTGAGCCCATCGCTTCAGCTTCATCGCACTTTGCTGCCTCTGATCTGTGGAAACTTTGTAAGGGGACAGGGCTAGGCATAAGTCTCTAAAAAGGAAGCCATAAAGCCAGGTGCTAACAGGATTTCAGAGAAAAGGTGGGCAGTGAGGGAGCCCAGGCATCCCCCCTTCTGGGGTGTGTGGACCTGGCCGGGGGTCCCAGCCCCCAATGCCGGACTGTACACTGAACTCCCAAGTGCTACAGAGGCCTGACTGCTGGGGAGAGACTCCCTCTTTTATTCTTTTTTAATTAAAAGAAAGGAATATATGGCCAGTCCAGCAGGTTGACTGGGCCCCCACCAAGCAGTGGGGGCTGAGCTAAAGTTCAGGACAGGAAGCTGATCAGGGCCCATGGCAGCCTGCACAGACATGACCACCTCCATGGAACACTCCCCTGCCCGCACCAGCTCCATGCCTCTGTAAAGGGGCAGCCAGCTGTCCTCCCCCCCCCCCCAAGGATGACCCCTGTAGCACCCAGGTTGGGTCTGGAGTTGAGTGGACAGACAAGTGCTCCTCCTCCCCCTTCCCTTCGTCCCAGCACCTCTATTTTGAATCAGGGGCCACTTATTTCACAGGCAGAAACAAAGCTGCTCTCTGCTGAAACCCAGACAGGAAGTGACTTCTCCCCCACTGGTCAGAAGGAGCCCAGGAGCAAGCAGCCGAGAGAAGGTCAGGGGCTGGGGCTCCTGTCTAAACCCAAGGTCTCCTCGGGGCCCACCCGAGCTCTCAGAACGAGGCATGCGACTGTGTCCTGTAGAAATGGATTTCAACAACAATCTCAGTTTTCTGCCCTTGGGGTACACTCCCAAGTCTGGAGGTACATCTGTGGGGCCAGGTCCGGGATAAGACTGGGGTGTTGGCAGCTGGAAGATCACACCTCTAAGAGGGAGCCACAGCTCCTTGCCCCAGTAACGCGCGCCATGGCCCCCGAGGGTGGAGACTGCACGAGCAGGATGGAATTGAGTGACCCAGCAGAATTCCAGGTTCCAGAAATGGAAGCCGGGGTGGCAGGGGTGAGAGGGCAGCCCTCCAGCCCCAATCATTCCTTCCGGACAAAGGCGCCCAGGCCGGACAGGGGAGAGGACAACAGAGGCCAGAGGAGCTGGGCCCAGGGGGCAGCGGGAGCAGCTGTAGAAGAGGAGGGAGCTGCAGGGGTCACGAGGGAGGGCACAGGAGGCACCCCAAGAAGCTGTCGCGTGGGTGATGGAGGACTCCATGAGGGGCAGGGGGACCTGCACGAGAGGAGGGAGACCTTTAGGCTAGGAGCTCAGAACCCTGAGAATTCTCTAGGTTTGACTCACGTTGGAAACTCCCCCAAGATGAAATCTCTTTTTCCGACTCATTTCAAAACTATTTGGTAACAAAGGTCCTGGCGACACACAGCATACCGAGGGACCAGGTCTCAGCCCCGGCCAGGCAAGGTTCCAGCAGGAGGGCAGGGGACAGGCAGCTGAGTAGGCCTGGGCAAGAGCCAGAAGGCCAGGCCAGAGAAGTCCAGAACACGCAGGGGCGGAGGCCCTCGTAGAACTCGGCTCTGGGGACAAGTGTCAGGAGCAACTCCTGAGTCCAAGGACTCAGCAGAGGCTGGTGGAGCAAGGGCCAGGTCCACGGAGATGGCGGAATGAGAGTGCGGCATCCCCTCGATTAACGAGAAAGGAAGAACGCCGCTACCCAGAGGCCTCGGCTCCATTACAGGCTTAATGGCCCATGATGCACTGGGGGCCAACATGCCCTCGTGTTGAATTCCAACACGCCTCCTTCTGCTCTTCGCCTTAATTGATTGCCTTGGAGGAGGAAACGCTTGAAATGATCGGGCTCATTCAGGGGGTGTCCCTGCCCTGGACCAGAGTCTTGCCAGATCGACAGGAGGAAATTCTCAAGATTCAGGCTCACGCTGACACTCCCCCCACCCCTCGTCCCAACCCTGTCCCCACCCTTAGGCC
The DNA here is from genome assembly GCA_021461705.1 of Cryptotis parvus. Taxonomy (NCBI): domain Eukaryota; kingdom Metazoa; phylum Chordata; class Mammalia; order Eulipotyphla; family Soricidae; genus Cryptotis; species Cryptotis parvus. Next base: position 247,216 of record JAJIBD010000892.1, on the reverse strand, counting down.
CCCAGCTTGGAACTGAACTCTGGACTGGACAGGGAGTGGATATGGGGATTTTTCCCACCTCCTGGAGGAAAAATCTTGGTCTGAGGGAGGAGGTGGGAGCCTGAGGTGAGGCTCATGGTGAGGCTCTGGGCAACTATAGGGCACCCTCGGAGGCGGGGTGGGGGCTCCACGACTTCAGAGCAGGGGGTCCTGGTGGGGCACTCTGCTGGGTGCATGCAGCCTCCTTGGAAAGGAGGATCATAAAGGACAGGGAGCAAAAGGGAAATGGAGAGGGAGGCACCGACAGCAAGATGCAAGGGGGCAGGAGAGCCAGCTCCAGAGTAACCGCCTGGCCTGTGTCTGTGCCGAGTATGACCGGAGTGCACGCCCTGGCCTGTGCCTGTGCCGAGTGTGACCGAGTGCACACCTGGCCTGTGCCTGTGCCGAGTGTGACCAGAGTGCACGCCTGGTCTGTGCCTGTGCCAAGTATGACCAGAGTGCACACCTGGCCTGTGCCTGTGCGAGTGTGACCAGAGTGCACACCTGGTCTGTGCCTGTGCTGAGTGACCGGAGTGCACGCCTGGTCTGTGCCTGTGCCGAGTGTGACCGAGTGCACGCCTGGTCTGTGCCTGTGCCGAGTGTGACCGGAGTGCACGCCTGGCCTGTGCCTGTGCCGAGTGTGACCGGAGTGCACGCCTGGCCTGTGCCTGTGCCGAGTGTGACCGGAGTGCACGCCTGGCCTGTGCCTGTGCCGAAGTGTGACCAGAGTGCACGCCTGGCCTGTGCCTGTGCCGAGTGTGACCGGAGTGCACGCCTGGCCTGTGCCTGTGCCGAGTGTGACCGGAGTGCACGCCTGGTCTGTGCCTGTGCCGAGTGTGACCGGAGTGCACGCCTGGTCTGTGCCTGTGCCAAGTGTGACCAGAGTGCACACCTGGCCTGTGCCTGTGCCGAGTGTGACCGGAGTGCACGCCTGGTCTGTGCCTGTGCCGAGTGTGACGGAGTGCACGCCTGGCCTGTGCCTGTGCCGAGTGTGACCGAGTGCACACCTGGCCTGTGCCTGTGCCGAGTGTGACCGAGTGCACGCCTGGTCTGTGCCTGTGCTGAATGTGACCAGAGTGCACGTCTGGCCTGTGCCTGTGCTGAGTGTGACTGGGTACGCCTGGCCTGTGCCTGTGCCGAGTGTGACCGAGTGCACGCCTGGCCTGTGCCTGTGCCGAGTGTGACCAGAGTGCACGCCTGGTCTGTGCCTGTGCTGAGTGTGACCGAGTGCACATCTGGCCTGTGCCTGTGCCGAGTGTGACCGGAGTGCACGCCTGGTCTGTGCCTGTGCTGAGTGTGACCGGAGTGCACGCCTGGCCTGTGCCTGTGCCTAGTGTGACCGGAGTGCATGCCTGGCCTGTGCCTGTGCTGAGTGTGACCGGAGTGCACGCCTGGCCTGTGCCTGTGCAGAGTGTGACCAGAGTGCACGCCTGGCCTGTGCCTGTGCTGAGTGTGACTGGAGTGCACGCCTGGCCTGTGCCTGTGCCTAATGTGACCGGAGTGCATGCCTGGCCTGTGCCTGTGCTGAGTGTGACCGGAGTGCACGCCTGGCCTGTGCTGAGTGTGACGAGTGCACGCCTGGCCTGTGCCTGTGCCTAGTGTGACCGGAGTGCACACCTGGCCTGTGCCTGTGCTGAGTGTGACTGGAGTGCACGCCTGGCCTGTGCCTGTGCCTAATGTGACCGGAGTGCACGCCTGGCCTGTGCCGAGTGTGACCGGAGTGCACGCCTGGCCTGTGCCTGTGCCGAGTGTGACCGGAGTGCACGCCTGGCCTGTGCCTGTGGCGAGTGTGACCGGAGTGCACGCCTGGCCTGTGCCTGTGCTGAGTGTGACCGGAGTGCACGCCTGGCCTGTGCCTGTGCCGAGTGTGACGGAGTGCACGCCTGGCCTGTGCCTGTGCTGGAGTGTGACCGAGCGCAGCGCCTGTGCCTGTGCTGAGTGTGACCGAGCGCACGCCTGGCCTGTGCCTGTGCCGAGTGTGACCGGAGTGCATGCCTGGCCTTTGTCTGTGCTGAGTGTGACCAGAGTGCACGCCTGTGCCTGTGCTGTGTGACCAGAGTGCACACCTGTGCCTGTGCTGTGTGACCGGAGTGCGCTGCCTGGCCTGTGCCAAGTGTGACCCCTGCTGCCACGTGACCCCCCCACCCCACGCCCCATCACCACCAGTTATGGCCCTTGTGGTCCTGAGCTGCTCCATGTCACAGGATGAGCGCTCTCAGCTCAGTGTCACAGGAAGTGGACCTGGGCTTCTGCCCCAGAGCAAACCCCAGCAGCGTGTGTGTGCACGCACACACATACACACACACCCCGCCCCGCCCCAAGCACTCAGGAACAACCCCTGAGCACAAAGCCTCTAAGCACCACCTGGTGGTGACCCCAAATGAAGACGATGGGGCGGTGGTGGAGGAAAGATGAACTAACTGTACAGGAGTTAAAGGGCAGCTGACCCCAGCCGGAATCCCAGGCACCACGTGTGGGTCCCCAGCACCACCAGGGGTCACTCCTGAGCAAAGATCCTGAGGAGGGAGGGAAAGAAGAAAGCAGTTGGGAGAGTGACTCAAGGCCCCTAAAGCTGGCATGGGCAGAGTGATAGTCGCGAGTCCGGTAAGGCATCTGCCTTGCATGTGGCTGGACCTGGGTTCGATCCCGGCATCCCATGTGGGCCGGGTGTGACCCAAAAAGCAAAAAAGCAAAAAAAAAAAAAAAGCTGACGGGAAGGCCCGGCCCCAGCACCTTGGGATGCTATCTCATGTGACCTCGGTGTGGACAGTTAAGATGACGTCAGGTCACTGGGCAGCACAACAGGACAGCAGATTGGACTTGCCTTGGGTGTCCCCAGAGCCCCACCAGAGTAAGCCCTGAGCACTGCCGGGTTTGGCCCCACACAAGAAAACAAACATAAAGATGTAGTCGGGTGAGGTGTCCCTAGTGCCACACCACTGCTGTCCTCATTAAAAAAGGAGAGATGTGGGCTCACGGGAGAGTGTCCTGCAGAGATGGGGTGTTCACATAAGCCAAGGAACACCACGGTGGCCAGAAAGGTGCCAGGAGCCAGCGGGAGGTGAGGAACAGTCTTGCCACCCTACCCTGCCTCCTCTCCCGAGATGACACCAGTCCCAGCACCCACCCACCAGGGTCTGACCCGGAACCGACAACGGTCTGCAGCTGAAGCCACCCAGCCCATAGATGTGGCCGCTCAGCGCCTGCATGAGGGTGGAGAGGTGAAGCGAAGGCTGAATGGTAGCAATGTGGGCGGTGCGGCCCTCCCCTTGCCGGCCCCCTTCTCCGCTGCCCCTCCTAGCAGGCCAGGCCTCTTGGGGGTGGCAGCCGTCCCAGAGCTACTCCCCTGGCCCAAGAAGCTACATCTTGGGAGGATTAATTTTAATAAACCAGCACTCTGTTTTTCTGTACTTATTAAAATTTAAGACAATGAGTCATGGAACCTGCATGGTGCGGGCTGACTAATGCCCTCGGCACAGCTGCTGGCTGTCCAGGTGCCTGGGGGGTGGGCAAAGTCACGTGAGCTGCCCCACCCCCACCCCGTGATGCTTGGTGGAGGAGTGTGGGGTACTCTGAGCAAGGCAGACCGCACAGGCGTGGCCCTAACCTCTCCCGAGCTGAGAGAAGCACAGACCCTGAAAACAGGCTCAGTTCAGGAAGGACAGACGGAGCTTCGGCCTCGCCTCTGCCCATCATGGGAGACTCGCATGAGCGCTCTGGGGCTCCCGCCACCACACCTGCGTTTCCGCCACCTGCTCGGCTGCCCGCAGCCCTCGTGCCCCTTCTCTTCACCTCCCGGACGCAGCGTCAGTGCCCTCCAGCAGCAGCCCAAGCCCTGGCTTGACCCACTGACCAAGGCACGCGTCCTCTCTGCACCAGAAGCAGCTGCCCCACACTGCCAGGCTAGCCTGGGCCCGAGCAGCTCCCCAAGCCTGGAGCCACGCCTTCTCCTTAGGGAAGTGTGGTTTGTCCGCCACCCTGCTCAGGGCCTCATGTCCCCTTCCTGTGACCACCCTACCCCCACCCCACTCAGAGGAACCCCCTTCCGATGTACTGGATCATACACATTCATCAGATGCACACACACCACCACAAATACAACCACATATAACACCACAACAAATACAACCGTGTATACCACCACCATGCACACATACACACACAACCACATAACACCATACACGCACAACCACATAACCACACACACACACACACACTCCCTTCCTGGAAACCACAGGGTTCTGTGGACCTGCTTTGCTGCAGAAGTTCAAGAGCTACAGCCCTGCCTCCTCTAAGGTCAGAGGAGACAAGGTCACAGGGGAAGGTTCTGGTCCCCCTCACTCACTAGGTCACCCAGGCCTTCCTCTGACCCAACTCCTGTCTGGCCTTCTCCCATCCCGTCCGAAGCAGGCAGGCAGACCTCAACAGCGGCCTAAAAGCAGTCTTTTTTTTTCTTTTTGGGTCACACCCGGTGATGCTCAGGGTTTCTCCTGGCTCTGCACTCAGGAATTACTCCTGGCGGTGCTCGGGGACCATATGGAATGCCGGGATAGAACCCAGGCCGGCACAGGCCGGCCACGCGCAAAGCAAGCGCCTACCCGCTGGACTATCGCTCTGGCCCCTAAAAGCAGTCTTTAGAATGTCACAAGGATGACTATGGCAAGGGCTTAGCCCAAATCCCAAAACACTTAAAAATGCTTTAACTGTGGCCCCTTCTCTTTTTTCCCCTATTTTCTCTTTGGGCTCCAGCCAATGGTGTTCCAGGATCTGAACCGGGCTCGGCCCGCATACAAAGCTTGCAGTCCTCCTGCCTTTGCACTGTCTTCCCGGCCTCCAAACGGTTTTACCTTCATGCCACGTCAATACCCTGACACTTCGGGTTTTAGTCCCGTGCTCAGAAGGAAAACACTGAGTGGTGGAGGCCTGCTCTGTTCTGCCTCCCTCCACGCCTGAGCAGAACCAGGCACCCCGCAGTGAGGCAGCAAAACAGAGCTGAGGCTCAGCTGGGACTATTTGGTGGCAATTAGAAGGAGCTGCCATAGTTACCCCGAGCAAACAACCCAACACACTTGCCAGGTGCCCGGCAACAGCAAGCAATGGGGCAGGGGGAATTCTCAGGCTATCCCCCCACGGCCTGCCTGGGTGCTCCCCTCACACAACAAGCCTGGTTCAAATCTCGGCCTCGGGAGCAATTAAAGGGCTCCAATTATCTTCGTGAGTATATGGTTGCTGATATCGACCAGGGGCTGGGCAGCCAAGCTTCCCACTGGTCACTCAGGGCAAGGAACGTGGCAAAGACCAGAGATGGACAGGAGCAACCTGTCTGCATGTCCAGAGAGAAGATACAAGAAGGGAGCTTGTCAGCTTCTAAAACACAGCCAGAAATCACACTCGGACCCATGGCTATTCGTTTCAACTAAAACATAACAGAAGCGGCTGACCTGAAGTTTGGCTGGTCACTGACTGCCTATATATGCATATAAAACCACATCATATATATATGCATATGCATACACTAGCAAACTATAAATTATGACTCGTGTTATATACCAGTTACGTGTTACAGCTATGTTTTATAGTACAGATTGTATACATGCTTATTATCTCTATAGTGAGTCTAACAGTATCTTATATGTATATATATAGTATATATATATATATATATATATATATATATATATATATAGTCACACCGGAATACTCAGGGGTTACCTGGCTCTGCACTAGAATTACTCCTGGCGGTGCTGGGGACATATGGGAGTATGTTGGGCTATCGCTATATACTATATATTATGTGATGAAAAGACATTTGCATGTATGTACATATAAATGTAATTAATCAAGTTGTTTTATTTAAATATATGTAACATACTGACAGATAGCTCTATATTAATCCATAAATATATATGGCTTAAATCTATCAAATCAGAATTAATCTGACTTCCAATGTTTATTCACTATTTTGTGGGTTTCTTATTTTGGGGGTCCAATCAGCAGTGCTCTGGGCTTACATTTAGCTGTGCTCAGGGATCACTCCTGCTGGGGTTCAGAGACCATATGCAGTTTCAGGGGTCAACCTGGGGCCGCTGCATGCAAGGCAAATGCCTTCCTCCCCTGTAATTAGCTCTCTGTCCCCAAACTAATTGTTCCTAAGAAAAAAAATTCTTTCCAGACTAAGGCCGCAGAGGAGAAAGATGATTTAACGAGACGTGAAGATGTCAGAGGCCCCATTTCACAGCGGTGGAATGTGACGTTCTGAAGGGCAGTCACAGCACGGTTTCTCCAGCAATGCTCCAAGAGATACAAGCCCCAGGAGACTCTCCTTAAAACAGGTGCAGTGAGGGGACGGATTGACAGCACCGCCAGTAGAGCATTTGCCTTGCATGCAGCCGACCTGGGTTCAATCCCGGCATCCCATATGGTTCCCCTGGCACGGCCAGGATTAATTCCTGAGTATAGAGCCAGGAGTAACCCCTGAGCATTGCTGGGTGTGAACCCCCAAAAAAAATAGGTGCAAACAAGCCCAGGAAACTCTGAAGCAGCCTAAAGGCTCTGAGAATTCCCGCAGTCTAGGAAGCTTCTGGGGCCTGCAGCTACTTTCTTTACTTCTACGTGAGCACAGCGGCATATGCACAGTGGTCCCCTCCTGGTGCATGCCTACTGGAAAAGAGGGAACTCAGCAGGAGTAGCCAGAGTGACGGCACCAGAGAACTCCGCCTCAGAATAGGACCTGCCCGGCTCCTCCCTCCCACAGGTCAGCACTTTTCCCAAAGAGATGCCAATAAACCTGCAGGGCTGCCCCAGGCAGTGCCAAGGAGAAGGGAGTGAAGCCCAGAAAGCCTCACCCATCTCAAGGAACCTGGGGCCATTCAGGTAAACCTCCCGAGGCAATTCAAATGGTTGAGAATGACCTCGGAGGCAATCCTGTGCCTAAAATAAAAAATGCTCAGATGATGCAACCTTGGAAAGAAACCATGCCAACACTTCACAGAGAAGATCTGCTGACCCAGGGGCAGCGGCCCACACTTAGCTCCCTCTGCACTGCTGACCACAGTAGGTGGTAACCAACACAGCAGGTGCACCCCACCTCCAAGAGGGGGTGTCAACCCAGGGCCTCTCTTGCCCGCTCAGGGACCTTGCATGCAAAAAGTGGAGAGAGAAGGAAAGGCCCAGAATCCTGGCCTGTCCTCTGCCAGGGACAGGGACTGCTCTCCCACCTCCTGGGGTCCCCCAGGACGAGCCTCCCCTGGCTGGTTACTCCTGCTGCCTAGAAACCCTGGTGCTTCTCCACACTCACTGCTTCCCAGGAAAGCGCCCGTGGCGTGACAGGGAGGCTGGCCCCTCTTCCCCAGCAACGAGAAGGCCCAGAACAAAGAGTTCCGTGCGGCCCTCAGCCCTCTCTCACTAATCCTGAGTGCTCTTTCCAAAGAACCCTGAGACTGTCAGACTCCAGCCAGTGTCATACACCCCTATGTGGGCACTGGCAGGGCCGGGCATGTGTGTGCTCACATACACGTGTGCGGGGTGTGTGCGCATCTACTCTAAATCAGAGCTAATTCTACCCAGCACCCCACAAAGAGGCAGAGAGAGATACGTGTGTTCATGTTTCCATGACCACATGTGGATGTCTATGTGTGTGCTCATGTACGCGTGTGCCATGTCCCAATGACTGTTTGCCCACGTCTGCGTGTGAACCGACAGGCATGTGTATCCATGTCCAGAGGACTATGAGAGCTCTATGTGTGCATGTCCATGCATGCCTGTCCATGTGCACGTGTATCTGTGGTCCATTAGATTGTGTGTCCATGTGTGCATGTGTGCCAGGGGCAAAGGGCAGAGTCTCACTCTCCTTTTTTTAATTTGGGTCACACCTGGCATTGCTCAGGGGTTTCTCCTGGCTCTGCACTCAGGAATTACTCCTGGCGGTGCTCGGGGACCATATGGGATGCCGGGGATCGAACCCGGGCGGCATGGGCTGGCGGCGTGCAGGAGCAAACGCCCTACCCGCTGGGCTATGGCTCACTCTCCAGTCTCACTCTCCTGAGGCATGCAGCCCATCAGCAGGCAGTATGCTTCGTGAACTGTGCAGCCTCCCAGCTTCTCAGCAAACTGGAGGTGCAGAGAGCGCCCTGGGAATGCGAGCTCGCCTCCCCGAGCTGCCCTCCTCCTGCCATCTCAGGCCCTCGCCGCATCTCTCCAGAATGTCTATCTGTTTGTTTTGGACAGGCTCTCCCTGAAAACTTAAACATTCGCAGGGGCCTGGGGAGAGGGAGCTGTGCTTATTTAACGATGAGCTCCCTTCAGCGGCTGTGATCTTGAATTCATAACGGTCCCGGGAAGCAGGCGGGGGCGGGGGCTGAGGGCTGCCTTCCTTTCTGAAGACTTTTAAACACAAGCGGCTGCACAGGAAGTTGGTTTTCAAAAAGTGAGAGAGAGAAAAAACATGCTAATTTACAGGCAATAGCTTCAAGACGTCGCTCCCTCCCCACCCCCAAGTTATTGTTGCCAAAGTGGTTGAGCCATGACCACAGACAGCTGGGAACAGGGGCTCAGCTGCATTATTCAGGGTGACCACAAACCATCTTTTGTGCAGTGACCGGAGAGTTTTGTGTATCAGCAGCACTGGACAGCTGGTTCTGTTTGTCTTTGGGATTTTGGCAGTGCCAGGGATGGAACCTGGGGCCTCACACTTGCAAGGCTCTGCCACTGAGCCACATGCCCGGCCCCAGCTGGCTATAGTTTAAAATCAAGGTTAATTCTACCATGGACCCCAGAACCCCATGAAGAGGCAAACAGGGGCATCTCACAGACCCCCAATGGTTCTCCACAGAACCCAATGTGTCCTGGGAGCTTTGGGGGCACAGATCAGGGCACAGAGGCAGGCAGGAACCCAACCTCTCAGTAGTCACTTCGGTCCCAAGGGCACGGAATTCATGAAGGCGTCAGGGGCGCTAGTCAGGCCGTCTAATGCCACCGCTGGGGCAGGTCTACACTGGCACCTCTGCTTCCAGGGTGGCCGAGAGTGCAGTCACCGAACTCTGCTGGCTTGAACCCAGAAAGGTGTTGAGAACCACCAGGGCTCCATGGCCACACAGAACCATTCACGGCACAAAGCCAGAGAACCAGGAGGAAGGAGGTGTTGGAAAAACAGGCCGTCGGCAATCACCAGGGAGCAGGTGAGCAGGTTGTCGTGGCTGTGCGTGCAGCCCCCACCCCCCACGGGCTTCCAGCATTCCCGGCCATCTTAGGCGGCAGGAAACACAGCTCAGCCCTAGGCACCGTGTGTTCAGTGAGACACAGGGAATGTGTTTGGATTCAGCCCTGTTTAGTGCACTAAGGATGGTGGCCTACCAGCAAGGGTTCTCAGCCCTCAGCTGGTAACTGAGACAGGCTGATGCAGCCTTTCTGCCTGTAGACACAGGAACTCACCCCACCAGCGGCTTTTGATTTGGAAGATAAAAGCATGAGCCCTGGGGCCAGAGAGTTTGGATGTGGTCTCTGCCAGCTCCCCACTGTGTGACCTCAAACAAGTCACTTAACCTCTCTGTGCTTTCAGAGAGGAAAGATATTCCAAGTGTGGGGATCAGACCTCTGGGGGAGGTTGAATGAATACAGGATAGAGGCCTGCTCAGGAATGTGCCTGCCATGGGGATCACAGATGCTTGCTCATGCTGCCTTCCTGGGGTTGGAATAATACTCTGAGCCCTTCTTTCGCACACCGTAGATGGAGCAAAGGAAGTAGGTAAGCCAAGCCCGTGGAGTCTCCATCTCAAGGAGGCACATGTGGAATACAGCTCCCCACTGCAAGACAGGCCACAGACAGGGGAGACCATTCCCTGAACAGCGCGTCCCAGGTCCTGAAACTCATCATGTCACGCTTGTGTGAGATGCCCCCGTCCAGGTGTTCTGGCTCCAAAGGCAGGAGACCCATCCCATCTGCGGTCAGGCCATGAGTCCAAATGTTCGCCTGGGGTCAGCGATAAACCTTTCCAAGTCCTCATCTGCACTCAGGAATTACTCCTGGCAGTACTGGGGGACTGTATGGGATGCCGGGATCAAACCCGGGTTGGCCGTGGTGCAAGGCAAACACCCTACCCGATGTGCTATCGCTCCAGCCCCCGGGTCCTCCTCTGTGAACCAGAGACACTGACAGCCAACAGCCCCTCAGGATGCGGGTGGAAAGGATGCGTGGGATTGACCAGCATGGTTTGGGCGCAGGAATGGGGAGCGCAGACCCCAATCCAAGATGGACATGAGTCGCCAGGCCTTTGCAGGGAATCAAAACTGCCCAACACCAGCTCTGCAAGTCCCAGAAGTCACTGTCCTAAGTCTCCTGCATCTAAACCAGTGTTTCTCAACTAAACCCCCAGAATATCCAACCTGGCCTCCAAATATTGGCCTGAGCAGGGCCAGAGAGCCCCTGGCAGGTCCACAGCCGCCCTCCAGAATCCAGGCTGTGCAGCTCAGCGGGCAGCATCTTGCCCAGCACAGGCACACGGCTGAGAAGGCTAGGCCTGCTCTGCAGGGCTCGAGTCCCCCTCCAGCTGACAGTGAACCCTCAGGGGACTCGGAGAGGAGGTCCTGCTGTCCTGGGAGAGAGAGAAGAGGACCAGGGACACCAGGGGGCCCTTCCCGAGGGTCTTCACCATAGCACTAATGCAGGCTGACCACGGGTGTGGGGCCGAGGGCTCACATTCAGTTCAGAGGGGCAGGAGATGCGGGTCTTGGGATACAGGAAAGGGACTGCCTGAGTGATGCAGGCAAAGGTTTGGGGGAGTAGGAGGGGTCTGGCCTCTCTGTCTCAGCTGCCCGGGTCCTCACTGCTCTCCTTCCCTCAAGGAAGGTGGCGGATGGAGGAGTTGGGCTGATGACACTTTGCCCGCACTCCTCCAAGGGCCCCGTCACGGGAAAGGCCTGGGTTCAGGTCTCCGAAAGGCCCTGCCCGGACGCTATTCAGAACCACCAAGGCACCACCACTCACGTCTGGAGGTTTAGGGACTACACTTGTGTGTTCTACGATGATTACCTGTTAGGTTTGGAGACCAGACACAGCTCCATGGATTCCCTCCTGAGAAGTGCGATCCTTCCAACCCCTCCCACAGTCACATGATCAACACCAGTCAACGGGCATGAGTGTCTGTCATCAGGGTGTTCCCAATTCCCATCCCATTGGGAACAGCAGCAAGAGCTGCAAAAGAAATGCAACATACAGGAAATGCAACGTCTGAAGAGCTGGTGCTCCATTAACTTCCAGCTCTCTGCTCCTCTGAAACTTCCTGGCATCTCCCAAACATCCTGATTACTGAGGCAGTCTCGGGGTACCCAAAGAGAAGGAAGTGGGTAGCAACACCATCCTTTTCCATCCTGCCACCCATTTCACCCCACTAAATCTCAGGGGCAGTTAAGAGTCAAAGGTGGGTCTCGGAAGGCAGAAGGCCTGCAGAGACAGAACTATGGTACACAGAGAGCAGGAGAGTGCTGATAACAGACTTGGTGTATGCGAGATGCCCGAGGGGACGGGGCAAGGAGCCGGGAGTGGCTCAGAGGCAGTCCTGCCTCCTCTGGTGCTTTTGTCCACTGGGACCTTCTTCCTGTCCCCAACATAACAAAGCCTTCTTCTCTCCTTAAAACGAGGCTATGACACCCCCACTGCTGCTCTTGCCAGAGAAGCAAATAAATCTTTTCCTCCCTCTCATTTTTCGTTTGGAAGCAGGAAAAAAAACCCTGTTCCCCCTCAGTGTTGAATTTGCTGAAGGTCAAATTCTAGTGCCCATAAACTTTGATAATGTCGCCATAATTTACTACTTTTTACAGGCTCTATAGTTTTTAATAGCAAAAGAGTAATTTTTCACTGTTCATTTGCAGTATGAGAAGGCAAAAGAAAATCTGTCGTGTCTGAGGTGTCTGAGCTGAAACCCTTCATTTTCCTTTCTAGTCACTAAGTGAACTAAAATTACTTCTTGCAAATAGCTGCATATGTCTATAATGGACACACAATGTGTCTGTGTATGTGTCTGTGATCAAGCCTGGAGCAAAACAGAAAGAAAAGGAGAAAACGGCGATGGGGAGAGGGTTTCCCAGAGGGAGCGACACGATGTCTTTGGGGGGCACAGGGTGGGCACAGGGTGGGGATCCTGCGGGCATTAGCTGTAAACTAAATCCCAATAGGCAGGGACAGAACTCACAGCCACAGGCCTGGGCCTATTGCCACAACCAGGTCTGCACAATCCTGGGTCATGGCAACTGGAAAAAGGGAAAATCTGCTCTGGGGTTAGTTACAAAGCAGGACGGAGGGTTGGAAAGCGTAAGGAAACAAGAAGAAAGTCGGGGCCAGAGTGATAGCACAGGGAGTAGGGCATTTGCCTTGCATGAGGCTGCCCTGGGTTTGAAGCTCCTCCTCTGGGAAGCTCCTCCCCTAGGAAGCCCCTCCCTATGGGAGCTCCTCCCCCAGAGAAGCTCCTCCCTGGGACACTCCTTTCACTGGGCCAGGAAGATGTCTCCATGGCAAGGCACATGCCTGTCACATGTGAGGGTTTGACAGGTCCCTCCTCCAAAGCCTTTATGGGCTGAGTGCATACACCACAGAGACTCGGGCCGCTGTGCAGACAGCCCTGTAAATCAAGGACTGTGCTGGGGTGAGGGGTCCAGTAGCTGATCAGCACATCCTGGAAAGGGCCCTGGCCTCCACACCAGAAAGCCAGGCTTCAGCCCTGCTGAGCCGTCCCTCAGCACACCGATACTGAGGCCCTGGATGAAGACCAAGACATATATTTATCGTTGACTCCGCTCTCTCCACCAGATGCCAGACGCGCTGGAGCCGAGCGCTCAACAGGGTATCCTGAGTGGCCTCAGCCCGGCTCCCCATTCCTAGCCATGAAGAGATATTCCGGATGAGGACTCAGAGGCCAACCCAAGGCCCAGGGCTAGTAACTGGCCAAGGGAGCTGGGCCAGGGTCACTCTACCACCTCGAGCTGCTGTTTCTGCTCCTCCCCTGGATCGGGGGCAGCAGAGCCATCACGAAAGGTTCTAGAAACAACTGGCGTAACCAAGTGTTCCTGATGGGGGAAGGCCAGGACACCTGTGACCCAGAGAGGTGGAGCCAAACAGGTCACGGCGGCCGCCGGGAGCCCACAGATCCGGGACACTGCTTGCACTGACACGCGGCGCAGCCTCCCGGGAACCCACAGATCCGGGACACTGCTTGCACTGACACACGCGCGCAGCCTCCCCGGCTCCCTGAAACGGGAAATCCGCACGGTGTGTTGGTCATTCACATTCGCCTTGGCAGGGATGCAGGAGCCCCGCTGCTGCGAGACTGGGAGCGGGCGGAAAACCTGCTCACACCCACCGGCAGGCTCCCTGCCAAAACCCGCCACACACCAGCTTCCTGTTCATTTTGCCTCATGGATGGTTTTAAAGCTTTTTAATTGTCCTTAATAAATTACCTACATGTGCATGATTGTTACAATAGTTTCATTAATTTTTTTTTTGGTCCTCAGTGCATCTAAGCTGTTTATCGCAGAAGTGTTAATGGAAAAGTAAACCACGTCAGGCACACTTGGGTGGGGGAAAGGGGGTGCTTGGAGGCAGCTGTGGGGGTGCTTTCCGGCATGGCCAACAGTAAGAGCTGCGATTCTGCCCCCCCCCTCCCCACCAGGAGCCAGGGCACAAAGGCCTGCCTGGTGCTCTCCAGCTGGACAGTCCACCTCCACGCTCCCTTGGAGGAACCCCAGGCTCAGCACGCTCAACGGCCGCACGCCAGCATTGGAAGCGTTTGATGCTTTGAATAAGGGAGTTAGGAAAGGGGCCGGCACCATCCAAAGTGATGTTCTGGAAAACACACCAGTGTGCAATGAGCGGCAGAGCTGAGGAGCACCACCCTGGGCAAGAAGAAGGTGGTGGACGGAGCATGGACAGCCCAGCCGGGTGGGGCAGGACACACGGGCCTGTCCCGCTACAGCCCCATCACACACTGACCTACATACACCGACATGCCCCGAGGCTGGACTACACCTGGGCACACTCCTGGGGCGGCAGGAGCCCCCACCCCCGCCCCGAGTAGGGACCAAGGCCTCCACAGCCGGGGCCTTGGTCTGCAGGAAGCTGAAAGTGGCAGCTGACTGCAGAGAGGGTCAGCGAGGGTCAGCTCCTGGGAGCGAAAAGGGGCTCTGGCTCACTGGGTTCTTGGCAGTCAGGTGGTGGGGAAGCACGTGTGAGCTCCCACACACAAGAAAGTCCAAAGTCTCAGGCCAGCCCCAACCTGACCCAGCTCATCCTGCCCCCCGAAGGCCCCTCTCCTGTTACCCCGGTTATTTCGGAACATACTGCTACCCAAGTGGGTTCTCCTCCCATTTTCTTTACCGTATATATATTTTGCATGCATGAGCCTGAAAATTCCATCCCGAGTCAACCCACGTCACCAAACGCCATCCCCAGCACGTGTAACCGGTACAACCCAGCAAGTGTTGGGGTTGCCCCACACAAGGTGGGGACCCTCAGTGACCCACAACCAAGGGTGTCCCTCCACCGCCACCCCAGCTACAGGCCTGACATGGCAAGGATGGCAACGAGAGAATTTTCCCTGAGCCGAGGGACAACTTCTTCCCTCAGCAGCATTCCTTGTGGTGATGACCCTTCACTGAGTGAGGGCAGTGAGGCCCCAGTCCGACACTGGGGTCAGGTGGCAGAGAATTCCGAAGTAGGCCATGTGTGCAGGAAGGGGAATAATCTGAGCTTCTAGAGAGAGGGCCTTATTCTCCCTTCTCAGATTTACTGAAACACCTCACAACATCGACAACCCCAAGTGTCTCTCCCATCACTCCTCCTGCTCACTGTCCTCCAGCTCCAACAGCCTTCCTTCTGTTCCCTGAACTCACTCAGCTCGTTCTTGCCTTAGGGACGACCCAGGCATTGTCCTCTGCCTGGAAGACCCCATCCAGACAGTGCTGGGACCTCAGAAAAACCTCGTGGACCAGAGTCCCTACATCAGCACCCTCAGTCCAGCACTAAAGCCACACATTCATGGACCACTTTTCTCCTGGAGCCCCTTGTGGACCACCCGTCACCCCCCCCACCATACCTCCTCTTACAAACTTCACAAAAGCAAAGAGCTTGCTTGCTGTCTCACTCATCTCTACATCCCGATGCCCAAGAGGTGCCCAGCACCCCTGGGCACTCCAAAACATGAGTCTCCTGGATGTGGGAAAAGCACCCTCTTGCACAACCAAGTCTGGTCTTCTGAGTCTTCGTAAAGGCTCTGAGCACGGAAAGGGCCTGGTTTTGCCAGGAGGCACGCGGGGACCAGGAGTGTTTTGGAATTCGGGAGACACCTCTGGGGAGCCCTGGCAGACACTGAGCATGAATTAACAAAAACTAGTTGCATGTTAATATATGCTGCCTTCTCCTTAAACGGCTTATGAACACTATAATTTTCTTCACTAAAACACTGTCTAACAGAACCAGCTCCCCTAATTACAGATGCTTCAATGCATTATAATCTTTATACAATTAAACCCCCTTAAGAGAATAAATAATTAAATGCCCCTTTGCCCTGTCACTAACCCATCCCTCCCTTCACCACCACACCACCCCCAAAAACCAAAGAACACAATCACTATCACTTCATATCTTCCGTTAATCATTATTTGCTAGCGGGGCACCAGTAATATCTCCATATGTCCGTCTCATGCAAGTAGAACCAAAGGACCGCTGCTCAGAAACATAAAGAGCTCAAACCATATAGGCCCGGAATGACCTAACTGGTATTTGGCTATCAAATACTACAAGCTCGCCAGGCCGCAGGAAAGAACACAATAACAACAAAAACAACAAACAAAGGCTCAGAAGTCTGCACTGAGTTGCAGACAGACAAAAAATCCCGGGAAACCTCCCACCCACACCACTGGGCTACGGGGACGTGGTTGCTGCTGCGGCAGGAAGTCAACTTTCCCAGCAAGCGCCGCACCTGCTGGCTCGCCCCATGACAGAGTCAAACGAAAGGCTAGAGGGGCTCGGACAAAATGTCTCTTTCAGGAGCAAATATCTCTCCTCGCATAATTCATCTCCAGGCACAAACACAGGTTGGGTGACCTGCAGCGTCCTTCTTGGGAATTATCTCTGAAATTTCACAAACACATTCCTGGCCTTGGGTTGTGTGCACGTGTATATATGTGTGTGGTGTTTACCAGGCAGTGGGTTCCTGGCTCTGAATGTCTGTTTGTCTGTGTGTGTGTGTGTGTGTGTGTGTGTGTGTGTGTATGTCTGCCTTTGAGTGGGAGGTTCCCCTGGAGCCAGGCAGGCTTGCCCATGAGGCTCTCTTGCTGGACACTAGCTATGCGCCTGGGGGGAACACCCATCCTGGCACTTCTCTGGCAGAGTCCCACATCTCGCCCCACATGGTGTCTGAGGTCCACACCCTACTTTCACTCAGCCCAGCGTGCTGGGAAGGGGCCACGTTGAGCATTAACACAGGAGTGTTTCAAGGCCGAAGTTACCTGAACATCTGGAAAAGGCCTGACAAGGCGCTCAGAGGCGAGGAGGGATTCTGACAGGCACCGAGGGTTGGGCCTGCACAGCCTCTCCCCAGTCCTGTCTGGGCCATGACTCGTGTCCGGTCACGGCAGGGTAGGAGCCAAGCCCGGCCTTGAGGCTCTGGACAACCAGAAGCCCCTTTCCAGCTGGCTCTCAGGAGAAGCAACTGGGATGACCGGACAAAGGAGGGCGTTAGGGTCGGGATTCTGCAGAGTCCCCAGGATCTTGGGAAGGCTCCAGGGACCGGGTGTGAGGGTAGAGAGGTCCGGGAAGGGAAGCCCCCAGCAGTGCTAAGTCTCTCCTGACACCTGGCTCTGTGGTGGGGCTCCCAAGCCGTCCACCCAGCTCCTGGACTGCTGAGGATGAGGAGGCAGACTCAGTGTTTCCGGGGAGAGAAAGGAGAAAGGAGAAGGGCAGAGCCGGGCGCACATCCTGCCTGAGCTCTGGAGCGACCCGGGGCTGCAGCCTGCCTGGGGCTGGGTTGCGATGGGGTCAGAGGACAGAGGGGATGGGGCTCCAGTGTGCTTCTCTCCCCTCTGCCCTCTGACCCGGGCCATGGACGACTATGCCTTCCAGGAAGTGCTGCTGAGATCTTTGGAGTTACCGGGAGCAGCCCCCTGCAGGCTTCCTGCTGTGGGGCTCGATGGTACAGGGAAGGTGGCCCTGGGGAGGGGGCGGTGCCCACAGCAGCTGCCAGGAAGTCTCATTAGTCAGCACCAACAGCTGCTGCCACAGAACACCCTGCACCCACCGGGATACACCAGGTCTTGGTTCAGCAGTGGGAAGAGGGTGGGCAGCAGCCCCACGGAGAAGGGTTCCAGTCCTCCCCACTACGGCTCCCTGCGGCACACGATCAATCCTGTGGCCTAAGAGTGCACCTGGATGGATTTTTCGTTCCCCATCATCAGCCTAGGGGACAGAGGCCCCCAGGGAAGGCAGCTGTCCCAGGGCCCTGGCTCGGTCCCCAGGGTAGAAAGGAGCCATGTCGGTTGGGGGATGAGGGGGGGGACCCTTCTGGACAGGCACCTCCCCATTTTCACCACTCAAGCCCGCAGAATCTGCACAACCCAATGTCTCTGAGCTTTTTGGAGCTCTGCATGCTCGGGGAATGTCTGGGCGTCAAATTTCTAGTCCCTCTGTCTGCCACAGCTGTCCCAGGCCCCAGGAAGGCAGCAGGAGCACCTGGTGGGAAGAGGAACGAGGCCGGCACCGCCTTGCTCTGGCCTTGGGGCCCAGGGTCTCCTCAGCCTGCCCAGCCGCATCCACGCTCGGGTGAGCAGGGAGCCCACGGAGGAGGTCACAGGGCCAGTCCCTGGGAGGAGGCTGGCAGGTCTCAGGAACAGTCACCCTGCACTGTGGAGAAAAGGAGCCCCACAGCAAGGCCTCTCTGCAGCCCAGATCCTTCAGCAACGCCCCTCAGGAGAGCTGAGCTACTCATGCTGGGAGAAAGGAGACAAATGTCTCCAGAACCCGACAGCGCCCATGTCCAGGACCCTGGAGTCCATGGGAGGGGAGGGGGCACCATGCAGGGGAGGAGAAGGCCCCTGAGGCTCCCCCACTC
The DNA here is from genome assembly GCA_021461705.1 of Cryptotis parvus. NCBI lineage: Eukaryota > Metazoa > Chordata > Mammalia > Eulipotyphla > Soricidae > Cryptotis > Cryptotis parvus. Next base: position 229,106 of record JAJIBD010000892.1, on the reverse strand, counting down.
GGGCACCGCCTCTGAAGCGGCAGCAGAGGAGGCCCTGTGGGCACCCCATTTCCCAGCGTTCGCCACCCTGCTGTGCGCCCATAACCTCCTCTGTCTCGTTTCCTGATTAACCCACGTCACCCCAATAGGGATGGAATCCTGGGCCGCAGGAGGAACAGCAACAAACAGGAGCCATTTAGGGAGAGGACCTGGCATCACATGGGACTGGGGGCATCACATCACACACACAGACACCCCTTCTCTAAGAGAAATCGACACTGTTGGAACAGAGGTCCGCAAGCTGGAACCCTGGAGCTGCCGTCTAGACTGCAGGGATCTGGGTGCAAGCTCAGCCGAGTGCAGGTCTCGCTGGGGAGGCGCTGTGGTGTGATATGGGGGAGGCACTGCCCAAGGCGAGGGGCTGGGCAAGGCCACCCATGCACAGGTGCCTCGGGCAGCAACTGGAGACCCAGAGTCGGCAGCAGAGCTGGCTGGACCCTGGCAGCCGTCCTTCAGTCCTTCAGTGCAGACCCTCTGGGGAGCAGGGGCCCTCGGCCTCTCCGTGGTCAGCCATCTGTGCACAAGAACGATCTGGAAGGGGGCCAGTGTGGGAGGGTCCCACAAATCCATCCCATTCAGGGAGAACAAAATGCAGATTCCGCCTTTCCCATCGAGAGAGCAACATCTCAGCAGAGAGCCGGGGTGGCTCCCAAGGCCCTGGAAGGCACGTACGCACACACACACACACACACACACACACACACACACACTCTCTCTCTCTCTCTCTCTCTCTCTCTCTCTCTCTCTCTCTCTCTCTCTTAACGTCGATTCTCTCCTTCTATCCTCCACCCACTCCACACCTGGTGCCCCCTACAATTCCCACAGAGGTTGTCTGAGTCCTGGGCACCTCTCCGGCTGTCTCCCCGCAGCAAAGACACCTGTTTGTCTAGGCCCACTCCTGCGAAGGCATCACCAGCACCCAGATATAGGCTGTGGTTCTAGGCTGCGGTTCTTCCCTGAAAGCCTGAGGCCACCCCCCCCATACCTCACCCAGGGCCGCTGGGAAACTGTGTCCACCCCCATGGCACGGAGGCTTGAAAAGGCACAAACAGAGTGTGCTCCCCCACAGATGGCCACTCATCCCAGCCCGCGGCAGCCGGCCAGATTATAAATAGACTGAGCGGCGTCTTTAGGGCGACCTACTCTTCAGCAAAGTTCTCTGGCCTTCAGCAGAGATGCACGCCTGCCTCCTCTTAACCTCTTTTAGCTGGGTGCTCGGCGACAGAAGCTGGCCCCCACCCCACTACAGCCTGCCGAGCACGCGCACACACAGCACGCACCGCACAATTCCGAGCTCAGGGTGAGACTGTCTGATCAACAGAATCTGATTGAGGCTAAGCCCAGAGATGGGAGGTCCGAAGGGGTCTCCGAAGTGGCTTCGAGGACAAACATGAGGCTGTTTAAAAAAGGAATGAGGGCATGGCTTCCAAGGCCCGGGCTGGGGCTGGGTGGTGGGGCCCAGCTGGACGGCAGGCTGGCCTCTCTGACCGCCATTAGCGCACGGGGTGCCTTCACACCCCCTGGGGCCACAGCTCCGACGTGCCAGGCACAGATCAAGCTATCTGGAATGTCGGTCAGGAGCGTCCACAGGTGATCTGAGGCTGAAACAGCCCTCTTCTTTGGGATGGGGGAAGCAGGGGAACCAGACTGGGCAGCTCCTCGCCCCATGTCCACCTGGGCCCTCACTACATCCTATGACCACTGGGACCCTGCAGGGACTGTGATAAAATCAGAGCCCAGTGTGGGCGGCTCAGGGGCATTGTGACTGGTAGTTTATATGGCAGGAGACAGGAAACATTCAGATTTTGTTTTGAGTTTGGGGCCACACTTGGCAGTGCTCAGGGCTTACCCCAGCTCTGTGCTCAGGGACAGTGGGATCCAGGTCTGCCACGTGCAAGGCAAGCATCTACCTGAACCTACATCATCAGGACAAGGAACAGACCCCAGCTCCAACCGGTGTTCAGTTGGGGACAGCCAGCCGTTCTCTCAGAACCTTAGCCCTGAGTCCTACACCGCTGTCCCGAGTGATGACTTAACACTGTGACTCCCCCCTGCCCCATGAAACTCCAGTCTACTTCCATCACCCTCCCCTGACAATACTGGTTTTTTAAAATCCCTTGGGGAACTGTTTTGTTTTCTTAACTGAACTGTGGCTTTCAAAATAGCCCTGACCTTCCTCTCTCCCCTTGTCACTGAGCAACAGAAATTAAATTGATTCCCACTATCAGCATTCTGCATCTTGGTGATTAGCCCAGGCCCCAGAGAAGCCTCCTTCTGCTCCAGCCCACAGACCCTGGTGCTAGATCCAAGCCCACAGGCTCAGGAAGGAGGTGATGGAGGAAAAGGGGGTGACATGAGGACACAGGTACTAATTTATGGCCCCTGTGTCACTGTGGTCTTATCTGTGGCCGCCCCTTCTGGGAAATGGTGCCCGTTACTGTACCCCCAGGCCATCGGGGGGAACCCTGGTGACAGGTGGCCTGGTGGAAGTGGAACGAATACTGCGGAGGGGCCCCCCCTTCCCTTCACCCCCTCCTGTGCCCCCCCGTCCCCCTCCACCAAGAAGCAATGCGAGGGGGCAGGGACGTGCCCAGCTGAAGAGCAGTGGGACTCGTGAGGCTCTGAGCTGCCCAGTAGGGCCCGGGGTTCCCAACAGCAGCTGCTGAGCAAGACACGAGGGTCAGCCTGGCTGAGACCCTTCCAGGAGCCTGATTCAAAAGTCAGCCTCTCTCCCTCTTGGTATCCTGTACCTCCCCACCTGGAACAACCAGGGTGTGTGCCTGTGTGTGTGTGTGTATGTATGCTTCACAACATCTGTAACAACTGGGGTGGTGCATGTGTACATATCTGTGTGTATGTGTGTGTGTGTACGCGCCCACCTCATACCTATAATAACAGGGTATGTGTGTGAGTGCACACACATCCCATATCACCTATGACAACTAAGGGAGGTGTGTGTGTGTGTGTGTGTGTGTGTGTGTGCACTGCCCCCACAGCACCAATAATAATTGGGACATATGAATGCACACACAGCCCCACATCACCTATGACAACAGTACATGAGTGCATGTGTGGAAGTGAGTGTGTGTAATGCTACTCTCCTGTACAGATTAGGCCCCTGACTGCCATCTTCCCTCCAGTATCAGGCACTCAATAAATATTTATTGAATAAATAAGCAGAAAAAAGAAACACTTTACCACAGGCTACTAGAAACAGGATGCGACCCTGTGGCGGCTGGGCCGCTCTGGGAACTGTCTGAGCGACATCACACACAGGGAATAATTTACAGGATCTCTGTCCTTCCTTGCTCCAGAACTCTACGTGGCTCTGACTGACAATACAACTGGAACACGGTATTCCTGACCTGCACTAAGGAAAAGACAGAACCAAAGACGAAAGTTTCCAAGCTTTCACGTAACGAATGTTTAAATCTACCTGGCAGCCCAAATATTCTTACTCTGAGATCAGAACAGCAGTATAGTGGGGTAGGGCATTTACCCTGCATGTGGCAGACTGGGGTTCGATCCCTAGCACCCCAAATGGAACTCTGAATCCCACCAGTAGTGTCCCTGAGTGCAGAGCCAGGAGTAATAGCAAAAACAGCAACAAAAAAAAAAAAAAAAGGAAAAAAAATTCTTTCCCCCTCTGTTTTCTACTCTCTGGGCCTCCACAGTACTGCTGGGACTCACCAGGGACATACTCGGCAGTGCCTAGGTGGCCACATGGTATGAAGACCAAACCCTAGGGCCCTGTTTGTGCCAGGTGTGGGTGCCAGCCCTCTGCATCTCCCGGGCCTGTGAAAGCCTCCTTTCCCCGGTACACATTCCCAAGACTGCAGTTCCCAGTTCACTGGGTGCCACGCAGTGACTGCCAAGCCCCTCCCGAGCTGGAATTATGACCAGCCCGTTCTCTCCCGAACCCATGCCCACGCTAGCATTGAACAACATTGGCTCCCAAATCCACCTTCCCCAACAACCCGGGAGCTAAAGCCAAGAAGCTGCCACTCGCTTCCCTCCCTGTGCTCCAAAATGAACTGAGGTGATGTACAAAAACACCCGACACCGTGGGAAGAGTTGGTGGAAGTTGGTGAGAGTGGAAGAAATGAGTGTGGGAGAGAAGCTGATGGTGGGATAAAGTCTGTCCAGACACAGACACTGAGGCTGATCAAAGCCACGTTCCCAAGATGTGTGGTGACTCCTCTCCCATGGGAGACTCGTCCTCCACAGGAGATGCATGCTCAACAGGCGCCCACCCACCCCTAGGGCTGCCTGGGCCTGGTACACAGCAGCCAGGCACACTCCAGGCCCCGGGGTACCAGTGTCCATCACGTCCTTGCATCTGCATCAAGTGCTCACAGTTGGGGAGAAGCAAGTCGCTGAACTTCAGCTCCCCAGCAGATGAGGCAGGAAGGTCAGGGGAAATGTTTCCCTTTACAAGCTGAGCTGGCAAACTGTGGCTGGACGTGAGAGGCAGAGGTGTCGCCCGGCCCAGCACACCCGCCAGCTCAGAGCATGGCCCTAGTCCCAAAGGACTTTCCCCTGCCTTTCCGTGCATCCCAAAACAGGCCTCCAGTCCTTCCCGGAGGGGCTACACAGACTTGAAACTGTGGGGACAGAGAAGGGCTTACTGCGGGACGGAGGAGATGGGGGAGAGTAATAGGGCTTAATCGTGCCAGAAGCAGGAGTCAGAGGCAGCCAGGATGGGGGGGACAGGCAGGGCGATGCGTGGGGCAGGGCCAATGACACAGGAAGGATTGGCTGTGCCCCACCTCCGAACCCCCAATGGCACTTAGAGCGCCAGAGCAGACAAGAGGGCAGCAGAGGGGGCTGGAACGCTCACGGGACATGGGGACAGGAGAGGGGGGAGGGTCTAGGCTGCATGTGGAAGCAGAGAGGACCAGAGGGAATCAGAGAAGGGGTGTCTAGGAAGGAGCCAGACACAGGCCGAGGAGGGGCTCTAAACCTCAAGGATGAACACCGGGGCGAGGCGACAGCACGGCAGGGAGGGTGTTTGCCTTGCACTCATCCAACCCAGATTGGATCCCGGTATCCCATATGGTCCCCTGAGCACCACCAGGAGAAATTCCTGAGTGCAGAGCCAGGAGTAAACCCTGAGTATCACCAGGTGCGGCCCAAGAACCCCCCCAAAATAGACGAACACTGGGGCTCCTCCAGCCCGGGAAAGCAGCACCCCAAGCCCACACAGGGCTGCGTCCACTCAAACCCAACTTGGACACTGCTCTGGGGCGAGGCCTGCCCAGAGGAGACTCAGGCTGCCAGCCGCGCACCCCCTGCGCCACCGTGTCACATAGGAAACTCAGATCCCCTCCACACCGACTTAGTGATGGGCATCTGCCAGAGCCACATTAAAGCACCTGGTAATTCACTGATTCAATTAAAAGGGCTCTGTGTATTTTTTTTAAAAAGCTTAATATTTAATGCAACACGATTTGGGGTGATTAATAGTTCCAATTAAAGGCTGAAGTATTGAGGGGAGAAAGGCAGGACTACATCTGCTCTGCAGCGGGCCGGGCAGAGGCTGTGCCCAGTTACTGGCTGCTGCCTCCCAGCCACCTGCATGCCGTGGCCACTTGTCCACACAGCCTGAACACCATGGAGGGGACTGTGGACAGGATGACCAGGGGCACCTGCAGTGGACCCCACTGGAGGCCGAGCTCACGCGGGGTCTCTCCCAGCTTCTGCAACTAGGCTGAGCCTGTACAGAGAGGGGAGTGAGGGCCACTCCCACCTGTGGGACCCCCATATTCCATGATGCTAGAGCCTTCCAGAATGAGGAGGGTCAGAGGAAGCAACAGGCACTCAGCCCTAGGCACACTGTCCACTCCCTCATCATGGAAAAGGATGTGTGGGAGGTCCCAGTTCTGCAGCCTGGAGGACCCAATCGGTCTCGTGGTCAGAGGAGCGAGAGAGCTGGATGAGAAGCGAGAACCCTCGGGAATCTGGACTAGCGCTGCCCCATGGGGTTCATGGGCCGGTGAAGACTTCTGGGGTTAAGCGAACAAGCAGCTGTCCCAGACTAAACACCAGGTGGGAGAGCCGGGTGTGGCAGGAGAAGCTATTTAACAGCCACGCCAGTTACTTCTGATCAGAGTGAGCCACGTACTTTCCTGCCTAAGGATGGTGTCTGCTGTTCACGGCACAGCCCAGCAACTTTGGAATAAGGCTCTAGTGGCCCCAGAATCCAATGAGTGACGAACGTGAAGATGCGGGCACTGGTGCTCAGTGGCAGTGCATGACCTCCAGACAGGGTCCCTGTTCTTGGTGCCGTGATACACATCACTCACTACAGGCATGGGCCTGAGATACACACTCTCTCCTAAAGGCGCCATCTGCGGGCACCTTCTCCCTCTCCCCACCTTAGAGAAAAAATCCACAACCATGAGGTCCTGACATTGGAAGATGGGCTGAGAACAGGCAGCTGCCCGCTGTGTCCACGCTTCGTCACACGTGTGACGCCCAGCCCGACACGTAGGAACCACTAACGGACACGCCCCACATGTCACGAGTGCGCCTCCGTGTGGGCGGCCCAGACGCTTTCCCCTCTGGCTTACTGTGCACTGTATGTGATTGTTCAAGGCTCTGTGGTGAACAGGCACCACCAAGGGATTAGCGGTTTTGTGGGCTTCTGTTTTTAGGCTCCATGTCTCCCCAGGCCCCAACCCTCCTTCTGGAAGATGAATCCAGGGTGGGAAAGTGACAGAGATGCCTCTGCTGGTCATTCTAGACATACTTTGCTAAGCAGCAGAGATCCCAGCTGGGTAACCAAACATGCCCGTGGAGACAAGGCCAGCATGGGAACATCCAGGCGGGAAGGAAAAGGCCTTTCCCCAAGTTGGCTGGCACTGACACTCCAACAAGCTCACCTTCTCTGAGGATGGTAGCACCAATGCCCATCTCTCAGATACCAGAGAGAACACGGATTCGTACAGGGCCAGACCCTCACCTCCGCCCCTATGAGGGGCTTTGTGAATTCACACTGAAATGCAGGTTGAGGCTACTCAGGGTCACCCCTGGGAAGAAGCAGGTATTCCAGGGCGGGGCTTGATGACCCACACATGCCGACAACATTAAGCTCAGGCTGATTTGTCCATGAGCATGTCCACCCTGAAGGCCACCCCACCCCCATTCTGGCCCGCAGACCCCAGTGGGGCAGACTTGCCCAAAACACGGTGGCAGAGAGGCACACAGGTTTGACCCAGGAAAGTGGTGGGTACTCGGCATCGAGGCAGGAAAGAACGGAGCTACTAGGGGGTCAGGGGGTTACCACGAAAAGCAGGTTGAAACAGAACATGAAGAGACTGGGACACTAAGCCCTTCCTGATACAGTGGGGAAAAACACACAAGATCCAAGGTCAGAAGGCGCTGGTGGACGCTCACTACATGAACAATGCTGTGCCCCCTCTATCTGTACGGAACCACTGATATAAGCGTATAAAGATTAGATATGTATGCACATAATTGTATTCTTCCATTTTGGGGTCATACCTAGTAGTGCTCAGGGGTTACTCCTGGCAGTGCTCAGAGGATCATGAGGGATGCCAGGGATTGAACCTGGGTCTGCTGCGTGCAAGGCAGAGTGCAAGTCTTTTTTCTTGGTCACCCCTGGCAATGCTCAGGGGTTACTCCTGGCTCCAGACTCAGGAATTACTCCCTGGCAGTGCTCAGGGGACCATATGGGATGCCGAAGATTGAACCCAGGTCAGCCGCATGCAAGGCAAACGCCCTGCCCGCTGTGCTATCACTCCGGACTCTCAGAGTGCAAGTCTTACCTGCTATACTATCACTCTGGCCCCATGTATAATTTTCAATGCACTAAGTACAGAGCAGTTTCCCTGCAATACTCAAAGGCCAAATAAGGACTCGTCAAGGAGGGAGAAACTGGAAATCCTTCCTTCAACCACTAGAAGCCAGTGAGAGATAGAGCAGATGCCGGGAGGTTGGAAGTGATCTAGAACTTCACCCCCTGGGCAGTAGCGTTGCAGAAGAAATTTCCCTGTGGCCAATAGATAGGCAGACTCAGTAATTTAATCCAACAGACTGATTAGGAAGGACCCTAACATCCCACTAGGAGGATGGCACTTTGCTCCCCTGACCTCCCTTACACCTCGGGCACCTCCCTCCCCAGGGAGAAGATGGCTGGGGAGTTTCTGCTCACCAGCAGGAGGGGCGCTGGGACCCCTGCCACACCCCTCTTCCCACAGGCTGGTATTTCCTGCTCCGGGATCCCCAAGCACACCCTTTGCTTTACTCAGGTCTCCAACAGGCAAGCTGGTATCGATGTTTCTCTCAAGACAGAACCGAGTCAAGCACATAGGCCCCTCACTCTAGAGTACTGGTTTGGGGGTACATAAGTGCAGGCGCAGAGGGGGTGTGGGCACCCTTGCTTCCCCACACACCTGGCAGCCAGGTCCCATTGGCTAAACCCTCTCCTCCCTCCTTGGCAGGGGAGTACAGCCCTCTCCTGAATTAAGGTTCTGGAGATCCAGAGCTTCTCTAGATGAGGTTTGCATCCAGTGTAGATGTGAAGGGTAGAGAAATGAGAACAGTGGGGTGTAGCCCAGGCTGGAGGCTGCACACCCCGTATCTCTGTTTCTGGTCCTACAGAAAGCACTCGGCAAAGATATCTTAAATGAAAGAAAGAAATGAGAATGGGCAAGAGATCAAAAGCACGTCCGCCAAGGGAAACAACGTGACACTTGGAGACTTCCAGTGCTAAAACTTTGTCATTGGAGAAAAGTCACAAAATGTGCCCTGGCGTCTCGTGAGTGTAAGCCAGGTACCACGGGCCACCGGGACGCACACAAAGGCGGCAGCAGTCCGCCATCCCTGCGGAGCTGGAAGGAGAAGATAAACAGGTAACAAGCTGAACCTTTATCTTAAAAGAGCAATGCAGAATTTAAATAACAATGGCACTGCTTTCACAAGGCTGGATGTAATTGGCAAATGTATTATATGAAGGAAAAAAGTCACTGTCTTCAATTATATCCTTTCTAGGACAAAACTGGTACGAAGCTAGGAAAAAATGATCAAAACCCCACTAAAAAAATCACACCTCTGCACACCCACTTGAAAACACCTTATCTACCGCCATTTTTGTTTCAAGATGACAACCTGAAAACATCAATTCAACTGGGGTCCATCTAAAACCCCCTGATGTATCACACACTCGCTCAAATAATCCAAGACTTCACGAATCATCAGGGAACAGGCGGGCGGCGCAAAGCATTTAAAAGTCACGGTACAAACAGACACCTCCCTCTTCAATATGCATGTTTTAATGGTTCAAATGACAAATTTCAGAGAAATGTAAATTTTAGGGGGGAAAAAAAAACCTAGGTACAAAATCTGCAACACCAAAGCTCAGCATCACACGCAGACCACGGTTCCCTGGAAGAAATGTAAATGAACCCAACCTCCCTGTGGGGCAGCCTGGCAAGAAGTAGCAGATTGTAAAGGGTATGATTATCTCCTTATTGTAAATTCCTGGGAGTGGAATTGCTGGATCAAAAGTAGAGGATGAGCAGGAGGGGAAATGGATTCACAAGGGCAGTCCTGACAGCACCGGATACAAGACTAAATAACGATGATGACACTGAAAACCACCTAAATGTTCTTAACTGAGCAGCTGCGTCCATCACAGCCAGGGCACTCGCTCATAGTGACAACGTGGCATTGGACGAGATCAGAACCAGAATGCGGACTCACAAGGAAGGTTCTGGATGCAGGCTTGGTCCAGAGGAACTATCTGGCCACTGCCCTCCCCACTGCCGATTCGCCAACTGACCCCATTATGTGAAAGCATCTTCTGTGTTGCAGACAGATGTTCTGCAAAGCTGCACCCCAAAATCTCTTACAGTTTGGGGCCAGAGAGACAGCTCAGTGGTTAAGGTGTTTGCTTTGCACACGGTCAACCTGGATTTGATCCCGGCATCCCATATGGTTCCCCGAGCACCGCCAGGAGTAATCCCTGAGTGCAGAGTCAGGAGTAACCCCTGAGCATCGTTGGGTGTGACCCAAAAAGGAAAAAAAAATCCCTTATGGTTCATCTCAGGGAGATCAAGTATAAGGGGACGTTTTAGTTCTTTTGTTTACTTTTGTTACTTCTGTGCTTTTCTTGTTGTACACCTTTAGTTTTCAACAAAATCGTGACAGAGTTAAAAATGTATTTCCTGAATTTAGAGCTCCTCCAATTCCACTGCCAAGGATTGCATTTATCTCTGCACTGACCCCCTGAAGCTGCTTCCCAATTCTAGTTAGTTCTGGAATATTCCAGAATACCTCTTTGGATCCTAATCACAACCTTGGACTTGCCTATTCAGAAGCTACATGGGACTGAACTGGTCTCTAATAGCTCCAGAAGTTGCAAGTCAGAGCGGGTTCCTGAGGGCCATATGCTGTTAAGACTGGGAACCTTCAGCTTCAGAGGGTCATGCAACCAGTGACACAAGGAACAGATGCTTGCACAAGGAAGCCATGATTTTTCAAACCCCTGCAAGTGGTTTCTAAAAATCTTGTCCTCCCCCTCAGGGCCAGGTCCTGCTGGAATGACTAAACCCTACCCTAGGAAGGAAATGGGACCCAGCTAATGATCGGGGTGGACCTCAATAAGTTGTAATGATCAGGTGTCAGTTCTCAGACACACCTTCTAATACAACACAGAGATACTGCCAGGGCCTATTCTTGGCCCAGAGATTCTCTGCCTCCTGACCCCAAGCACCAAGATGCTACTGCAGGACCTGGAGGCCTCCAAAGGAGAGCAGGAGTTGCGTGATCGGGAGGCAGAGCCAGCTGTGAAGCCATCTCCTGCACCCACCACCAGAAGCACTTCCAACCATGTAACAGGGGCAGCCTTGGAATCAACATGGCAGCCTCCACTGCAAAACACAGCAGAAGAGTCTTGGGCCCAGTGGGCTGTGGTGTGGACCCTCTGCACAAGGTGCTGAAGGTTCCCAAGCATGACAGCACATGGCCTCAGCACAAGCCAGAGAACAGATGTGTCTCCCAACTACAGAGCTATGAGAATGCTTCCAAAGTTTCCTCTGAGATGACAGGGACCAAACTGGGGTTGGGGAGGGGTGGGTGGGTATCTACAAGTCCACAAGCCACCTGTGACAGGCACGGAACTCTCTTAGCAAGCCCTGACACACACAGAGCGCAGGGAAACTAGGAGACTGGCTCAGGGGTCCAGAGTCCCAGAGTGGAAGGACTTAAGATGATGGTCTGGCTTCTGCTCTTCATACCACGCGACATCTTCCCAGTGTTGGGGGAGTGCAGTACTTTTTCTCCCCAGTTCAGGCTTTTGGGGTGAAGAAATCTCACAGAAGATGACTATTACGCGGGCTGGAGCGATAGCCCAGCGGGTAGGGCGTTTGCCTTGCACGCGGCTGGCCTGTGCCGGCCTGGGTTTGATCCCGGCATCCCATATGGTCCCCGAGCACGGCCAGGAGTAATTCCTGAGTGCATAGCCAGGAGTAACCCCTGAGCATCGCCGGGTGTGACCCAAAAAAGCAAAAAAAAAAAAAAAAAAGATGACTATTACATATGGTTCTCCATGTCTCTGTGAAAACGGGCCCTGAGAACAGCGGGGGGTAGTTCAGGGTTCACAGTGCCCCCAAAGGATCTGTGAGCAGAACTGGCCCTCGACACAACCAGCTGGAGCATCACAGTGATTGCCCCCTGCAGGAGATGTATATAATAAAAATTGAATACTGCGGCATGAACTTCATACATACTTGTCCTCTTGGTTTATTCATCAGAAATAATTATCTGTGCTTGCTTTCACAAGAGCACATATTTTATAGGGTACATTAAAATTTAATGGATTTTTAATAATATTGTAACTACTGCAAGAGGAGAACTGAACGAAGCCAAGGCACAGGTCTTGGCTGCACCGTGGTAGTTTGGCTCTAAGGGTCCAGACGGACAAACAAGCTTGGGGTGGCAGAGCTGGTGGGAGAGGGTGACTCGCTGATGGCAAAGGGGGCAGGCGAGGTGAGAAGATGCTGACAGACCACCCTCAACAGACAACTCTGCCTATGGTGATTCAAACTCTGGGAAACCTGGACCCTAAGTCAAACACTGAAGGTAGTTGACTAAAGGTCTCAATAGAAAAGAAAATCAAGAAAAGGTCCCTCAGCTAAAAGAATACAACTGTTGGAATCGGAGTGATGGTATACAGAAGGCAGGGCATTAGCCTTGCACACAGCCAGCCCAGGTTCAATCCCTGGCACCCCATACGGTCCCCGGAGCCCGCCAGGCATGATCCTTGACTGCAGAGCTCAGAGTAAGCCCTGACCATTGCTGGGTATAGTCCAGAAAAAAAGACAAAACACAAAAAACCAACTCTTCAGGTGTGATCTGGTTAAAAATGCAACTCAGCCCCATTTTAAGGACAGTGCAAAAGCCCAGAGAGAGTCACTGCTGTGCAATCGCAAATGGAGCTAGCCAGCAGGTTTCTGAATTTCTCTCTCCACTTCCTTATAAGGCCCAGGTTTCAGGGAAATGCTTAAAGCCGGCTCAGGCAGTATAGGGTGCATGCCCTGGTCTCTGGCACCTGTGGGACCTCTGGCTGAACGTTCCCGGCCATTCTGAGGACTGTTATTTTCCCATGGTTATTATTTCCTTATTCATCTCAGATGATGACTCCAAGTTTTCAGAGGACGTTTCGCCCACCTTTGGCGTAAAACTCGGCGCATAAAGAACTGTTGGAAAGAGCGTGTCCTGTCCAAGAACCGAGTCCTCTCACTCCCCGCTCCCCCATGGGGAGCTCCTGTCTGAGGGGCCTCTGGGTGTCACCAGCACAGACACCAACATCTATTTCTGGCCAAGGAAAGTAGCATGTGGTGTCCCGCCACCAATGGCACCGCCACCACCAGGCTGACTCACCCCCTGCGTAAACCCACTGCCAAAAAATAACACCTTGGCCAAACTGCGTTTCCTAATCTTTGACAAAGTAATACCCAAATTAAAAGGAGAGGCCGAAATGTCAAGGAAGGCTGGAGCTTTCTGCTGCGCTGGTTTACAAGAATGCTCAGCCTCCGGGATGGCAGCTTTTTCCATGACATCAACTCTGGTCACAGGCAGGTTGAACGCTGACAGTGACAAGCGGGCAGTGAGCACAGAGCTGGAGAGCAGGCACTAAGGTCTTCCTCTGTCCCGGGCAGCTCTGGATTCCCGAGCATGTAGCCGCAAGTGCTGGGGCCTCCTCTGCCTCCTCCTGGGCCTCAGAATGTGGACCAGGCAGAGAACTGTTAAGAATTCTACACTGAGAGATTCATAGAACCAATCAGCATTGTGCCAGGGCACAGACAAGACCCAATTAATGAGAGCTATTATTAAAACGCTCGGTATCTGCTGTCACTAAACAGGGCCTGAACTGGTGGAGCATTTCCTTCCGATTCTCACACCGAGAGCGACTGTAGTACAAATGTCTACTATCAAACAACATTAAATATTAAACCACGGTTGTCACACGTAAGCCCCAAATACTGAATTTTGCAACATGAATTGCCCAACCGCCCTCCAAATGCCCTTTGGTTGACTTGCAATTTTTTTTTACTGTGATTTCAGGATTTGGTTGCCCCAGTCTGATAAAAGCATAAGGCTGAACCTTATGACAGGGAAGAGGAGGAGGAACAGCAGGAGAATGGGAGACAGGGGAGACCAAGAAGGTGGACATCAGCCCAGAAGTTCCTGACACTCAGGCTTTGTCTCTTAGTGGTCAAGGAGGTTTCTCCTCACCCACTTACAGTCCCATGCATGCACTCAGAACCCCCACACCCCAACTTTATGCCCTGCATTGACACATAAGCCATAACTGCCTGCAGCTGGAGCCAGCAAGCGCGCAGGCGCCTGCGACCTCCGGTGTCAGCGGGCATCCACGGAGGGGGAGCAAGACTGCCACTGAGGGGGCCATTAAGGGAGGACATTAAAAGCGTTGATGTAGCGGAAGCACATTAACCTGTAGAGGAAGCCAGGCTATAGCTCCACCGACATCATAAAAAGTAAAGAGGCCTCGGTAATGGAACCAATATTATAGCCATTGATATAAATTATACCTCCGAACACGAGAGGGGAGGGGGACGGGACGGTGGGAAGTAAAAACGGAACAAGTTCAAACTTCTTTTATTGTAATAGTCTCCAGTTGAGCATAATCACCAAAGCTATAGCACGAGCCGATTGCCAAAACTAGACAAACATCTGTGAGATGGATTCGTCTCTGAGGGGAGGCCAACAGCTTGTTATCATTAAAGCGTAGATGCTCGCTCGGCGACTGAGCTGCGGGCCGCCTTGTTACTGCGTTGGCGGAGGCAACAGTGCCAGATGTTGGCAACTGTCTTCAGATAGATGACAGGCACCTGCTGGTGAGGAAATTAAGCTCCTCGGCCCCCTTTACTTAGGGGAGAGAGGGAGAGAGCAGGAAGGAGTGACCCTTCCAGATACCCCATGGAGGAGCCCCAACCAAAAAGCAAAGACCCAATGGTAGCTTGCCCAGTGGGGCCTCTGCTGGCTGGGCCATCTCACTCTTTGGTGCCATTTGACACGAGGGAGGGTCCACAAGGTGCTGGGGTGGATGGGTGTTTGGACAGCAGTCAAGGGGGAGTGTCTCGCTGGGGCAGGACCCGCACTCTCCATGGTCCATTCCCTCAGCAGGTTGCTCTTGGTAACGGCCTCCCAGACTCTTCAAGAGATCCTAAATTTGAAACATGGCTACGGACATTAATCATCATTAAAAGGCAAACAGGCAATTTTCAAACCATGTCATGCTGACTCAGATGCAGACAAAGGCTCTGGAAGGGAGGAGAGGGAGGACAAGCGAGATAAATACGCCATGCCACCTTGGACAAATAAAAATCATGAGAGTCCATAGCTCATTTTTCAGAGTGCCCTGGACAGTACCGCAAGTATGTGACCGGAATGATTTGCTCCAATGTCAGAGGAGCCAACCGGGTGCGCCTAGGGAGAGGGTTGACCTAACAAAGACCTGGTAAACACAACCACAGGAGCTGAGAGAGAGTATATATATAGTGAGTAGGATGCTTGCTGGGTTTGATCCCTGGCACCTCATTTGGTCCCCAACTCTCTCCAGGAGTGATCTCTGAGTGCAGAGCCAGGAGTAAGTCCTAAGTACTACTGAGTATGGCCCAAAAAACCAACCAACAGCAAAAGAAACAGCAGCAAAAGAAACGCAATTACCGATCTTCAACACTGGGGAGTCGTCTGTGGACTCCTCAGGCTCACAGCTGTGTGTGGAGCTGGCCAATGACACCGTGATGGGCTAGGGGGAGGAGGAAGGAGGCTGCCAGGCTGGGGCTGAGCTGAAGTCAGGTCAGGGCTATCTTGTTAGAAAAGGTTCTCATGTGGCTATCTCAGCTCATCTTGGGGCTGAGTTCTCATCTTTAGAGAGTCTCCTTCTTGGATTATGTAGGTTGAACCAGGATACCTGCTGAACGGACTCATTCTTCCTAACCGTGTCGGAGGCAAGACCACTGGACTCTGATAAAGATCTTCAGAGATAAGCAGCAGGATGGGAGGGGCAAAAGTGATCCACATGGCCACCGAGGTGTCCTCAGAGAAGTGACCAAAGCCACAATGGTATACTCTTTGGGGTCAGGAGGGCAGGGTTTGGAGCCAAGTCAGTGATGCTCAGAGGCTATTCTTGGCTCTGTTGTCAAGAGTCTGAGGGGACCCTATGTAATGTTGAGGACTGAGCCTGGGTTAGTCATATGCTACCATGCATGGAGATGACTCAAGAATTAAAAACTAAGGCTAAGACACAGCGAGCATCATTCTCAATGGGGAAAAACTGAAAGCCTTCCCCTAAGATCAGGGACAAGACAAGGTTACCCACTCTCACTTCTTTTTATTCAATATAGTACTGGAAGTACTTGCCATAGCAATCAGAGAAGAAAAGGACATTAAGGGCATCCAGATAGGCAAGGAAGAAGTCAAGCTATCATTATTCCCAAATGACATGATATTATACCTAGAGAACCCTAAACTGTCTACCAAAAAACTCTAGAAACAATAGATACATATAGTAGAGTGGCAGGATACAAAATCAACACCCAAAAGTCGGTGGCTTTCCTATATACAAATAATGAAAGAGAAGAAAGGGAAATTAAGGAAATGATTCCATTTACAATTGTGCCACAGAAAATCAAATACTTAGGAATCAACTTAACCAAGTGTAAAGGACCTGTACAAAGAAAACTACAAGACACTGACTGATACAAGAAATGAAAGAGGACACAAGGAAATGGAAACACATTCCTTGCTCATGGATGGGGAGAATCAACATTGTCAAAATGGTAATACTCCCTAGAGCTTTGTACAGATTCAATACAGTCCCTATAAGGATACCCATGACATTCTTCAAAGAAACTGACCAAACACTCCTGAATTTTTTTTTTTTTTTGCTTTTGGGTCACACCCGGCAATGCTCAGGGGGTTTCTCCTGGCTCTGCATCAGGAATTACTCCTGGCGGTGCTCCGGGGACCATATGGGATGCCGGGGATCGAACCCGGGCCAGCATGGGCCAGCCACGTTGAAGGCAAACGCCCTATCTGCTGAACTATCGCCCCGGCCCACACCTGAAATTTGTATGGAACAATAACCCCCCCCACCCCCGGATAGCTAAAGCAATCCTTGGGAAAAAGAGGATGGTAAGCATCACCTTTCCCAACTTCAAACTGTACTACAAGAAATTAAAACAGCATGGTATTGGAATAAAAAACAGACCCGTGGACCTATGGAATAGAATTGAGTATCCTGACACCCAACCTCAAACACATGATCTAAAATTTAATATTTGATAAAAGTGCAAAGAGTCTGAAATGGAGTAAGAAAAATCTCTTCAACAAGTGGTGCTGGGAAAACTGGGCAGCAACATGTGAAAAAATGAAGTTGGACCTCTGTCTAACACCAAAGTGGATTAAAGATCTCAATATCAGACCTGAATCCATAAAGTACATTGAAGAAAATATAGGAAAACCCCTCTACAACATTGAAGCTAAAGGAATCTTCAAAGGCACTAACAAAGCAACTAGAAGAAAAGATAAACATATGGGACTACATGAAACTAAAAAGCTTCTGCACCTCAAAAGAAAGTGACCAAGATACAAAGACAGTCCACAGAATGGGAAAGAATATTCACCCAATACCCATCTGATAAGGGGTTAATATCCAGGATATATCAGGCACTGGTAGAACTTCCACAAGGGAGAAGAAATGAACAGAAATTTCAACAAGGGAAGAAATTCGAATGGCCGAAAAGACATTATGAAAAAATGTTCATCATCATTAATCATCAGAGAGATGCAAATCAAAACAATAATGAGAAATCATTTTACACCACAGAGACTGGCACATATCTAAAAGAGCAAGAACAACAATTGCTGGCATGGATGTGGGGGAAAAGGGAACTTTCATCCATGGTTGGTGGGAATGTCGACTGGTACAGCCTTTCTGGAAAACAATATGGACATTCCTCCAAAGACTAGATATTGAGCTCCCATTTGACCCAGCCATATCACTCCTGGGGATATACCCTGGGAAGCCAAAAACACACAGAGGAAACACCATCTGCACTTTTATTTTCATAACAGCACTATTCACAATAGCCAGAATCTGGAAACAGCTAGTGTACCTGAGAACTGATGACTGGATAAAGAAACTTCGGCACATCTATACAATGGAATACTATGCAGCTGTTAGGAAAAGTGAAGTTATGAAATTTGCCTATAAATGGATGGACATGGAGAGGATCATGTTGAGTGAAATTAGCCAGGAGAGACAGATATAGAATGACTGCATTTATTTGCATGACATAAATATATATATGTACATATTATGATACAATATCCAAGGTCAGGCGAAACATGGATCAAGAGGTCTTGTCAAACATGTGGGAGTCAGAGTCTAGGTAAGACAGAAAATGGAACAGTGTGCTAATTGTCGAAAGTGCTAATACCAACCTAGAACAGAGCATTAAATACAGGCAAAAAGATACACATGACAATCACTTAATGTATGTATTGTAATCCACAATGTGGAAGGGAAGGAAAAGAGAGAGAGAGAAGAGAGAGAAAGGGAAAGAGATAAAGAACCTGCCATAGAGGCAGGCTAAGGGAGGGGGAGGGAATCGGGGACATTGGTGGTGGGAAATGGGCACTGGTGAAGGGATGGGTGCTGGAACACTGTACAACCCAAACCCAAATATGAACATCTTACAAACATCTTTGTAACTTTATATCTAATGGTGGTATAATAAAATATTGCAAAAAACAACCTAAGGCTAAGAGATGTGTGGGGGTTAGGTGCTTGGATTGCATACAGCCAGTAATAGCCAGTAATCCCCAGCACCACATGTGGTCCCCCAAGCACTGCCAGGAGGAATCCCTGAGCACAGAGCCAGAAATAAGTTCTGAACATTGCCAGGTGTGGCTCAACTCCCCCCCTCCCCAAGAAAAGAAGTAGAAATTCCATATGATCCACTGATACCACTTCTGGGAACTTAACCACAAATACAAAAACACTGATTTGAAGAGCTATAAGCACACTCCACATTTATCAAAAAAAAAAAAAAAAAAATAAAAAATGGTGGGGGCTGGAGAGATAATCTAGTGGCTAAGACACTTGCCTTGCACACAGCTACCCCAGATTTGATCCCCTGCATTCCACATGGTCCTCAGAGCACTGCTGAATGAACCCTGAGAGCCACTGGGTATAGCTCAAAAACAAACAACAACAAACAAAATAAAAAGAAATCACTTAGTCCAGAGGCGGCGAAAGTCATGAGACCTGCTAAATTCTCTAAACCTACTAGGAATCCAGTGTGGGCATTCACTAATATTTAGTCACTAAATAAAATGAAACATGTCTCTCTAGCCTGTAATTAGGGTTGCTTCATGTCCTTAACTGGTAAGAACTTCTCTGCTCTGCTAAAAAAGAGAAAAAAAACAACTTCAAAGTTCCTAGGACAGAAATGACAAATTTTCAGAAAAACACTTACTAGAGAATACAGAAATCAAGGCATCAATTTAATTTCACACTCTACCTGCCTTGGACTAATTTGTGTAAATTACATTTCATACTAAGAACCTCAGCCCACGTGACCACAATGAAGAAATAAGCAGCTTGCATTAAATTGAGTTTTTCAGGTATAAATATATAGCTCTTTTTAGCATGTGGATGTTTAGCTGAAATTTCAATGCCGATTTTACATAAAAATTTCTAAGTGTTAATTTTCACATTTTCATAAGACACGTCAATGTTATTTGGTTTTTACAAACCTAAGGAGTGCACATTAATCTGCATGGAACCCTCCCCCGCCCTTCCTTAAGAAAAAGGATTCTAACCAAATTCCCAGGCCTGGGCAAGAGTGGGAAAGGAAAGGCGCCCACTGTGCAGCCCTGGCGCCCAGCCTCCACGTTAGTCTCCCACTTTCGGGAATGTGGTTGACAAGGGGCACCCACTCTGGGATGGATCCTTAAGCTGTGGCTGCCTCCACACAGGGCCCCTGACATGAGCAGGGGCACCCACCAACCAGAATTTAGGGAGACCCCAGAGCCATTTCTCATCTGCCCCCCAGAAGGTTTCTTATTTGTCTACTCTCTCCAGCCTGCTTCATCACTGTGGTTGACTCTGTTTTTGTTTTTGGGGGTGGGGTGGGGTGGCACTAGGGTCACACCCAGCAATGCTCAGGACTTACTCCTGGCTCTGAGCTCAAGGATCACTCCTGGGCAGGATCGGGAACCATGTGAGATGCTGCGACTGAAACCAGGGTCAGCTGCATGCAAGGTAAACACCTTGCCCGCTGTACTATCACTCTGGCTCCCTGCTGTGACCCTCTGAACAGGTTCTTTCCTCCATGGATATCTGGGCACCCCACCCCAATCCCCAAGACCACACTGCATCCCTTGCTCATGTATGTCCTCACTGGAAGAACAAACCAATGTGTATGCTGTGACCTTCAACTCAGTTTGTGACTAACCCTAGCGAATTCCAGTCCTATGGAACTGCTCCTATCCCAAAGCAAGTTGGGAACTGGGAGTGTGCGGAGGAGAAGACGGCAATTCAGGGCTCACAAAGACAGACCCGGGTTGTCCAAATGGGGCTGTACTTGGACCACAGCCAGGCTCGCCCACTAACACATCTGGTGTGCCACAGATGCTGGGGGCTACGGCAAAGAACTGAGTAGTTGGGACAGAGTCCTTCAGTCTAAACCATGTGCTCTCTGTGCCTCAGAGTCCTCCTGCCTGGTGCCCAAAGGAGAATCTAAGTAAGAAAGTGTGACTCTTTGTTCCCAAGAGACTGTGAGGGGACAATGCATGGGAACACGTGCTATTTTTGCTGCCCTGCTTTTTGTTT
The DNA here is from genome assembly GCA_021461705.1 of Cryptotis parvus. Lineage (NCBI taxonomy): Eukaryota > Metazoa > Chordata > Mammalia > Eulipotyphla > Soricidae > Cryptotis > Cryptotis parvus. The sequence continues at coordinate 208,675 of JAJIBD010000892.1, read as the reverse complement.
TGTTTTTAAGGTTATTGAGAATTGTTATGTTTGATCTGGATTGAACACTTGTTACTAACTTGAACTCCGCGAGTTACTGGCTCTGAGTTTTGCAGAAAATGACTAACTTTGGTCACCATTCAGGCCTAGGAACATCTGAGGCAGCTGGACCCATTTCCTCCGGCTGCTGACCAAGTGACAAGCTGGACTGTGGCTAGTGACAACAACAGTGGGACAGAAGAGAACCAAGGTATTCAACCAAGGTTCTTGAAGGTTCCCCAGCACTGAGACAATGTCCACAATGCCAGGCCAACAGAATTTGATTTACAGCTTTTGGTGGGACTGGGGGCAAAAGAGCTCTGAACTTGTCAAGAATAAAACTAGCTTGGAACTCGGGAGGCACAGCCTCAGTAGAGAGCAGTCTGTGCAAGGCGAAGGTACCCAAAGGCAGATCCTGCTTCACTCTCCCGTGGCTGACAGCATCACACTCTATCTCCAGGACTTCTGAAGCCAACTTTCCCTTTGGATGCTTTCTATGTGGACACAGGCCAGGCTGGTAGAAGCGAGGAGGGTTAACTGCGTGGCCAGTTCATGTAGGCCATAAATGGGCGTCCATCCCTCCATGCCAACTCTGATGGAACCCAGGGCAGATGTCTGACAAACACTTCTTCCAGATGAACACTTGGCTTGGTGCATAGGCCAGTGAAGATACACTTGGTTTTCAGAGGCCACTGTTGGGATGTATCCAAACTGGCAGATGAAGAAGGTGAGAGGCACAGGGCAGGGACTCGGCCTACCCAGTGGGGATGCTCCTGTGAGCCTCTTACTGGACCCACTCTCTTCTCGGGTGTCTGCAGGGTTGGGCTGAATGTCTTGCCTCAGGGGTCTCAGGGACTCGGGCATGGTCCCTAACACCCAGGGTGCACTCAAGAACTGGGAAGAGAGCTGGATATTACCACCCCAAAGGCCTCTGACAACCGCCACAGCTGCCCACCGCCCCCACCCCACCCCCGCCCAGGTCCCCAGCTGGGCCTGCCTTAAGAGCTCCCGAGCACTACCCATGCCTCCAGAGAATTTCCCTGGACAGGGACCTCAGGGAGGAACAACCACATGGGAGAGGCGAGAGGCATCAATGTCACACAACATCCAAAGAGGCCGCATTCTCCAACTGCATACCCTCCTGGGGCCAACGAAGCACCTCGCAGACATGTCCCATAAACACAGACAGAAATTCCCGGTCCATGCAAAGGTACATGTTTCTACCAAACAAGGCCTTTGAAATAACTTGCAAGTGAATGACAGTATAACAGTAGCCCCTCCCTATGGGACGGGAAATTATCTGGGGCAGCGTTCCTGTACCAGGTGCTCCCTTAATCTCAGTCCCACTGTGAGAATTGCCCATTGGTTCGGCCCACAGGTGGGTTTTCCATAAGGGCTATGCTGGAGAGCTCCAGTCAGCACTCGAGAGTGGCCTTCAAGGGACAAGCTTTCAACACGCTGACTTTTTTTACTTCCCTTAAACTGATTTCTCATTGCAAACAGGCATATACATATACACACATATATATGCATATATATACACATACATACACATACATATACATGTGTGTATGTGTGTGTGTGTGTGTGTGACTGCTTTCCTGCACAGACGACCTCCAGAGCTAGGCTTGCTTAGTGCTTGGGGACGCCACCACGAAGATGGTGCTGTTCAATAGAAACTTGGCATTTATCATTGTGAGAGCATTATCTTCTCAACAGAAGCTGACAATTTGTCCCAGTCCTCCCTTGAGAGAATCCAGGAAGATCACATTTGCTTCCCTTGAATGCTGTTTCTCCTACTACAACATTTCTTTGCCTGGAAAGAAAATATTGTGACTCCTTGCCATATTCACTTCATTAGCATAAGAGGGAAAAAAAGCCAAATCCTCTCGCAGTCCTCTCCCTTAGTCTCCCCAGTCGCTCCAGCTGGGTGAAGTCTAGCAGGAAGCTCCCTGCAGGACTTCAGCACTGGGGACTTTTGTTAGAGAGCTGATGGTCACAGAGGGATGCGGGGAGGCAGGGAGGGGGCCAAGAAATCAGCCCCTTAAACTGGGAGAGCCTCCACTTGGCACAAAGAAAAGGCACCAGGTAGATAGAGGGTAGGGTGGGGGTTTACGAGGGGAACTTGGTGGAAGTAAGCAGTTAGGAACTTAAAATTATGGGGAAATAACGGGGGGGATGTTGAGAAGCCACCGGGAAGGAAGAGGAAGGAAGAGAAGGAAAGAGGGAGGGTAGGCTAACCACCGAGTACCCAGATGGAAAACATGGAGCAAACCTGTCTCTTTAAATTCTCACCACCCCCTGTTGAAAGACGCTCTATTTCCACTTAGACAGGAAATGAGGTGAGGTCACTGGCCCAGGTCCCCACGCCAACCGCAGAAGCTGGCCTTGACACTCACTGTCAAACCTGATCCCCCAGTCCAAAAAATCACTCAGTTTCCTTTCACACAATGGTCCCCAGGGCTAAGAACCAGCGGCCAGAGCCGTGGCACCCCTGTGTTCTTCCGCAAGGAAAATTACACAGATGCCTTTCGTCTGTCTACTGCTCCATTTCCCAGCATCAGAGACCTCTGGGCTTGGCTTCCTGCAGTTCCTCAGCCAGCCCAGCACCAGCCCTGGGGGGTGCACACAGCAGAGTGAGACCCTTAGAAGCCCAGGTGCACCAGCTTCTGCTAACCACAGGCCACCCAGACACCCCTCTTGGCGGATCCACTGCCCTTCTCAGACCCGAGGCAGACAGCGAGCAGAAGCCGCCACAAAAGCAGCCTGGACTCACTCTGCCCCCTGCTGAGCCTACCTTCTTAGAGGGGTGGAGGGGGAGGCTCACACTCAGCTCTCCCTGCCCCCCAGCCCTGGTAGTAGCCTCAGACAGGTGGGGGAGTAGGTGTTCTCTGGGAATAATGGGTTCCGCATGCAGAGATACTCCAGATCACTGATCATATTCTCAAATGTCCCGGACTTTAAAAAGAAAACCCTCCTTTTCGCCATTTGAAACTCCTCCAAAGAGCAGCCCAGCCCTGCCCTCTGGTACAGAGGGGCCATTCTTCCCAGGCTCTTCACTGAGTGCCAGTGACGCTCAGCAACTGGGCCAGTGCCGGTGCTGTGCCACCCGTGAGGGACCAGCCTCGGCCCAACCCTGCTGGAATGTGTGGTCACTGGGGCAGAGACTGCAGGAACCTCACAGGGGCTGGAGAAAGCTCAATGGGCAGAGCGCAGGCCGGAGATCAATCCCCAACACCGCCTGCTCCCCACTACCCCGAACTGCTGGGATGGCGATGGTGGCTCTGAGCACTGTCAGGGTGGCCTGATGACGCCCAGCAGTACAGGGCCTGAGACTGACCCGGTTAGCAGGAGGGCCCCCCAGATCTCCTGAGCACTGCTCAGAAGCTCCCCCTCCTTCTAATGAAAGAATTTTTTTGTTTGTTTGGTTGTTTGGTTGTTACTTGGTCACACCAGCAGTGCTCAGGGCTTACTCCTGGCTCTGCTTTCAGAGCTCATTCCTGGTGAGGCTCGGGAGACCAGATGAGGTGACAGGGATCAACCCCAGTCAACCGCATGCAAGGCACATGCCCTACCTGCTGGACTAGAGACCCAGGGTCTGACTGTTTTCCTGACAGTCGCAATTCCTCTCTCTCCACCCTGAAGTGGAGTCCCTGGGCTCCTGGGTATCTTCCTCAGGGCTCGATTTGTGATTCCTGATGGTGAGAGAGGCTTGCTCCTGACCGGTCCTCTCCAAGGCAGCGGGGATCTCATCTCGTCTCCTGTGTTCCCACCTGCACCTGGGCCCCCAGCTCAGAGCCCAGCATCCAAAAGATAATGGAGAGCTGGTGTTTGAATCAATGAACGAGGGGTGCTTTCTGGACAAAGGGCTGCCTCCCGCTCCAACAAGGGGCTGTTTTAGGATCGAAGGATTTTCTTGTCTTATTGGTTTGTATTCCTCTATTTTACAATAATTTATTAACATTTTTCTAACTCCCTAATATTTGCTATAAATTCAAAACCCAGTGGGAAAAAAAAGTTTATCAAATTCTATGCACAGGAAAAGAGGAGCCTAAATCAGGATGCAAACAGTCCTCGCAAGAGGTTAGGCAAACTCGGTAACAAAAAAATTTTTTTTTTTAAATTTTATTACTTATTTTATTTTTTTTTTTTAGCTGCACAAACAGTCCTTGAGGCTAACTCCTAGCTCTGTGCTCAGTGATCCCCTGGTAGTTCAGGGGATCATATGGGGTGCTGGGGATTGAACCTGTGTTAACCATGTGCAAAGCCAGCATCCAACCCACCGGGATCACTCTGGCCCGAAAGACTTTTAAATAAACATCAGCTAAGTGATCCTAGGGCCGTTTCAGAGTCACTCCCTACCACACCAATGCTTAATTATTCAAACACTCTAACAGGGCCAGCGAGCAGGGTTGACTCCCTTCTGGCTACTTCTCTTCAAGGGTTTTCATCCAAGTCAGAGCAACTGAAAGTCAGTTCTGCAACTAGAAGCCTCAAGAAGCCTCAGAGTCACCAGTCCAGAGATAAGAGCCAATGAGATGTTTCAAGCGGTCGAGCACACACTCTGCATGGAGTGGGCTCAGGTTCTAGCCATGGCACAACAGGATCCCCACATGGTCCGCCTAGCCCTGCCAGGTGTAGGGCTTGTTAGCGCTGTCCCAAGCACATAGGCCCCAAGCACCACCAGCTCTCTCTCTCCTCTCTCTCTCTCTCCCTCTCTCTCTCTCTCTCTCTCTCTCTCCTCTCTCTCTCTCTCTCTCTCTCTCTCTCTCTCTCACACACTTACACTCTCGAATATAACACAAAACACAATCTTCTACTTTGTGCTGCAAGGCTCAAAAATGTAAGTGTTTCGATCTGTGTTCTCCTGGGACAGAGAGGACAAGCCCACCCAGAGGAGAGGTGGGAGGGTCTGGGGATGTCACCTGAGGGGGTCAGCTGACCAGGGTTTCAGAGGGGACTCCCGTGGCCAAACCCAGGTCCCAAAGGACAAACTTTGCAGCAGCAAATGTGCCTGACATTTATGAAGCTAACCAGGGTCCGGCAGCGTGCTAAGAACTACATTCACTGGCTCCTCTGACCCTCGCGAGATGCTACGGGGTAAGCACCATCACTGCCTTCATCCTGCAGATGAAGAAATGGAGGCAGAAAAACACCAGGTGAGGTTCTGGAGCCATGACACGAATCCACATGTGAACTCCGAGAGTATGAGCACTGAGAAAGAGCCAGGAATGAAGCCATGCATGGGCCCCCACAGTGTGAGCATTGAGAAAGAAGGCCAGGCTCGTTATCTGACCAAGCGCCTGAGGTCTGAGCAAAGCCGAAGGTCCCCGGAGCTGTCGGAAGCAGAGCCCCATGTTGGCAGTTCTGCTGAAGGGTACCACAGGTGCCGCATGCAACTACCTGCTGTATTCAGGGGTGTAAGCACCGTGGCAGGAATCCCACCAAACCCCTAGTGGGCATGGCACCTGACTGGTACCAGGACGGTGTTGAGGGAGTGAAAGAAAATGATCACTAAGTATCATACTCAAACTGCAGGCTGCCAGGCCATGGGCCAGGACCGACCCTGGGGTCTTCATCAACACGGTTTGTTTGGGACACAGCCACCACCTGACTCCCCAAGTCGTCTGAGGGCTGCCGCTGCGCGGGCAGGGGGAGCAGTTCTGAGACCCTCTGGGTGACAACACGGAGCAGAGCCATTATCTGCTGCTTCCCAGAAGGAGCTGCGGTTGCGTTCAGTGCCTCTGCCCAAGTCTTCCTAATGGCCCAGGGACTCCCGGGACAACCCAGAATGTCCAGAGGCGGGTGGTGCATGCCGGCTGCAGAGATCCTGAAATGCCTCCAAGTCGCGCAGCTTTTCCAAAACAATTATGCAAATGTTGCATTCTGTGCCATAATGTTTGTTCTAATATAACATGTTTTAGACAAACAACCCCAAAGCTGCAGTCAGCTTCCTAGGAGAGGTGCCACCCTCTTGGCACTGCAAACCACTGGTCATGGCAGAACCCCAGGACCCCAACCCCACACACAGAGGGAGCAGCTCTAGACTTCTCACGGGGGCTGGCAGTGCTGTGGGCCCATGGCCATCTGCTGGGTATCCTGAACCAGCTTCCTTCTTTAAGTGGGAGACAACCTGGGGGTCCAGGGAGAGCTCAGAGCAAAGTGCCTGCCTTGCAAGGGCATGGCTGCGAGCTCAGTCCCCCTGAGTCATCCCCCAGCGTCAGAGCGTGAGCCTGCCAAGTCCCACCACCTGGATGCCCAGGTGCCATGGAGCAGAGTGAAGCTCTACCACCAAGGGTACAGCCTCTGCTCATGGTCACCAAGTGACAAAAGGGAGGGGTGGGGGAACAAGGGCCAGTGGAATAGCAAGTACCTGGCCGTGTAAACTCCTGAGTTCAGTCCCCAGCACGTGCCCCTTAATTCCCACCACCCCCAACAGCCCTGGGCACTGCTGGACATGGCCTTGTCTTTTTGGGTCACTCACGGTGATGCTCAGGTTACTCCTGGTTCTGCACTCAGGAATTACTCCCCAGGCGGTGCTCGGGAACCATGTGGGATGCTGCAGATTGAACCCATGTCAAACACATGCAAGGCAAGTGCCCTCCCACTGTACTATCACTCCGGGCCCGCATGGCCTTGTCTTTTTTTTTCTTTTTTTTGCTTTTTGGGTCACACCCGCGATGCTCAGGGATTACTCCTGGCTCTGCACTCAGGAATTACTCCCAGCGGTGCTCAGGGGACTATATGGGATGCCGGGGGATTGAACCCAGGCCGGGCGCAGGCGGCCGCATGCAAGGCAAACGCCCTACCCACTGGGCTATCGCTCCGGCCCCAGCATGGCCTTGTCTTAAAAGGGGAATGTGAGGTTTGCTCTGACCAAACAGCAACTGGGACCAAACGGCGTCGGCTGATGAACAGCAACACTCCAGAATCAGAGATCATCTCGCCCCAGCACGGAAGACAGGACTCGTGGGCTGCCTGGCGCCAGGAAGCTCCCAGGCCGCATTCTGTGCTTCTCCACATTGACTCCCTCACCCCACTACAGATAACAGGAGCCGGACCAAGCGCCTGGTTCCACTGGTCTTGATTCCCTTTTCCCGCCCAAGACAGCTGAAGAATCCCACTCAGTCTCTCCCAGGGCAAGGCTCTGCCCCAGCCTCTCCAGAGGCCAGTAGGGTCTGCCCGGGAGCCCCCCAATAAACTCTTATTTCTTCCCTTTTACTTATCTCTGTCTCTCTGTCTGTGCCAGCTGAGGTCAATGATTCATCCGGGGACAGAACAGAGAATTTAAAAATATACATGGGGATAAATCTCCTACCTCACAGGGCTGGGACAACCATTAGACAAGTTTGAAAGGTTTGGGCATGTAAATAAGCATGTTGGACTCTGAACATAGACACTGGGTGGGACCAGAGAACATGGACATTCGTAAGTCCTTCTTTTGCCACTGACTACGCATCTACTGATCAGGGCAATGGGTGACGTCCTTCAAAGATGAAGACTAAGGATGGGGCGAGAGGTCCAGGAGCTGGGCACATGCTTCTCCACACACAGAGTCGGTCCCCTGAGTACCACCAGCATTGACACCCAGTCCCAAGCACCACAGGGAGTGACCCAGACACAAACACAAAGGCAGATAATAAGAAATGCTCTGTCATCTCTCAGAGAATCCGCCAGCTCCTTGGAAACTCCGAACGACCCTGGTGTGTGGCTAAGGCTCAGGAAGGGCCTCTGTGGGCCTCCACGGCTGAGCTCTTGCTCTCTTACAGGGAAGAGCATTGTAGGACACCAGCACCCTCCAGGCGAAGAGCGCATCTGTGAGACCAGCCTCTGCTGCCCACCGTAACAGACCCTCATCCACCTCACCCCCAAGTCCCTCCTAGACAACTAATCCGAGCCCACAAATATCAAGACCACCGAATAATGACTTCCTGCAAACGAACTCCTAGCTGGCTTTAAACATCTAACTACACTCTTGTTTGTTCTTTAACAAGAAGTTTCATTCTTAATGACACCAAGCAGAATTTCTCTGCCCCCCACCAAGAGAGTAGAAATAAAGGACCTCAAAGGAAGAGCCAAAACTGGAGCCCCAAGAAAGGTACAACCCTCCAAGTGCTGCAAAATGGGGGGGCAGTGGGGGGTCAGTTTCTACCTGCCAGATCCTCCTGGGGCCATTTTTCTTGACGTGTGTGTGTGTGTGTGTGTGTGTGTGTGTGTGTGTGTTGCTTTTGGGGTCAGGTCCTGGGCATCCAGCCCGCTGCTTAAATCCCCAGGAAAAAGGCCCTCGTGGAAGCTCACCGAGGAGGGTTCATCCCTTTCACACTTCCAGGCCCAGTGTTCAGGCTTCTCTTTCCCTCCTCCCTTTAATTCGGGTAACCCATCGTGGTCCTGCAGGTCCCGAGCTCCCGGGAGCCCCTTTTAATCCCAAGCAAGTCAGCTCTGCTTCTACTTCTGCCAGCCCCGTGCTCCCCCACAAGGCAGAAGTCACTGTACTCGCGGGTGCACCTGCTCCCTTCTGCCTCCCCAGCCCCGCCGCACACTCCCTCAGCACCTGTGCCCTCCCCTCAGCGCCTTCCTTCTGAGCTAGTCACATGACAATGCTGTGGCGCTTGGGAGGGCTGCAGGTGGCCCATGTGGACCTGAGGCCAATCCAATTCTACTGTGCCAGCAACTCAACTCAAGGAAGACAACACGAAGCCGAGAAAAATGGAAACAGCATATACAAATCCAATCTATTCGATCTCCCTATTTATTTTATGCAAAGTTTTCCTGGTGCTTATTAATGCCAGCTCTCCCTCCACCATTTAATCTCTGCTTCCATTTCTTTCTCAGAGGCCTGTGATTATTCTAATTCAGCATTTGGATGACTTCATTTCCTCTCAAGTACACCCAGGTCAACTTGGATAGAAAAGAAAGAGGAGGAGAAGAAAAATAATCAGCTAAAAGCTATTAAATATCAGCCGTGTGCCTCATGATTGGTTTTAAAGGCAGCGGTGAGGTTAGCGGCAGCCAGACTCAACCCTTCTGCATATTAACGGTTTGTCTTTTTTTTTTTTTTTCCACAGTCTCTCACTCTTGGAGCTTCAAATGTAAATAAAGTACCAATTGGCTGCCCACTTTCAGCTAATTCACAAATACCAAGCCTGCCTATACAGAGCTATAAAAATTTAGAGGGTGGTAACTTGACAAATCCGGTCATTCTACAGAGTCTAATTCTCCGAAGACAAAAGAAGGAGTTAAAAAGAAGAAGAAAAAGCCTACATGTAAGGGGGTGCCCTACTGGGGAGGAGGGGGAGGGAATCTCCATATCAATGTTCACTGCACGGAACAATGGAATACCATTTCCGCGCCAAGTCCAAATGAACTGTGCTTTCTCTTTCTTCCATAAGCACCACTCCATGCACCCCCTGGCACACGGGAACTGCAATTTCTCAGGCACTTTCAGTTCCCACTGAAGTAGGTCCAGGGCAGAAAGACCCTTTCTCATGCTAACACCACCATTGAGAAGCCTTCTTCAGAGGCTGCCAGGAGTGATGGGGAAGTGGGGGGTTACAAATGCCTTAATACCCACCTTCTATCCCCCCTCATTAACCCCTTCCTGCTCCAGGGCTCCCCAGCCCCTGACCTTCCTCTCCCTGATCCACTGGGAAAATTAAAGAGAGCCCTCCTCTGGAAGCTAACTCACAGTTCAGCCAGGAGTTGAGGCCTCAATCCCCTACCTACTAAGCAAACGCACATGCCATTTGATTAGCATAATCATAAAATTTTCCCAGCTTGCTACCCAGAAGGCATCCTATTTTTCTATTTGTGTATTTTAAAACATTGTTAACAGAGCAATAATAATGTCTGATACATTTGCCTAACAACAGCTGGCTATATTTTACACACTAAAAGGGAAACTGGGAAGTTTTCCTAGAAACCACTATCTATTTCAATAGCATTTTATTTATTTAATGTTTTTGGAAGTGAGATGGGGTGGAGCCACCGGGTTCTCCAGAGCCCCCGCCCCAATCAGGGGGCTTGTGAAGGGAGCCCCAAAGCCGCCTGGGAGGCGGATCACATGGTCTGTGGGGGCTGCTCCTTTGCCGCTGCCACCCGGTCTGGGAGGCCAGGGAGGGTGGACGAGGAGGGTTCTCTGGCTTGTTCAACAACTTCTGGCCCTGAAAAGCAACTCGGCCAGGAGGTCAGGGGCAAAGAAGGGCCCCATGCCCCGGATGACACACTTCCGAACGGGAGAATGACACAAACCAGAGCAGGGAATCAATAAAACACGAGCACAGAGTGGGCCTTGTTCCGGGATCTTCCAGGGAGAAAATTTCAACACGGAAGTAGCCTTGGGCTGGGAAGGGCCGGCTGGGGAGGGAACCACACCCGGAGTGGCCATTCCTGGCCTGCCCCATGATTCTAGTCAAGAGGGTCCTATAGGGGCTCTCCAGGGTGGGGGTCCTCACAAGTCATCTCAGTAGACAAGCGCCCAGGAGACAGGAGGGACAGGCACAAAGGACAGGCAGAGCCTGGTTGGGGCCACTGCACACTCCACTTCCCTCCAGCACAGCTTCAGGGGCCACACAACTCTTGGAGATTGAAGACCCCAGATGCCCAGCCCTCCAAAGCTGCCTTTCCCATCCTGAGGCTTTAAGGCATGTTCACGCTACAGCAAACTCTCCTCCGCAAAAGTTGCACAAGGGGTGTCTGGGCAGCAGCATAGAGAACTAGGGAGAGGACAGCTACAAGTGTCCTGCCACATCCTGAGCGTGCACACACACACACACACACACACACACACACACACACACACACACACACACACACCCCTCCTACAGGGAGCACAATAAGCCAGAAGATCTTATTCATTATATTCTGAAGGGAAAAAAAATCCAATTCATCCTTGTGAGCAATTTTTTTTTCCCAAGAAAACCTCTCAAGTACCATTCTTGTCGCTAGTTACTTTTTTTTACCGGCCTTCCCCACAGGACCCCAAACCAACAAAGGGACTCAAAGACCTCTTTTCTCTTCATTTCCACAGGTCTCCCCTCTTGGATAAGGCGTGAAGAGGGACAGCTCTCCAATCAGCTTCCTTTCCCACCGTCCCCGAGGTGGGGCTGGCCCAGGAAGGGGTTAAAGCCCTCACGTCAAACCACAAACTCGGGCAGTGGCCCAGAAGGGACATGGGAACGGGGCAACAGAGCGATAAAGGCCGGATTGTAGCAGCCCGCTGAATTGGAAATGACTTGTGGGCCTAATGAAACAGAACTTTGGCAGTAAAACAGAATGAAAGGAATGAGACAATAAAAGGCTGGAACAAAGGGTGCAGAGTCTCTTCAGCTTAGCAAAATAAGCTCACTTTGTTGTTGGGGAAAGCCAAAGCGGATTAGGCTAAACCAATGACTAAGCGTAAGTCTTCCAAACTAATTACACAGTTCGCCATGTGACGCCTAATTGGAAGCCTCCAGATGCGGGCTGCTTGGCTTTCACGGGAGTTCTACAAAGTGAGAATCACCTCGCCAGCCCGGCACTGAGCCGCTCTCAGTGAGGTGAACAGCTGAAAGGTGCGGAACTGCCTCCATCCGGGGATGGAGCCGAGAATTCATTAAGTTTAAAGGCCTCTTTTGATCTCCGAAATCCTATAAGTGAGAATTTTAAAAAAGCCGGTCCTGAGAGGAGGGGCGGAAAGGGGTGAAGGAGGAAGGCCGTGTGCGTGGAGCGTCTTTGATCCCGGTGCTCTCTAATTACCGGGCGGGCGGTGGCAGCCGGGGAGGACAGCGGCACACAGGCTCCCTGTTTATTACTGGCTCCGTGTGTGGGGATCTGGGGCCGCGACTTCCGTGTCACAGGGGGCACGGCGCAGATACATCATGCCTGCATGTATGAAGGCACAAGCACAGATAACACCCAGGCAGAAACCCCAAGCGGTGAAACAAATGAGCGCGAATCTGTTTTCTTGACAGATGCCCGAGGCCTGCAGCCTCTGGGCAAGAGTCCAGCGGGAGATGCGGCTTCTGTGGGCAGCGGCAGGTCTGGGGGGGGGGGGGAGAGAGAGAGAGAGAGAGAGGCTATGCGCGAGGAGCGGCTGCCCGGGGCTGTGCATTCTTGGACCATGCATGGACCTTTCTCGACCTGTCTTGTCATTCACATCGTGACAACTCCACCTCTCTCGCCTCACCTCGAGGATCCCAATTTCAAATGCATTACAGAGCTCAGCACGTGACACACGTCCCCGGGATACGGGGCGCACCGTGGTGAAATCCTCACTGCCACAATTCCGAGTTTCTGCCTGTCCGCGGACAGCTAGCTTCGCGCGTGTGGTGCGGAGCCGGAGACACCACAGCCCCTTCTGACTCACAGGACGAAGAGCCCAGTTTATTAAAAGCAGCTTTGACCGGAGAGTCCCCCTGGGTGTCCCTACATCCTGAAGACCAGAAGTTAACTAGCCCCTGGTTACTGGCCTGCCTATTCTATCACAATCAGGATAGGGAGAACATCCTGCTTTGGTTGTAGCCCATAGAGAGCTCATAAACCTCCACCCACCTACCTACCTACCTACCTCCCTCCACACACTTAGGAAACCTTTCTAAACCACCTCATCTTCCAGCTTGAAACCAACCTTAGGAATAATCTAGTCAACTGAACAGGCAAGGCACGACCTTCAGGCTGAATGTGGCCCGCCCACCTGTTTTTATAAGTGTTACTAGGACAGAGCCAACGCCAGCTACAGATGGACCGACCCTGGCTTGCTTCCTCCTTTGTAACAGCAGACGTGAGTGGCTGTAACACATGACAGATCACCTGCGGAGTCAAACGTGTTGACTCTGACCCTTTCCTGGTTTTCCAACCCATTCCCTCAGGTGACACTGAAAGGAACTACTGACTTTCTGAGGAAGCACGGTGAAGCCACAGGGCTCGTAACACCTCCCTCCCTCGTCATCCGGAAATGCCCGGATGAGGGGAGCACAGCCAACTCTGCTATGAGTTGGCAGCACTCTTATGAACCAACAGTCATGCGAGGTGACCTCATCTTAAGCAGGGACATCCGAACCCGGCGGAGAGCGAGGGAGAAGAGCCCAAGAGGGTTTCCAAGCCGCCTGCCCGCTAAGTTCTCCTGGGCCGCTCTACATGCAGTGAGGCCGTCTCCCAGCCCACAATGCCGCCTGCCCCATGTGGCCTCCCTGGCTGAAGGACAGCTGGAGCAGCTGCCCCCTGACAGTGGGGGAAGCGGAAGAGAGACGACTGAGGGGAAGCTAGAAAGAGAGCAGCACGGAAGCTGGGAAAGGCGAGACGTCTAAGGAAGAGGCAGTGGGTGTGCATTTGGGCAGAAATTGTCTGGGCTTATCCAGGCGGCCTCCACTGAATCTTAACCTTTATTCCACCTCTGCCACATGGCAGGTGGGCTGGGGGTCGCCTATACCCGCTGTGCCAATGGACGTTTTCCCACTGCCCAGGCACACCCCTGAGCATCCCTTCACCTAAATCCTACCCCAGGTCCAGCCTATAGCGCCATCAGCAGTTGGAACAGGGCCCTGGAGTCAAGTCCTGCTACCACACAAGCCTGGAGGGGAGCTTGGGCCCAGCTCACCCTTTCAGGGGGGCTGGGATGGTGAGTCTATGGACGCCCCCTCAGCCTCCAGAATTCATCCTAAGACCATCCAAGCCCAGAGCCTAGCCCAGGTGAAGCCCTTCATCAGCCAGCACTCCCCAAACAACGCAAAGGCGCCTTCCTGACACAGCTCCCTGGGTGAACACAGCCCGGGCACCCCGTCCACACAGTGTGCACTGAGTGAGGCTGCACCCGCGCGTACCTGTGTGCGTGGCGTGCGTGTGTGTGTGTGGTACGCGCCTTTCCTTCCCTTGGACAGCAGAGAACAGTCAGTTTGTCAGTTTACTTGTTGCTGCCTTTCACAGCCGCTGGATTTATTCAATGGCCTGAAGGCCCAGCAGCGGTCTCCCCAGCTCTCTTCGATCCTTCTAGATTCAGAAGAATCATACCTAAACCCTGAGAAGGTGGCAGGTGGGCCCGGCGTGCCAAGACGCAGGTGGAACACTGGCCAGGGGTCACCAGAGGAATGAGCACTCCTGAGGAGAGGCCCAGACAATACACAGAAGAGTGTGTCAGGGTGATGAGACATTCCCAAACCTCCTTGATCCTCAAAGAAAGTGCCCTGATGGGTCTCGGCATCCTGCCGGAATCCACGCAGGCAGCAACAATTAACCAAGCGGCTGCAGAGCTGGCAGCACCCATGCCAAGGAGACCGTCTGGGGCCGCCTCCCTGGACAAGAGGACAAGCGTTCTTGGGCGCTATGGTGGCTGCCCTGCCGTGGGCGTGGACAGAACTTGTAAAGCCCCCACTGCTGGTGTGTTGGGTCCCCACAGGGAGTGTTAATGAAAAAGTGACAGAAGGATGAGAAGACAAGAGAGAACAGGGGAGGGAGAGGGCGCGAGGGAGAAACAAAGCGGCCCCAGAGCTGGGAATGTGCAGAGAGGCGGCAAGCAGGAGCCTGTCCAGAACACACTCACCCCGCAGGGCAAGCGCTGCACTTCCCTGACACCCGCAAATAGGCCCAGGAGATTGTGAGGCAGGTTGTGGCTCGACAGAAAAATCCCACCTCGTGTTTGCAAACACTCCCCTGGCCTGGCTGGAAAGGCAGCAAGGCAGCAGCGACAGCCGCGACTCCCAGGGTGGGCCTGGCTCCTTTCATCCTCCCGGTGAGCGACACCTGCCCCCTGGGTGTCCTGAACCGCTCTTGGTTCAGAGATGCTCTGTGAAGCACAGGGTTGTGTTCCCCGCCACACTGCGGGGGCTCCCTGGGAGTGGCCAGGATAACTAAGTTCCCTGCCGGCAAGGCCAGGCAGTGTGTGGGTGAAGAACCCTCAGGAACGGGACAGGCAGGGCTGGGCCCAAGGAGAACCGGCAGCTCTGGGTTTCTCATTCACACAGAGACGGACCTAAACGAACGGGACATCTCCCGGTCAAGGCCAACCACAGGCGCGGCACACCTCTCAGAGGGGCGGCTCACGAGCAGATGCGTCTGGGGTGGGGCTGCAGCTGCCCATGGCCTCGGACAAACGAGTCACAGCACACACCTCCTCTGAGTGGCGAGAGGGTGGTGGCAGCCCTTGCCGGCCCGGGCATGTGGGTCACCATCGGGCCGAGCAGAGTGGGAACCTCCTGGGCCACATCAGACGCTCAGAGGTGGGGATGGGGGACCCAGGGGGACAGGCAGCCCCCGCAGAGACCACGCTGCCATGAGGCTCCTGGGACAGTGCCCAAGACTCCCTGCAGAGGCCAGGGGAGGGCCCAGCCCGGCCGCACAGCTATGAACCCTCCTGGCGCACAGGGTCAGGGAGAGGCACCACACAGACCCTCCAAGTGGGAAGCTGACAAGCCGCCCGTCCACCCACAGTTAGAGTCCCCTGACCCCAGCGCCCTACTGTCCAGCAGGAGCTCCCTGCCACTACCGACCCTGTCCTCTTACCTGCCTGACTCTGCCACACACCCCCTTGCCCTTGGTTTTGTGACTGGGTTGGGGGCTCTGTAAGCTGTGTGGCAGGGCCCAGGGGACCCTTCAACAGCTCACACAGACAGGGACAGCCTGGCAACACCCGCGAATTTCCCTGGGCATTTGACAGAGGAGCTCCACCTTCCTACCTCCCCTGCAAGGGAGGCTGCGCGTCTCCGCTGAACTTTCCAGAAGACTCAGATGGAAGCCCTGAGCCAACTCACAGACTCTACACGACCCCTTGGGAACTCATGGCCCCATCCCTCCTGCCTCGGCCCCACGTGGTTGGCAAACGCCAGCAAACTGTACTCAAAGGCCACTCTGTCTGCTTCTGCGGGCACATGGGCACTATGCCCACCTTGAGCCTGACCCTGGCTCCTATCCAGCTTGACTTCAATCTTGACTGCTAAGTTCCAGGCCATGGTTCAGAACCAAGCCTGCGTTCTCCGACCCCAGCCCCCACTTACCTTGCCAAACTGCTCGAAATATTGCTTCACATCTTCTACCACTGTGTTCGCCGACAACCCGCCTACGAATATTTTCTTTGTTCTTGTGACCATCTAGGAGAGAGGGACAGGAGGGGCACACAGGTGAGCAAGGTTAGGAGAAACGATGTTGAACCAGATGTACTTCTCTAGGCTATCTTAGACGTATTTCTCAGGCAAGGTCACCCTCGAAGTGTCCCCACTCTACAGAGACCAGAGCCCTCTGGACATTGCGGGATGCTAGAGACGTGCCCCAGACAGCAACCAGAGAGCCCAATTTTCAGGCAGTAACCTAGAAACTCCAGCACTGGCCAACAGGGAGGAACCACGAAGGGGGACACCAGAGAAACCGGCCAGCCGAAGAGCAAAGTCACACATCAGAGCTACTCTCTCTCTCTCTCTCTCTCTCTCTCTCTCTCTCTCTCTCTCTCTCACCGAGGAGATGAAAAGAAAACGGGCCTGCGTGTATGAAAACCTGCTTCTCAGAAAGCACCCACAAAACCTGCCCCAAAGAAATTCAACTGTGCATGCCCCCTTCTACCCACGGGGGTCCTGGGTGCCACTGTGTATTGTCACGCAAGCCAGCACTGGCCTCACACAGAGCCCTCCCTTCCAAGCACGGGCTCTAGGAATCACGCCGGTCGCTCACGCCTCGTGCTTCACCTTGATGAACCCTAAACTCAGCCAAGCCCAGTGACCCCCATGTCCCCAAAGGACCCTCCCCATGGGTCTATCTCCTATCCCCTTTATTCCTAAGACTCTCCTGGAAAGTCGGAAGCATCTTCTAAGATCCAACGCCTTCTCTACTTCTCTCCACGCCTCAGGAGCACACCTGCGTCGCATACACAAGAGCCCAAGTGTGATGCTTTCAGGGCCTCACACCAACCCCGGTGCCAGCAGGCCCCTTCAGCTCTGGATCACTAGGTCTGAAATGAGCACTCAGGCACGTACTCCCAGGTCAAGCCTCCCCAGAAACAGCCCTGGCTCACCACCCCCCAAGCATGGCTGGGTAGAGACCCTGTCAAGAAAATTCCCCAAAGAGTCTACATACTTCTCCCACCCAGATGCTGCCAGTCCCCTCAGCATGGTACCATCCACCTCCCGCACGGTCTCCTCCTCATGCCCAAGTCCCCGATCATTCCCCTCCCTGCATTCTTTACTTCCTCCCCAAAAGATGAGCTCCTGAACCTCGCAGGGACACACAGCATGCCCAGGAGAGGGGCACGTGCACAGAAGCACCGAGAAGCCCATACCAAGTGGCAAGGGGGAGGAAGAAGTGGAAAACAACAATGCAACCACGTGTGCCAACACCACTCGCTCTGAAGCAGGAGAGGACGCTCAGGAGCAGTGTCAGGACAGAGACCCGAACCTCACGGTGTAGGCGCCGAAAGCAAAACAAGGAAAGAGATTTTGGGGGCTGGAGTGATAGTCCAGCAGGTAGGGTATTTGCCTTGCATGCAGCTGACCCAGGTTCAAACCCCAACATCCAATATGGTCCCCCGAGTACTGCCAGGGGTGATTCCTGAGCAAAGAGCCAGAAGTAACTCCTGAGCATTGCTGGGTGTGACCCAAAAAGCAAAAAAAAAGAAAGGAAGGAGGGAGGAGGGAGGGAGGGAGGGGAGGGAGGGGGGGAGGGGAGGGGAGAGAGAGAGAAAAGAAAGAAAAAGGAGATTTTCCTGAAGACTGGGGGTAGAGAGGGTGTGTTTCTGTTGTTGCTAATACTTACTATTAAATAGAAGTTCTTTATCTTTTCGGTTCTGCTTTCTGGAGTCCCACCTGGATTTCACTTGGGGCTATTCCAGGCTCTGTGCTCAGAGAGTTTGGGGGAACCATATGCAGTGGCGGAGATTCAAACTGGAATCAGCAGCAGGCAAGGCCAGGGTCTTACCTCCTGGACTGTCTCTGGGCTCCCAGATGAAAAACTGGGGAGCTTTTCATCTCTCTCTCTCACTCCCTGCCACCTTTGGCTTCCCTCCCCTCCTTCATGTATGCAGCAAGCTCACCAAATGCCAGCAGCTGTGGCTTACATTCTAATATGATGCGGGACATAGCCCACTGTAAAATGGAGACATCGTGGGTTGGAGCAATAGCACAGCGGCAGAGAGCATTTGCCTTGCAATCAGCCAACCCGGGTTCATCCCTGGTGTCCCATATGATCCCTCAAGCACCGCCAGGAGTAATTCCTGAGTGCAGAGGCAGGAGTAACCCTGAGCATTGCCAGGTGTGACCCAAAAAGACAAAAAAGAAATAAAAAGAGGCATCACAGTCTTCCACACCAGGATCCACATAGGACTGAACAAACTGAATCATGCTGAAGTGTCCAGTGGGAGGCAGAAACTAAATTCTGCCTGAGAACAAACGTGCAGCAGAAAGATAGTCAGCATAACACAGTTTTCTGCAAACCAACTCTCACTACTTCCATTTTCCTCCACTATAATCCCCAAACCACTGTTGGGCATTTATGCCTATTTTCAGATGTGCAAAGACTCCCAATAGTTACATTTCGGATCTCTCCTTTTTTTTTAAACTCCAACCAAGTAATTAAAATCTATAATGAAACACGGATGTGATCTGCGGACATGCACAGCTGACGCCTTCCACTTGCAGGGACCCCAGAAGCCGTCTATAAAATAAAGCCCGCAGTTTCGCTGCTCGTCTTGCTGAGCCAGGTGAGTACAGAGCCGGCCCTATTTATATTCCAAACGCTCCCACAGACCCAGAGAATTAAACGACCCACATGTCTTCATTCCAAAAAAAACAGAAGTCAACAGAATGTTCATTCCCCGGTAACTGGCTAAATGAAAAAGGTCCCCTGTCACACCCTCCACGCTGTGTTTGGCCATAAACCTGCCAAGTAAGAGCCCTAAACACCGGGCAGACACCAGCCATAAATCTACTTAGCTCTCCGCAAAAAATGTCTTTCAAACACCTTAAAAAAAAAAAAGAAAAGAAAAGAAAAGAAAAAAGAGAGAAATTCCAGGCCCATGGACAGTGAGCCCGGATGGCTGAGTTAACTAAAAATACCCTCCCCTAAACAGCTCAGATACAGGGATGGCGCCTGCTCTCCGGCAAACGTCAAAAGGAAAATGGCTTAATCAGAACCTTCTAGACGTGAAAGGCCCGTGGGAAGATGTGCACACTTTGTTAGCTGTTCTCAAGGTCCCTGCTTCAGGGGTAGGAGGGGCCGGGAAGGGGGAGGGGCAGGGGGCGGGGAAACACACGTGTGTGTGTGTGTGTGTGTGTGTGTGTGTGTGTGTGTGTGTGTGTGTGTTGATTTTGGGAAGCCGACAGCACCACTGCTAACGGCTGTGGCAAGAGGCGGCAGAGGCCTCCAGACCAGGTTCCCTCCAATCCCCTCCCACTGCCAGGACTACTGCGATGGGCAGAAGTGGGTGGGGCTGTTGGCAAGAGGACCTCAAGGGGACTATATGGAGATCTTGTGATTCCATCTGTGCCACCTCCGTGTGCGTGGCGTGCGTGTGTGTGTGTGTGTGTGTGTGTACGCACGCATGCATGCACATGCGCACTGGGCAACTCTCTAGTCCCAATTCTGGAGGAACTATTTGTAAATCCTACTGCGCCCCAATAATCGAGTCCTCTCTGGGCACACGGCAGGCAGGCTGCAGTGTGCCCTGGCTCAACAGCCGTTAGGGAAACCCCCTCCGCCCTCGGTGCAGAGGGGCACCTGCGCTTCCTTCCTGGGCTAGTCCCGGGTAACTGCTCCCTAAAACCACAGCCCCACTCACTGCAGTCCCTTGCCCTCGGGGAAGGGAAGCTGGAAACCACATCTGATGTGCCCATGTGGGAGGAGCTCCCACTCCTTCCCCACACCGCTGGGCACCTGGATGAACAGTGCCCCCCCCCATTCCCAAGGGTTCAGCCCGAACTCCCCAGGAGCTGAGTTCAAATGTCTTTGCTTGAAGTTTCTGCAGGAAATATGCAGCAAATGCCCTGACAGGGCGACTCCCAACCCTCAGACCCTGGATGCCATGCGGGCCCATCCCACCCCAACACAAGTCCCAATCCTTTTTCTGTTTAAGATGACACAGAGAAGGCTGTGAGTGTGTTTGTGTGTGTGTGTGTGACTGCTAGCAATGCATGCTGAATGCATTTATGCAGTGTTAGCCGTGTGAAGGGGTAAGTGTTGGTACAGTGTGCACATGAGTTAGCTGTGTAAATGTGTGTTAGCTGAGTGCAGAGTTAAGTGTTTATAAAGTGTGCTGTGCACTAGCTGTGTGTAGTATTAGCTATGTCTGTAGTGTGAGCACTATAGTGAGCTGTGTGACTGTGTAGTGCAGCTGTGTGAATGTGCAGTGTATTGTAGCTGTGTGAATGTGCAGTGTTAGCTGTGTCTTTGTTATTAGCTGTGTGTATGTAGTAATGCTGTGTGAGTGTGTAATGCTACCTGTGTACATGTGTAGTGTTTGCTGTATGTCTGTAGTGTTGGCTATGTATAGTACTAGCTGTATTTGTGGTGAGTTGTGTGTGCTGTTAGCTCTGTGTGTCAATCTGGCGTAGCTGTGTGTTATCTGTGTGTGTTCATGTGGTATAGCTGTGTGTTAGCTCTGTATATGTAGTGAGCTGTGTGTAGTGTCAGCTGTGTATGTGTGTAGTGTGGCTGGTGTGTAGTATGAACTGTGTATAGTGTGAATGTGAGGCATGAGGTGTGTGGTTGTGTGTATGAGCTGTGAGTAGGGTATATGTGTAGTTTGAACTGTGTGGATGTATGTGGTACAAGGTGTGTGCTGTGTGCTGTGTGTAGTGTGTTACATGTAATGTGTATGTTTGATGTGTATGAGCTATGTAGACATGCATAGTCTGAGCTGTGTGTACTGTGTGTAGTATGAGCTATGTGTAATATGTGTGTAGTAGTGTGAGCTGTGTGTGTGCTGTGTGCTGAGCTGTGTGTGGTGTATATGTATAGTATGAGCTGTGTGGATGTGTGTAGTGTGAGCTGTGTGCACAGACACCTATGTACAGGATTAGGATTCTCACAAGTCACTCTTAGACAGCTTTGCACCGAGACCCACCATTTAACTAAACACCACTGTACTCCACACCTCCGCTCCACAAAGGAAACCCCAGCATCTATTCCAGCTCTGAAATTGCTGTTTACAAGTAGGAACTGGCCAAGGTCAGCTGCCAACTCAAGCTACAAAGAACATGCCATCTTCCTGCCTCTGACCAGAGAGTGGCCTCTTTTATTTTTTTTTTTTTTTTGGTTTCAAAAAATTCCCTTAAAAAAAAAAAAAAAGTCTATCTGAAATGGTCACTTAAGAGTAAGGGCACTGGTTTATTTTTTAAAAATAAAATAAATCAGGGCCAGAGTCAGTACAGAGGGGGAGGCCGTTTGCTTTGCATGCAGTCAACCTGGGTTCAATCCCAAACATCCAATACGATCCCCCAAGCACAGCCAGGAGGAATCCCTGAGCATAGCCAAGTGTTACCCAAAAGAGCCAAAAAATTAAATAAGGCAGGGGTGTGTGTGTGTGTGTGTGTGTGTGTGTGTGTGTGTGTTAACATGTGTTGAAATCCAAGGAAGGAGGTTAGAAAAGCGCCGCTGTTTTAAGCATGAGGGCCCAGAGGAATTGAGCAAGGGCTGGGAATCTGTGCCTTCTAAGTATCGGGTGTGAGTTCAAATCCCCCAGTGTCCCACATCACGGAGCACTATCCTGACACCTCCATGCAGACTGGGATTCCCTTGCACCCCCAACCCCCCCAAGCAATTTCTTACCAGGTGTGTGTATGCCACACTAAAAGGGCGCAAAACCCACGAGAACAATGAAAAAGGCGTGTGAGGACCCGCTGGCAGTGCACTGGGGACAGAGGGGCAAGCTGGCTGCTGAGCGCGAGGCTTCCATCTGAGCTCATGGAGCTGCTCCAGCCAGGCAGGTACTAAGGATAAAGTATTTTCACCTCTGGATTTATGCACTTTGAAGTGGGAACCTGTACGGTATGTGAATAAAGCTGCTTTGCCTTTGGGGCAAAAGGGGTGTAGGCCACACCCAGCAGCGCTCAGGCTGTTTCTGGCTCTGTGCTCAGGAGTGACCCCTGGCAGTGCTCAGGTGACCAAAATGTGGGTCTTAGGGACTTAGGAACCAGGGTGGGTGGGCTACACGGCAAGCACCTTAGTACCTGTACTCTCTCTCCAACAGCCCTTGCTTTTTTTAATGGCAAACGAAAATAGATGTCCAAGTCCAGATTCTGAATGCAAAAATAGAGAGTCGGAACTAGTGGTCTGGCTCATGGATAAAGTATTTGCCTTGGCGTGTATGATGCCCTGAGTGTGACGCCGCACAGAAATAGAACTAAGGGGCTGAAGCAATATATGAAGGTAGGGCATTTGCCTTGCATACAGCCAACCCGGTTTGATCCCCGGCATCCCATACGGTCCCTGCCTCACGAACACCACAGGAGTAACTCCTGAATGCAGAGCCAGGAGTAATCCCTGAGTATTGCTCAGTGTGACTCAAATAGAAAAAAAAAGAAAGAAATAGAAATAAGAAGAAGGAAAACAGAGACAGAACTAAAACACGGCCTAAGAAATACCTGCACTCCCACCGTGCCGGGATTGCCCGCTCGCTGATCCCACACACCTCACGGGCCCACTGCACCCAGCAAACAGTGGCACAACAACGTTTTACACGGCCAACTGCAAAAATCAATTTAACTTCAGAGGAAACTAATTATAAACACAACCCGAAATGTTTCCGGAGTGCTCCGTCTCCCTGTCCACATACCTATTAGCGAGAGAGCGTGAGTGTTCAGGCTACAATTTGGCATTCCCTCCAAACAGCTTTAAAATTGGAAGAAAAAAAAAAAGGCCTTCCTCTATATGGAGTTAGAATATAATCTACACACGGCTGTCCGGTACAACCGGTACAACACTACCTCTGATTAAAACCACAGTAACTCAGCTAAAGGAGAATGTGGATCTTGTAAGGAAATGGTAAGGACGTGGATCCCACAGTCCTGTTCCCCCAACTCAGAGCCCTTTGCCAGGGGTGGGTTGACCCTCCGAAGCTCATTAAAAAAAAATACTACTTCCTCCCATCCCCAGGGAGTCACTGCCTCCAGCAGACAGACTTGTCCACAGATTGGTATCAGAGAGTAATATCCTCACAGCAGCTCTCAGCCAGGGGTGGGGTGGGGGGGCTCGCAGAGGAGAGAGGCAAAAGCTACAGAGGTGGAGGGGGTTGGACAGTCACAGGAAATGAAGAGTCGTGACCCGTGCGTCAACGGATGTTGGGCAGGTGGCAGGCTGGCACCTGCGACCCAGGTAGCGCCTCCATTACTCCACCCATGCTGGGACCCCTCTCTACACCCTCTCCATGTCCCTCAGGCCTTCTGTGGAAAAGGACATGCACGAAGCAGAAGGTCCCAAAAGAGCGCTCTCCGGTGCTCAAATGATTACCGACACGTAAATGCAATTAGAACCCATAATCTTTTACAGCAGTGGTATTAAGCGGAATTGGGTAAGTACCTGGCACCGTTGCTGGAGGAGGGGCCAGCGCCGCTCCTGCATAAGAAAGGCAGACAGCCAGAGCGGAGACCTACTGCACCTCACACAGCCCTGGGAAGGAAGGGGCCCGTGGGGAACCCTGCTCTTGCACTGGGCGTCGCTCCTCCACCCATTCCAAAGACACAGAGGATGACTCCAGGTGGATGGCGGGACTGGGATTCCATCACCAACATACGGGAGAGAATGTTCCAAAGGCAACAAGTAGGAAGTGTCTCCTCCCCTTCCGCTGCTCTGACAAAGATGGGCTCACCCTGGCGGATCAGGAGAGGAAGGTCTAAAACTCTCCTCCTCCTCTCCTTGGAAAACTGCACACAAGGACCGGACCTAAACAACACCGGAAACAGCGAGGGTGGGACTGACTCAGGAAGCCTCAGCCATGCGGCCTGTCATCCTCCTCCAGGCCTGGGTCTCTACACTCCCCAGCTCCCCCTCTGGCTCTGCTCGCCTGCCTCTGTCCAGGTGGACAGGTGCCCAGGCCAGAGTCAGGGGCTGTGGCCAGGGCCAATTAGGCTGGCCTGTGGGCGGGCCATGGGGCAGGGGACCACCACAGCCAGCTCTCAGCACCCCACCCTCCCTCTCTGACTGCCTTTTCCTAAAGAGTTCTGGTTTCTCAGCAGCTGCTGCCAGAGAGATGGTTTCCACTCGGTGTGGAACTGCTTCAACACGCCTCGAGCACCAAGTATATGCCCACTCCTTCCTCGGGGTGACAGACTGGAGGCTGGTCAGAACAGACAGAGCTTCAAAGGACATACGTGTATTCTGGGTGGGGGGGGTCTAGCACCATTGCCACACACACACAAACACACACACAACAAGACAAGACAAAGCTGCTCAGGAATGAGATGATGAGAACTTTGCTGGGCGTCTAGCACCAGGGTATAGCCAGGGGCGACCCCCCCCCCCAACCCTCCAGTTGATTTCACAGAGAACAAATGGCAGCCCTAACCCTCAGCCCTGATTACCTTCATTAGCATGTTTTAGATGCACATGGCAATCAGCTCTTGATGAGCGAGCTCCACGTCAGCCAGCCGCAGACGCAGGCTGTGCTCACCGCGCCCCCACCCCGGGTGGCACCTCAGAGCCGCCTGTGGAGCCCTGCACACCTCCCGGCACCCCCTGACACGGGCTCGGATTCCAGGGGTCCCTGCGGGTGAGGAAAGGAGGCCTGAGCACGCTCCAGAAGATTCTGCAGCCAGGGCCTGGTGCGGCTGCCTCTACCACGTCCAGGGAAGAGATGGAGCGGCTTCGGGCAGAGCCAGGTGGGAGGGCCCTTTCACGGCCCCCGAGTCCCCTGCATCGCAGGACACCACAGAGGCCCAGGGGCCAGGCTGGACCCCCTCCCCGGCCCTCCTTAGCCACCTCTGGGGTCGGGGGCCCAAGAGTGCGCGAGTGCAGCAGTTCTCGGCAGCCTCGTGCTTATGGAGCTTCTGCGGGCCAGAGGGCTGCTGCCACGCAATCCTCACAGGCCATTCCTGCTGCGCGGCTCACGGGGCTGAGTCCATGCTCTGAGCGTGCTGTTTTTCCTTCTCTCTTCTCGGTGCTGAGGCTTGAACCCAGGACGATGCCCAGCACGTACTCTATTGTTCCGATGTGTCAGAGCCACATGCAGGAGGCAGCAATAGCTGCGCTGAAGGGGCTGCGGGGGGGCTTGGACAGACTGAGGGCGCGGAAGTACCAGCCAGGGCCCAGAAGCCATTGGGGAAGAGTGAGTGGGTGAGAAGGAGCCAAGGACATCTCTGAGGCCTCCCTCACCCACCCACCGACTGCTGGGTGAGACTTGATGGGTACCAGTCTTGATGGATGAGGTGGGGCTCAGCAGCAAAGCCTTCGCCTAGCGTCTGAGGCTCCGGGTTCCAGGCCCAGCAGCCCTAGCGAATGGCATGTGAGTGCAAGGTGCAAACAGGGTGTAAGGAGGGGCCCGGCTGGGCCTGCAGGTCAGACCACTGAGGCCACAGAGACCCCCCACAGTGTCTAAAGACACAGCTGAAGACCACAGCAGGGCTACCTCCGCACTTGGAGACTGTCGGGAGGCGTGACTCGAGTGACAAGGGGCAGGGCCCAGGAGGAAGGGTGTGAGGCCAGTGGGTCCGGGGCCGCCGCCCCTCAGCAGCCCCTGCTCTGCCACTCCACTCTTAAAAGCGTGGAGGCAGGGGGTGGTGTGAGGAGAGAGAAGCTCCCTGGGCCCTCAGCGGGGCTGCAGAATCGTATCCAGCCATCTGTTGGCTCACACATTTTACCTGTCAAGAAAGGAGAAGCGCTGAGAGCCCCTCCCGGGACGTGCCGGTCTGGCACCCGCCACCCACCACTGCCGACGCCCCGAGGGGTGGGCTGGGACGTGAAGGGAAGTTCGCAGCAAGGCTCTGAGGGCCAAGAGCAAGTTTCTCTGCGGAAGACCCGAGGTCTCGCCCTCCAGAGAGGCAGGAGGTTTTCTACTTTGGACACAGAGAGCAGAGGGCAAGGGGGACTTGGCGTGGTCTGGGGGGTCTGGCCCTGAATAGCAAGGAACAGCGTGGAGAGAAGAAGGAGGTCTTGATTCCATCGGCACGACCTCGAGTGCCCAGGGCAGGGACTAAGCAGCTCCACATGCGAGTGTCCCCTCCGCAGTGGGAAACAGAGAGAGGGGCCACCTGCATCATGGCCGAGAGCCCAGAGGCAGTTCATGGGCGGGGGCCACCAGGCCTCCAGGACAGGTCAGAGAGGGGAATGGGGACCCCAGCTCCATGTCCAGGAACACCCGGTGACTTCTGCCTCCGAGAGCCGCCTACCTAGGCTCAAACTTGGCTGCTCTGAGCTGGTCTTGAGATCAGCGTCCCTCTTGCGTGGGTTCTGATGTGCTGTGGGGTCGAATCGTGACAATGGTGGCTATTATGGCGAGAGAGTCTTATCCAGCTGCTTCCGAGGCCCTACAGAAGTGATGGATTCACTCCCAAAACCATCTTGCCTCCTGGGAGCCTCATGGTCAGCTGAGCTAGGGGAGAGCTGGATGGCAGCTCTCCCCCATACGTCTGAGTCTCTCATCTTTCTCTCTATTTCTGTGACAACCGCACCACGTGCCTCTTCCTGTCCATGCCCCCCACCTCACCCGGCCAGCCCTACAGACCGTGCAAGAGAATAAGGGCCTTGAGGAGAGGAAAGATTAGCCGCCAGGGGGCCAGGTGCTGGCTTGGGTGCTGGGTCTGCACCTGGTTTCAATCCCCAGCACCCAGAAGAGAGAAAGGAGAGTAGCACACTTCCGGCACGGGACTGCTCGGCCCAGTGAGCCACACACCAACAGAAGTGGCCCCTCAGCCCGTATTGCTTGGAAACACCCCCCACCACCACCACAAAGAAGAGCACACTTCATACATGCTAATCAATTCTGCTGCTTCTTCCCCTGAACCTCTTGGGCATCACAGTGAACCAGTGCTGTCCCGGAGCAGTATGGGACAGTCGTGTCATTGCAAGGGCTGAAGATGCTCCCTCCAAAAGGCGGCTACCTCAGTGCAAGGCAGGACCATCACTGCCCATCACCGAGGCAGCCCCCTGGCCCCACAGAGAGTGGTAACAAATTGTTCCAAATTGGGAAAGTCATTCTTCCCTGTAAGTGATGGAACTGCCCAAGCTGTGTTTCTCTGCTACACCAATATGCAAATTATGTCCGTCCATGCTGCCTGTATGCCAGGGATGTGGCTTTTTTTTTTTAATAAATCCTTGCTAAGGGGCCGGAGCAATAGCCCAGCAGGTAGGGTGTTTGCCTTGCACGCAGCCGGCCTGTGCCGGCCCGGTTCGATCCCCAGCATCCCATATGGTCCCCTGAGCACCACCAGGAGTGATTCCTGAGTGCAGAGCCAGGAGAAACCCCTGAGCATTGCCGGGTGTGACCCAAAAACGCAAAAAAAAAAAATAAAATAAAATAAATCCTTGCTAAGGAACCTTAGTGATAGCACAGCAGGTAAAGGACATTTGCCTTGCATGCGGCAACCTGGGTTCGATCCCCATCATCCTATATGGTCCCCAAGCACCGCCAGGAGTAATTCCTGAGTGCAGAGCCAGGAGTAACCCCAGAGCATTGCTGGGTGTGACAAAAAAATAAAGTCCCCCAAAAAATCCCCGCTAAGAGGAAGCTTTATTTTCCAGAGGCATAACCAGGAGGAGGGAAGGATACGGACGCCACGGCAAGACCATCACTCGGTCCCCTGAGAACCTGGTGAAATACTGGGGCTGCAGGTGTCTGTTCTGTTGAGAAACACTCGCAGGAGGCGCCCCAGCGGGGAAGAGGAAGTCAGAGACCCTCCTGGCTGTTCGTGGCAGCTGGAGCCCTGAGCGGTTTCCGAGCTCACTTCGGAGGTCTGTGGGCTGGGCCCCGTGGCCCAGGGAACGACTGTGCTCTCCGAAGCTCACTGAAGGCCGCATGGGCCCCGAGAGCCGGCTCTTTTGTGGGGCGCATTTCAGAAAAACGTGCTCCCTCCCTTTGGGAAGGGAAACCTGCCCATTCCAATCTCTTTTGTCTACCCACCGCCTCCTTCCTTCCCACCATGGTGTCATCAAGGAAGGATGGTGTCAGTCCAGGCAACAGGAGGCATCCCCAGAGCAGAGGTGCATGGGGAGGGCTGTGCTCAGTGGACCCTGTGGAAGGCAAGAGGCACCTACAGGTAGGCCTGGCACACAGGATACAGAAGCTCTAGGTCTGGGCACATGAGAGGGTGACTGTCCCCCAACACCCCAGTAGAGGAGAGGATCAAGCTCAAGCGCACACACACACACACACACACACACACACACACACACACACACACACACCGTCTCAGCCTAACTCCCACCACCACCACCCCCGTGACCCCAACATCCCTGGACACTACACAGAGCACAGGCACAGGAAATGGGGAGAAAAAGGTTTCTCGGTCAAACTGCAGGGGGAAAGCAAAGGGGTTAGGCTCTGCACGTGGCCAACCTGGGCTTGTTCCCCAGCACAACACCTGGGCTTGTTCCCCAGCACAACATCTGGTACCCTGAGCAAAGAGCCTGAGTATACCATCAAGTGTGGCCCCAGAGGAAAGAAAGACGCACAGAGAGAAAAGAAAAAGAAAGGAAGGAAGAGAAAGACAGAAAGAAAGAAGCCTCTGTTGCAGAATCACAGAACACAGAACAGTGAAATAACTGAAGAAATTTTCAAGGCCAATCAGACCTTGGACCCACACACACGGTTAACAGTCTAGTAAGGGTATCTCAATCCATAAAAAGAACAACAGGCAACTCCTGATAAAAAAAGCACTTAAAAGGCTAAGTGAAGCGGGTGAGGAGAGGGGGCCGACCACCCTGAGAATCACAGACACAGCAAGAACATGCAGCGTCTGAGCTACCTGCCTCTGATCCACTCCAGTCACTATCAGTCACTCGCCATTATCTGGTCCCTACCTAAGAGATTAACCTCTGCGCATAAAGATCTCACAGCAGGCGGATAGCCCAGGTGGCAGAACACCTGCCTTGCACGCACGAGGCCCTTAGTTCAAACCCCCGGCACAAGGTTCCCGAGCAGCACTGTATCACTGGCCCTGAGCACAGGGAGGCCAGGCTGCACCGGGAGAAGCCACTGGGCCTCTAAGCCCTGTTAGCAACAGCTGCTATAAAAAATAAAAATGCACCTATATAATGATATCTCACGGGCACCTGGAGCAAACACTCACGCCTGGAGCACAAACAATAGGCAGTTTGTCAGCCTGAGAAGAAAGTCAGAGGAGACATCGAAGAGGACATGCCTGATAAGGTCCTGAAGGCTCAACAAGAGTTTTCTAGAATGCAAGAGGGCACAGTGACTCATACGGAGTGAAGGATCACTGCTGCTTTGGGTTTCTGAAAGTGTAGGACTTTGTAGAAACCAGTAAAGAAAGGGTCTGCTATAGCACAGGGCTGGAGGTAAGGGCAAGCGTGAACCCCAAGGGGTCTTGGTGACCGCCGTACAGCCACTGGACTTCACCATGATGCGCGATGCTGGCAGAGGAACCTCGTGACCAGCTCGGTCTGGACTTCCTGCAGACCCACGGCAGGAGTGGGAACAAGAGCGCGAGAGTGAGGAACAGCACCACGGGCCCGTGCAGGGTGAGCCAGCAATGCAGGAGGTCTGAATCCTCTGGGTGGCGAGTCCAGCCGAGACGAGATGTGCAGCAGAGGTTGGGTGCGTTAGGGTCTGCACTGTCCATGGGCACAGCCTGTAGCTCGGGAGGAAACACGCGGACAGATGGGTCAGCTTGCACTCGCCAATGTCTCTGTGGCCACGAGCATCAGCGGGTGAGACGAGAGGTTGGAATAAAACCAGGGGCAAGGACGGTGATAGGACAGATCCCGGTGTCTGCTGGAAACCCCTCACAGCAGCCACAGGACCAGGCAAGAAGAGAACAGTGGTTTACCCAGGACGCACCACCGGCTGCCTTCTCTGTACCCGTCTGCCAGCAACCTAAAGGCAAACCTTTGAGGGCTTCCAAGAGCCCAGTGTGAAGGGTTATTTCAGAGGCAGTTTCCTCGGAGGTGCTCCCACTTTCAGGGTGTTGGATGGAATACTCAGAGCCCTTGAAGAGGAAAGCCCACACCGACGCCGTGTGCTGTAAAGAAGTGCCATCGGGCTCAGGTCACAGACTGAAGTGCCCATTTGCTGGTTTCCTCGCGGCACCATGCACAGGAAGGAACGTCCTCCTGAGTCCACCATCACCCTTCCCCCATCATCATGGCACCACCCAGAATTCAAGTCTTACCAGCCAAGGTTCTAAATGTGATGCCACAAAAATCCCTAGAATCCCTGCTGTGCCGATCTCGGCCCAGACCCAGTGAGTTTCTGCATGTACTGAAAAAAAGTGGTATCCGGGTAGGTAGGGCATCTGACTTGTATGAGGCTGATCTGGGTTCAATCCCGGTATCCCATATGGCCCCTGAGCACCACCAGTAATGATCACTGAGCCAGTAGTAAGCCCTGAGCACTGCTGGGCGTGGTCCCCAAAGCAAACAAACAAAAAATTAACCAAAGGAAGCATCAAGTTGCCAGACCTGAGGATCATCCGTTACAAGGTGGTGTGACTGCGATGCTGAAACAAGGGCATTTGCAGTGGAAGAAAAAGGTTGATGGTGTTCAGCATCACGTAAAGGTAAGGCTGTAATCTGGGCTGATTCCCAGAACCTGGACGATGGCCCCAAGTTTTCCAATGACCCATCGGAACCTGCAAGGCCAGTAAACTCCCAGCTGCCATGTGATTGACTCCCCCAGACACCCTTGAGGGTGCCAACCCTGCCACCAGTGACAGTCTGGTTTGTCATGAGTATTCAGGGGATGGGGCGTGCGCACCTGGCACTGAGGACGGGTCTGTGGACACACCTGGCCCGGGGCACACCCCTACGTCAGCTGGGTTCAACTCTGCCTTAGAATGGTAAAGGTCTGAAAAGGCCCCTTTCTTCCAAGACACAAATCGTTTTTCCTCTCTGCAAATAACAGCAGTTCAAAGCGCCACCTGAGCCCAGGC
Organism: Cryptotis parvus; assembly: GCA_021461705.1. NCBI lineage: Eukaryota > Metazoa > Chordata > Mammalia > Eulipotyphla > Soricidae > Cryptotis > Cryptotis parvus. The sequence continues at coordinate 177,671 of JAJIBD010000892.1, read as the reverse complement.
TGATAAGCAATCTGCTCTGGGAGCCCTTTCTCACCCTGGTCCAAAGTCCTCCTCACCCCCTCCCGCGAAACCTGGGCTCTCGGTCTCGGTCCCACAGAGACTCTGGAAATGTAGCTTGACAGTCGGCATCCAGGGCTCAGCACAGTCTCCCTTCTAGCCGCCCAGGCCCTGGTTCTCCGGCCCTGCTGGGGACTGAATGCACTATTCTCCTCTCCCTGGCCTCAAATGCTCCCTCCCACAGGCCGGCGAGTCTCCCACTGCAGGCCCTAGCTCCAAAGGTGATCCAGATCCAAAAAGTGTCCAAAATCCAAGGGAGGAGCCTTCTGGACTATGGGGAACACCTAGGCTGCAGCAGGAGAGATCCATAGTGCCCAAGCAGTGGCACAGTGGCAGCAGGCCGAGGGGGCCCATGGCACAGTGGACTCACAGCAGGCCGAGGGGGACGCCCATGGCACAGTGGACTCAGGCAGCAGGACGAGGGGGCACCCATGGCAAGTGGACTCACAGAAGCCGGGATGCCCAGGAGTGGACTGAGGCCGGGGGGGCCCGGCCAGTGGACCAGGGGCGGGCGGGGGAACCCATGGCACAGTGGACCCAGGCAGCAGGCGAGGGGGGCGCCCATGGCACAGTGGACTCACAGCAGGCCGAGGGGGATGCCCATGGCACAGTGGAATCAGGCAGCAGGCCGAGGGAGGGACTCTCTTGGGACCTTTCCTCACTCACCGTCTCACCATCTAACCACAGGAAATGGGACTTAGCTGAATTAACTGCCCCTCCTGATTTCTGGAAGTTTCATGGAGTGCACACTTGTGGGAAGAGAATAAAGGTATAGCCATGGGCGGCTGAGATCACCAGCAGAGGACAACCTGCTGGGATGTGGACACGAATCTGCAGTTCCTGAGGCTGGAGTGACAGCACAGCGGGGAGGGCGTTTGCCTCGCATGCGGCCTACTGGGTCTGATCTCCCGCATCCCATATGGTCTCCTGAGCACTCCAGGAGTGATTCCTGAGTGCAGAGCCAGGAGTAACCCTTGAGCATTGTTAGGTGTGACCCAAAAAATAGGCAGAAAAGCAAAAAAAAAAAGTCTATAGTTCTCAAGGCTCCATTCTTTGTGTCTGGACTCCCCACTGTGCCTGCCTGGGACTGGGGGCCCCACTGCCACCGCCCTCACAGAACCCTGAGCTTGAGGGTTACAGGCTCTGTCCACAGGACCACCTTCTCCCGCCAGAAAAGAAAGCCGTGAAGTCAGAAATTCTGTCCGTTCTGTTCAGAGACTTTCCCACGGAAAGTGACATTAAGCAAACATCAGCTCATAAATGCGTGACCATTCAAAAGCAGAGCCCACCACCCCCACCTCTCAGTCCCTGAGACTCCTTTCTCCATCCACACACTTTGTGCCTCTCCCAAACGGTGGCACAGGCTGCTTTGTTCTGCTCCCTGCCAACACCTGCCCATTAGGGTGAAGACCTTTGGAGGAAGAGGCATGTCCGATCCTCGGCCTACACCCCACAGACTGGAGTGTTGCTCCAGTGCACAAGCTACTGACTCTAACTCAGAAACTGGCTGGCAAGGAAAATAAGCAGAAGACGCAGTGCATGTGGCTCAGTCCTCAGCAGGGGCCCTCAGCACCAGCCGTGGACGAGCCCTGTCTTTCATGAGCAAAGCTCTGGAAACACCCACTGCCACCGCCTTAGTGCAACAGACCAACACGAAGCCCCCTGGCCACCCAGGGCCACTGCCACGGAGAGGGATGAATCACACTCCAGGGCCTCGCAGGGAGGGTCCCATGTCGATGGTTCAGGAGCCACAAGCACAGACTAAGTGAGACTGAGGTCTCTCTGGCATGACGCTCTGCAGGGCTGTGGCCACAAGGGCCCCTTACCCCTGGGGCAGGCACTAAGGAGGAGCTGGTCCATATAGGGAGCTTGTGTCGGGGCTTGTGTGGCAGAGAGGGTGGGACAGGTCAGAGAAGTCAGAAAAGGGACAAAACGACAAAGACAGAGGAAACTGTTACTCTGGTCCAGGACTCGGTGCTGAAAGGAGGTAAAGAGACACGCGTGACCCTTGTCAGTAACAATACCGTAAACCATACTTTTTGCAGGGAGAAAAGGCAAAAGAGGAAATAGTGCCTGGCACAGAGCCAGGCTGGGGTTTAGGAGGGAAGCTGGGGACACTGGTGGAGGGACAGGTACTGGGATAGTTATGCCTGAAACTCAACCATGAATACTTTGTAACTCTGTAATTCACAGTGATTCAATTAAAAGAAATTAAAGGAACCCCTGGCTGCTTTTTCTCTGGTGGGGGAGGGCAGAAGGGGGCGAGGGGTTCGGTGTTGTGACAGCCTAGAAGAACACAGGCAAGCAGGGAGGCCTCAAGGAAGGGGCGGAGAGACCGGGGACAGACACTCTGATTCCGATGGGTTTCTCCACAAAAGCACACACACAGGAGGCCTTGGAAGCTTGTTCCTGGAGCGGGTGAATCTCTAGACACTGTGTATGTGGGTTTGGGGGCGCCCGAGGGAGGGCAGCACAGAGAGGTGGGATTGCCACGCAGGCAGCAGACGGGAGAGAGATCACCCACCCTTGGGGAAGGGGAGGCTGCAGTGCCATGGTGCCCGGTGCTCCTAGCTGCTGACCCCCGGAGGTCAGTGCAATGGTGCCCGGTGCTCCTAGCTGCAGACCCCCCCAGGAGGTCAGTGCAATGGTGCCCAGGTGTTCCTAGCTGCAGGACCCCCCCGGAGGTCAGTGCAATGGTGCCCGGTGCTCCTAGCTGCAGACCCCCCCCCCCGGAGGTCAGTGCAATGGTGCCCGGTGCTCCTAGCTGCAGACCCCCGAGGAGGTCAGTGCCATGGTGCCCGGGTGCTCCTAGCTGCAGACCCCTTCCCCCGGAGGTCAGTGCAATGGTGCCCGGTGCTCCTAGCTGCAGATCCCCCCGGAGGTCAGTGCCATGGTGCCCGGTGCTCCTAGCTGCAGATCCCCCCGGAGGTCAGTGCAATGGTGCCCGGTGCTCCTAGCTGCAGGACCCCCACCCCCGAGGTCAGTGCCATGCGAGCTCAGGGCTAGAACAAGCATCACCTAGTACAAGTCTGAGCAGTCCCCGAATGTGGTCAGTTTAGTGGGGATGCCAGAGAGATGCGGGCCCAGTCCCCGGAACGCCCGTTCCACTGCTTCAACCCAAATGCAGATCTGGGGGCCTTCCTACAAAGGTCACCCCTCAGGGCTGTGGGCTGTGCGTCATTCAAGTGCTGTGGGCCCCCGCCCAGCCCTTCCCAGCCCCCTGCTGCAGGCTAATGACTGAGACATACTCTAGGGCCCCGTCACGGAGCACTACAAATGTGGACCACGGCCCTAACCAGGTATTTGAGATGCCGGGCACAGCTCGGACACCACCGGGGACCCACACAGAGGCGGCGCAGCCCGGCAAACAGATCATCAGCAGAGCTGGAGGGGCGGGTGCGAAAACCAAGCTGGCGCTGACGGGGTCAGCTTCCCCGCAACCCTGGCTGGGCCCTGTGACAACATGCATCCGTCTCCAATTAGCCTCTTCTCGGCTGCCAGCGCCCACCCCGCCAAGCCCGCTATTCAAGAGCCTTTATCCCACAGGCACATACTTTTCAGAAAAGAGGAAAGGGAGAAAAGAAAAAGGATTTCTAAAGTGGTCAGGCCAAAAAACTAAAAGAGGATTGGAGGATTTGGGGGTGGGGTGGGGGGCAGGTGCTATAGTCAAACACAAAGAAACTTCTGGAAAGCTCCTGAAAGAGCCCTGCCTGCCTCTTCACTGATTCAGAGCTGTCAGAGCACCGGACATGTAGCCACTGAGGAGTGCAGGAGGCTAAGGATCACGGTGGGGCCCCACTTTGCTCCCCCACACCCAGCCTTCCCCTTATCACGGGCCTGCAGCTCACAGAGGGGACTCCCCCTGTCTGAGAGGGGAGCGGGCGGGGGTGCTGAGAGGAGACAGAAGACAATCCGGAATGAACTTCCTGACAGGCCGACAGCTGACATTCTTAAGTGAACACAGGATGTGCCAAGAAATTATCAGGGCCTGGCTTTTCTCTCCCTGATAGATGACAAAGAGAAGAAGAAGGAGGAGGAGAAGGAGGAAAAGAAAAAGAAAAACAGTGAAACAACCAGAGTCACACAATAAATCATGGCTTTTACTGAATGCTTCACCATGTAACAGACAAGTTGGGCTGAAAAAGACCCCCTGGCAGTCTCCGAGAAGGACGAGGGCTCCCTGAGTCAGGAGGGAGAGAAACCGGGCTTGGACACGGACGGGTCTGGGAAGGCAGATTCTGCAGCAGAAACAGGTGGTTCCCCCCCACCCCACCCCTCAATACCTGGCGCCCTGGAAGCTGGGTGTGGGTGAAACGGGAGCGAGGCTGCTCAGGAAGACAAGCGTGTGGAGAGGGCTGGCAGGGTTCTGCCGGGAAGGGCTGTCCTTTCAGGACATGTCCGCTGTGGGGTGTCTGCTGGGGGAGACGGAGGAGGGAGGGGTGGTAGCAGTGGGCTTAGAGGTGGTGTGAGGAGCCGAGCGCTGTGGCTGAGACCCAGGAGCCGAGCCGCTCTGGGGATGCAGAGGGCCTGCCCCTGGGTTGGGGAGGGAGGTGCTGGGCGCCCGACTCCATGAGTGGCCAGCTTCCTCTGCCACCTTCTCTCCCACTGACCCGCATTTTGTTTGTTTCGCCCACGCCTGGCAACGCTCAGGGATCACTCCTGGCTCAGGGGACAGCACAGGATGCCTGGGACTGAACTTGGGTTGGCCACGTGTAAGGCCAGTGCCTCCTCCACTGAACTAGCGACCGTTCAGGCCCGCGCTGTCACTGCCCTTCAACTTGTTGAGCTCGAAGAGAAGCCAAGAAAAGAGTGAAGCAAGACACTTCTTCCTGGTACCTCCCCGGCCTGTGAGGTGCAGGGAAGGGAGGGAAGGACACTCAGTCTTTCTCCAGCTCTGGCCTGCTCTCGCCCGCTCAGCTAAGCAGACGTGCCCACACTGGGTTTGTTCTTGACGGTGGAGAAAGGGGAAAGAGAGAAGCGGCGTTTCCTTCTGAATTCCGTCCTTTGAAGAATCCAAGGAAATGCTATCTGTGACCAAACATATTCCAGGTACTTAGTTTCAATCATGCCTTTCCTGGGTCAGGCTGCCGTGGAGCACAGAGCCTTGAGCACCACTGCCCCCCCCCCCCAGGCTCTGCTGGACTAGGCTGGGCGGCAGCTCTGCCCCAGGTCAGGGCCCAGCTGATTCCAACTTGGGGGCCCTTCTGAGAGGCTGACAGAATGAGGGAGAGCCACTGCTGCCCAACGCCCGGCGCGGTGCCCCGCTTCCTCAGCCTGAACCGAAGATGGTCAGACTCACCTCTCTGACCCTCCCCAACCTCCTTCCAGAGGCACTTCCAGTACAACGCAACACCCCAGAATGACCTGGGCTTTTGCCTGTCCCTAGGGGAGAGAAGCAGTAGGCGGGGAGAAGCCAACCACAGGCACGTGAGGACGAAAGGCAGAAACTCCTGTCTGTGGCAACTGAGATGCCACCTGTTCCAGAAAGGTTAAGACCCTGTTAATGATTCATTGATGCTTAACCCGTGTTGACGCTCACTAATAGCCCCTCATGAACAGGCCCAGGAAGACAGCTATGGACCCCAGAATGGTCTCTGCTGCTGCCCGGAACGTCCAAGAGCACTAAAACATCACAGACGGTGCGGAAGGCACAGTGACTCCACCTGAGAGAAACCTCTCCTGCTCCCCCGGAACAAGGCCACGGAGCAGCCAAGGTCAGCAGCTTCTGGAAGCACCTGATGGGTACCTTTCAGAACCTCCCTCCTCAATGGCCGGAAACATGCTGAGGGGGTGAAGTGCGCTGAAGGGGCCGACACACGCCCTAGAACTCAGCGGTGGAAAACGGAAGCAACCGTAAAACGTGACTGAAATCAGCTGCATGGATTATGGCATGACTCAGAGGAGACAGCCATGAACTGGATCAGATCTGGATTTAGACCCAGCCTGGCGGCCACGCATCAGCCAGCCCAGTCCCCAGGTCTCTGGCCCTCACTTCTCCCCATCTATGATTGGGGACGGGATTGGAAGCCCATGCCTCAGAGTGGGGCTGTGAGGATGCTGGCACGTAAGGTCCAGCACTGGGCAGGAGGCCCGCCCACTACTTGTACAAACACGAGCTTCCCGAGGGCAGACATCCTGTCACGTGGCCTGCAGGGGCAAGGGCGGTCGGGACTCTGATCCCACACTGGCATCCATCGCCTATCACCTAGGAGGGAGTCTTTCAGGGAGGATGGGGAGCCACGCCGCGTCCAACTGTAGCAGGCAGGCGGGCACAAGCTCAAAGGTGGGCCGGCCAGCACCGTCGGCTGCTCCACGAATCAGCAAATGGGGCTTGGTGTGCCCACGCTGTGTGACAGGCCATCCACGAGGAAGCAGGAAGGTGGACACAGCCATCCTCCTGTCTAAACGCACCCAGCCCGGACCCTACACCAGGTTCCCAATAGCCCGCTGCATCCCAGGGTTCCCAGACACTCTCTGCGCAGGCTCCCCTTTACTTGCTAAGGATACGTAGGGCACAGTAGGGGGAGGGCAGAACTGGGACCTACCCTCAGCCTGTAGGGCTCCCGCTGGAGGCCAGCTCCACAGGGCGGCATATGCGTCATTGCCACATTCTCACGGCAACCTTGTTGGGGTGGGGTGGCCAGGGCACTGTCCTGTCCTAAGAGGAAAGACTCAGACAAGAGCTGCAGAACGTGATTCCAGAGCTGCCGCCCGAGAGCAAGCCCCAATCTGATCCTCTCCAGGGGTCCCACATGGGTCAGGCATGGTGACCAAACCCAGGCAGACAATGGGAAGAAAGACCAGTGTGGGAGGAAGAATAGAGAAAGCAAAGCAAAGAGGCGCCTCCTGCTCCAGGGGCAGCTGGGAGTCCTGCATCAAGGACTCGAGCCGACTCCTGTAAAGCAGGTGTCGGAGGAGACAAGCGTGGCCCCAGGCCGAGAATCAGGGTGGCGGACTGGGGTTAGCAGCGCAAGTGATGACAGAGGCCTGTGCAGTGGGTGAGCTGATGCACACCACTGAATCCTCCCCAAATCATGGAGAACTGAGGCTCTCCCAGATCCCGCCCTTGCAGGTGAGGATGCAGAGAGCTCCAGACACGACATCATCTGCCCCAAACACCGACAACAGTGCAAAATCTGTGCAGCAAAATCAATGTGACATGAACAGCACGAGCTGCCTGGGCCAAGAGACCACACAAAGCGAGAAGGACCTGGGAGCATAAGGAAAAGGCGGGACACAGGCATCCTGGTGACATTCCACATGATGAGAGGCCGTCTGGGACAGCCACCATGGGCGGATGCCTCCATGGCTACCTCGGAAAAGCCCACTCAAGGGACAATGGCCCTTGGTGCTCTCAAGATGTCAGGGGCGATTCCAGGCACTGTCAAAGGCACTTTGAAGAGACAGAACTGAAACCACCCCCTGCCATCCGCACCCGTTTAGTCCACCCCCTTCTTTCTGGACGGTTCACAGCTCGGCTATACCAAGCAGGAGGACCATCTTAGTGGTCACCCAGGTGGCCCAGCCCACTCAGAAACACAACATCTTCACTCCTTCCATCTGCTCAAAAGCAGGCAAACTCCCCTCCGAAACAAACTCTGATCTTTACTTTCTTAGGCTTCCCCTACACTATGTCTTCCTCCTTCCCTTCCAGAGCTGCTGGCCTGGCTACCTGGCCAGTTCAAGGCCTCAGAAGGTTGATCAGCGCCTTTTGCCAGAGGTTTAACTCTTCCCATCACTAAACTTTAGATCCCTCTTTCTGAATTTTTGACCCTCTAGCTCTCTCTTCCTCCTTCTTCCCGAAGTCTCATTTTCAATTTAATCATGCTGAATGTTCTCGAATAAGCCTCACCCCATTAAGCAGACAAATCTAAATTCAGGGTTGGGCAAACACTAGGCACTCCACTATCATACCAGGAAACTGAAATGACCAAGAATAACAAAAATGATACTCGAACTTGTGGAGGATTTTCAGGAGTGACTTGAAGTCCCAGAAGAGATATTAAGGATGTGAAAATTAAGATGATCGTCCCACCCGCATGCAGAATTTGTGTTCAGTTTGACATCTTGCCTAAAGCACTTCCCAAATGTCAACTGTGCGAAAAATAAATGTTCAGTGGTTTCTCTGATAGACTAGAGACAAACATCTTTCTAAATTTTGGGTTGAGAGGGAATGCAGAGTCACTCAGTAATACAGAGGAATAACCCCAGGGAAAGGGCAAGGAGGAAAAAATGTCGAAGATACAGTTTTAGTGACAAACGTCAGGATGCAAGAAGAAGTACTAAATGCCAAACTGCGACCCTCGGGCTGGTCTGGGCCTGATTTCGATGCTAGCTGGAGGTTTTCAATCATCGCTCATCACTGATGCCTAGGGTTGCAAAGATGCAGCCTTAGCTTCCAACGGCAATGCCTTAAACAGTAAGAGGAAGGGTAGCAATACGTATCTGCCCCTCGATTTTTTTTTTTTTTTTTTTTTGCTTTTTGGGGTCACACCCGGCGATGCTCAGGGGTTACTCCTGGCTCTGCACTCAGGAATCACTCCTGGCGGTGCTCGGGGGGACCATATGGGATGCCGGGGATGGAAACCGGGCGGCACAGGCCAGCCGCGATGCAAGGCAAACGCCCTACCCGCTGGGCTATCGCCCGGCCCTGCCCCTCGATTCTGTCTTGTATAGGTAGTGCCAGCCTCTTGTGTGTGTGTGTGTGTGTGTGTGTGTGTGGTGTTGCTGCTTCTCTACTTGTCTACCCTCCCTAGTTGTAACATGGAACTAGAATATATCTCTTATCACTGGATCACTTATTAAATCGCTGTGAAACTGAGGTAAATCTGGATTCTTTGCAATATCCTCAGCATCAGCCTTTGTATTGATCAGGGGTTGGAAAACTGAGGACTACTGGGGCGGGGAGACAGTACCGTGGGTTATGGTGCTTGTCCTGTACTCAGCTGACCCTGATTCCCCAATACAGTGTTTGGTCCCCCCCAAACACAGAACAGTAATAGCTCTGAGAACCACTGGGCAGAAGGGAAGGAGAGAGGGTAAGGGAGGACAGGAGGAAGAAGGGAGGGAGATAGAAGAGAGAGATGGAAGGAACGGAAAGAAGGGAGGGAGGAAGAACAGAAGGGAGGCTGCTGGCCAGGTTCACTATTTGACACCCTTGCTCCTGGGTGTGAATGGAGACGAGTGGATGGAGTGCGGGCAGCATGGCCAGGGAGGCTTAGGGGTTGCTGTGCAGCTGGGTCCCGTGTCCAGCCACTCCCTCGAGGAGCCTCTCTCGCTGGAGAGGGAGCAGCAAGGACACTGGAGGGCAGGGGGCTTCTGAGCCAGGTTGGGCCAGTACGGTGCGGCACCCACAGCTACATGGGAAGAGTCCAGTCTTCCCATGCGCTGAGAGGCTGCTGGATGACCCCAAACCAGCAGCTTCCGGGAGACCAGGACCTGCTTTGGGCTCCATTGCTCTCAGACAGGGCAGCCCAAGCTGTTCTTAATTGCCTGATGATTCTGCACGATTGTCTCTCCCCAGCCCCCACCAACTTTCTTTCTGCTTACACTAGTTAATAGTGGGGTCAGAACTCTGCAACTAAAACCAGAACCAAAAAAAGGGCCTTTGTTCTTGCTGTTGGAAATATATCCATCCACGTGGTGAAAGAAAGAAGGTACACACCAGAACCTGAATTTTCCGCTCTGGTTAAGAGGGGGGGGTGGGGTTGGGGAGAGAGAGAGAGAGAGAGAGAGAGAGAGAGAGAGAGAGAGAGAGAGAGAGAGAGAGAGAGAGAGAGAGAGAGTTTGTTTTTTGGGTCACACCCGTCAATGCTCAGTGGTTACTCACTGGCTCTGCACTCAGGAATTACTCCTGGTGGTGCTCGGGGACCATATGAGATGCCGGGATTGAACCCGGGCAACCACATGCAGTGCAAACGCCCTACCCGCTGTGCTATCACTCCGGCCCCAAATTTTCCACTTTGTCTCTGATGGAGCTGAGGCAAGGCTCCAAGGGGTCTGAGTCTTCTCATCCATAAGATGAATAGGCAAGACCAGAGGGCAGCCAGGGTCTCTAACTAAAGACCAATGACTGAGTCCGGGGTGCTTTCCTGACTTGGCAGGAAGATCAATAAACCCCCACTGAGGTGGGCACTGGGGGCAGGAGGGCTTCTCACTCATCTGAGCACGTTGGCTCTGAGACAAAAGCACCCCAGGCCAGGACACTCAGCTTTCTTACTGACACTTTACCCACAACACACGGATCAAGCTAGTGGGCAAAGGAAACGCTAGAGGGAACCTCTGCAGAACCCGCCAGAGGCACCACGATGCTGAGCCCGAAGTCTGACTCAGGAGGAAGGCACTCACGGCCCAAACCCAGAAAGCACTGACCAAGGCTGGCAGAGGGGCAGGTCCCAGGTGGAAGAAATGCAGTGGAGAAACAAATGAACTCGGAAGACAAACTGCCCGCACTGTGCTGAAGGAAGGAGCTTGAGGAATCAGTTTAGCTGAAGCTGGATGGATGTGAAACAAAATTAAAATGTTTCCCATGAACACACGCCGTTTTAGAAAAACTAAAAGACATTTTCAATTTAACTCGTTTGTTCAAATTTTCTGGTGAAGGTACAAAAAGTGGTGCCTTGCTCTCTTTACGGGATCTGTGTGTGTGTATGTGTGTGTGCACACGCGTGCGTGTGTGTGTGCACGCGTGCATTTTTTTCCAAGTAAAATGGTTTTTGGTTTGATTTAAAGACACCTACTTAGAGAAACGTGAAGGGAGAGAGTGAGAGGCGTTCAACAGACAACACAGGCTTCTAAGAGGGGAAAAGCCTACAAATATATTTTAAAGATTTCTCTCATGTAAATTTTATATCACATATAAGATCTCCTTTACATTATGTAAAATCTGATATATTTTATATCACATATATAAAATATCCTTGGAAAGATATATATCTTTTAAAAGATATATAATATACTCAACATCTCTTTTAACCCATAATGTTCCACTTCTAGCTACAGGTTACAAGAAGGCAATCAGAGAGTTCATATACAAGCATGTTCACAGACTGGTGTTACTTATAATAAATCACCACTAGAAAGCTCGTTATTCAACAGAAGGCTGCAGCAAAATCATATAGGCAGTAGACATCATGATACAGTCCTAAAATCAAGTTAACAAATAATGTGTGTGGGGGGTGGGGCTCGCCTGTCTGATTTGGTACTGAGTTAGGAGCTCTGAGTCTCCTGGGGGACCGTGGCTGGTGCACGTGCCGGGCCCTGAGCGCCCCCTGCCCAATGCACACCCTTCTGAATAAAGATGGAAGAAAATTGTTAGTTGTTGTGGCTTCCCAATTTTTTTCCAGGTTTTTATAACTGGCATAGATCAGAAGCAGTCGTCAGTTCCAAACAGACTTTCCAAGCCCCCCCCCCGTGAAAATCATCCTCCATCACAGATCACCCTCCTCATGTACCCCATCAAACGGGTGGATGAAGGGGCCTTGCTTTGCCACCGTTCATGGCTAGGACACTGCTCAAAGCCGGTTTCTAGATTAATTAATTTGAGTCACACACATTCAAAATGAGACAATTTCATGGGGTTGAAATTTACATTTATCTCCCGCCTTAAAGACCATTTAGCAAATTAACAAGAAAACAGCAACATTCAAGGAAGCCACTGGCCCCCTCGCAGGTGCCATATATAAAACAGCAACTACAGGATTCTCCAGCTCAAGTCAAACTATCTTGTAAAGAACTCCAGGAAGAAAAATAAAACCCTTTCAAAATCCCAGGGACCAGCTCCCACTGAAAGCCCGGCTGTGCCACAACTTCTCACAAGGTCTGGACACTCCCTGGGCCACGAGTGTGTATCGGGAGTCTGTGCATCCTGCTCCATGGGGCCACGTTCGGGGACTGGGACGCCCCCGCCATGACCACCCCCAGGTCCCCCTTGCATGACCCTGGAAAAGTTAGAAGTGCAGCGCCATCGATACAGATGGTTACTGGAGAGGTTTCCTGATAACCAGCGGAGTCTCTGCTATGGAAAAAAAAAACCTCAGAGAGCTCTCGGGTCAGTGGCCATCACAGACACTCCCTGTCAGTCTGGAGAGCAGGTCAGGCTGCCTGTGAGGGGGCCCTGACCACAAAGACTCCAGGACTGGGGTCTCTCAGGGCAGAAAGGGACCCTCCAGCAGTGGGGGCACGTCAGGGCCAAACCCTGGGGCCAGGAGCCTGTGGGAAGGGCCCTTTCGCCACCAGCGGCTCCTTTTCTTGCACAAATGGCCTTTTATCCACCGTGAAGCCTCTGCTATCCTTTATGAGTCCAACAGTTCTTCCTCACAGTCACCAAGAATCAGAGCAAAATGTCCATTAAAAATGAAAACTGCAGGTCCAAGCAATATACAGTAGGGAGGGTGTTTGCCTTCCTTACAAACGGCATCCCATATGGTTCTCCTGAGCCCCACCAGGAGCAACTCCTGATACAGAGCCAGGAGTAAATTCTGAGCATCGCTGGGTGTAGCCCCCCCAAATATTTGAAAGCCACAGCAACCACCTGGTGACCTTGGGAACCAGAACAGGCCTGCCTGGGTCGCTGAGGGCAGCTGCCGGGGCTCCCCCTCAGCAGACGGCTGGAAAGTAGTTCCCTCGGTTAATAATTTAAACCCCTGGGCTGGACAAGTTTTAATGTTGGTTTACAATTGACCCAGCAACAGTGTTTTAAGGTGTTTGATTTTTAATTAGTCTATTGATTTGCCAGTCTGGTGAACGACACTTTATTTCTGGGCCCTTTCATTATTACGCAAGACTGGTGGCTACTCTGGACGCCTCTCTCCTCTCCATGCCTCCCTTGCTGGGGACTCAGAGGTGGTGTAAAGAATGTGGGTCCAGGCTGGGGGTGAGGAGTGCGCAGTGGACGCTGCATGGTCTCGGGGAGTGCCAGCAGCCTGACCTCCGTGTCTCGACCTCAGACGGGAAGGCAGCCCCGGCGCACACAGCCCACACGTTCCTTCGTGCTCTGTCAGAGCTGTCGAAACTGCTCATCTGAACACTTCAGCGTGTAGCACTTTCTCCTAATAAGAACCAGGACAGATGACTCAGCTGCCAGGAGGCCTCTTCCTAAGCAAGGCCTGCCCCCACCGTGCTGGGGCAGGAAAGAGCCATCAAACTTTCACAGCGGGCAGGCCTCGGGATGCCCAGCTCGGCCAGCATCTGGAGTGACACAGTCTCCATCTCCTCAGCTTCTCCGTGCCAGGCTGGGGGTTTTGGAACGGGAGGAAGGGACAGCCCGTGTCCCAGGATGCCCACTGCAATTCCACCCCGGAACTAGAAGGCGACCGAGGCTGGAGGCTGGGACAGCCCTGGTGTTCCTCTTGGCAAAACTGAGGGGGATGACACAAGGGGCTCCCAGCCTCCAGAAGCAAATGGAGCAACCCACCAAGTGATGAGAAGCAAAACTGGGGTGGGGGCCTGAGCAACAGGGACTTGCCTTGCACACAGCCAACCTGGGCTCAATCCCCAGTCCCATAGGGCCCCCTGCACCCCACCAGAAGTAATCCCTGAGTACAGAAGTACAGAGCCAGGAGTAAGCCCTGAGCACCGCTGTGTGTGTGTGTGGGGGGGCAGAGAAGCAGGACAGAACTAGTAGTACCTATATTTTCATAAAGTTGATCAATAAATTATTCTGGGCTACAGCCCCATTTGGAAATCACTGGTTAAAAATGTCGGGGTGAAGCCAGTATAGAGCTGTGCATCCTTTGGAGTCTCAGTACAAACACGGCCCCTTCTGGAAGCGCTGCCTGGCCCATATAGGCGCACCTGCACCCACCTCAGTACCTGACTCCCACAGCCTTGTTGTAATTCTGGGGTTCTCGTACTTTTAGGTGACACAACTTTTCCATAGCAAAAAGCCAGGGCCACCCAAGAGCCACAGTTCCTGCGTGTTGCTGCTACTGTTCTTTCCTGTTCTTGGAATTGAAACAGACATTCTGTAGCAGGAAGGCACAAATCCCCATTAGGCGATGACAACGAGGACATCGGCACGGGCCCATGCTGCCTCGGGAAACGGCACGCTCATGGCAGGAGGTGCGCAGAGAAGACCAACAGTCTTGGGATTCTTAGCAGAGCCTCTAAGAAACCAAGACGCGCTGGACTGGAGAACCGGAGCAGCCCGCTGCAGCCCTTCCGTTTCCGTATCGGTGCTGCCTGCCACAAAGACTATCCAAGCTCTCCCGCCATGAACCTACTAAGGCCCTAGAACCCAGCTAAGCAAACCTGGGGCCCCCCCTCTCTGGAGAGCTGACTGCACTCACCAGGTCTCCCACCAAGCCTCCAGGACCCCACGCAGATAGAAGCAGGCTGGGGGCACCTCTAGGCACAGGCCTCAGTTAAGGGGACCACAACCCTCCTCCACGGTGAAGCTTCTCTGGTGGGGAGCAAATCAGGGAATGAGTTCTAAGCGACACTTATTTATAAAATGGGACTCCCTGGAGCTCTCTAGAAAACCTTCAGGTACAGACTTCCAAATTGTGTGATTTGTTTTCCACCAATCCCTCTAAACAGGTCCTCAGAGAGGGGCCCAGTGGTTCCCAGGTCCCAAGAGAAGCAGGAGGTGACAGTGAGGACAGAGGCTGTCCCCAGAGCCAGGCAGGCAGGCCCAGACCAAAGGCTTCTCCAGGGCAAAAGACTCCCGCAATTCTCAGTCACAGCAAAAGCCTCCCAAGGACAGGTCCTTCCTGAACAACCCCTGAGCAAACGCCCCAAGGGTGCCCACCCCACCCAGCTGGTCTCAGCAGCACCCGCCTCCAGCTACTACACACGGATTCTCTCCCTCAATTCCCCTCCTTGTACAACTTTAAAATAAAGTCACGATTCAGGAAAACCCTCCCACGCCTCATACTCAGAGAGTGGAGTGTGAAGCCGCCCTCTTGGCCACTCCGCCTTTGTCTCCTCTCCATGCTACAACCAAGGGGTGCAGGAGAAGCAAAGGTTGTTTCATCCCCAACTGCTGGCTCCCTGATCCCCTGGGGCGGGGACGGTAGGGGGAGGCCCTACCTGGTCGAGAGTTTGCAAGCCTAATGTTGATGTCGCTATTTGAATACACGCTGGAGCTTGGAAAACAAGCCAATAGCTCGAGGATCCAAAGCAAACTCCATCTGACAGCCACAGCCCCGCCGGCTGCCAAGTCTGATTGACTGGTTGGATATATTTAGATCTGGGGGAGGAGGGGATAAAACACTGTTGTGCCACTGAACTCAAGAAAACCAACAGCAGACTCGCAAATCAAAGCAGCCCACAGCCATTCAACGGCATCCTCGGTGTCCCGGGCCCAGAACCTCCCCTCCTTGGGAGCTGTCCGGAATTTCAAAAAGCCACCCCCCAAGCTCACCCCCTTCCCCCCACCCCCGTGCCACCCCTCCCAAAAGCAATTAGAAAGGGTTCCTTGCAGGCGTTCCCCAGTTTTTCTTTAGAAATAAACAAGTAAATATGATGTGTTCCTCCAGCATCCTCCCCCTCTGCTGTCCCATTGGAAGACACGTGGACTGTCAAGCCAGCGGCCAGTGGCCCACGCACGCCACTGAGGGCAGCCTTGTAAGTCCGCACCCCTGCCTCCGCAGCGCTGTCTTCAACCCGGCTCTTCCCACCACGCTCGACTCCATGGGTGGGAATTAAAGTTAGGGCTGTCCTCCCCCTCCTTATTTATTCTACCTTTCCAGGAATGAAGACGGCTTAGGGAAGGGGGTGGGGGCCACAATGATTCCTGACAGACACCTTCACCAGATCATCCGCCTTTGGGGGAGCAGAAAGATCCAGAGAAGGGCTGGGGTGGGAAATGTCAGAGGCCAGCACAGAAAGACCAACCGAGGGTGGGCTCTCGGATGAAGGACGGGCAGCCTCAGCTTCCGCTTCCCAAAGCTGGTGGTGAGCCAACATCCCCAACACTGGGAGGATCCATTCATCAGCCACTCAGCGAGCTCTGGTGGAGGCAACTGAGCAGCAGGCACGGAGAAGACGCCGGGCGACATCCACAGCCAAAGCTGAGTGCAGCAAGGCGGGCTGTCTGCAGCTCTGAACAAGCCCAGCAAGATTCGAAGTGCTCCTCCCACTGCCCCACCACTCCTCCACGGGCTCCTTTCTAGCCTTTCTCATTGTCCCCCACCACGCACAGGGTCTTCTTTCTGCACTTAGAGCAGGCTATTAGGGCAGGCTGTTCTTCCAGAAAGACCTTTCTCACTCCTCCTGTCCTGAACTCCTCTCATGCCAAACTCCTGCGACTCCCAGCAGCTGCCCAGCCCAGGCACTGAGCTCTTGTAACCTCCTCCAGCCTTGCTCCGGGACCCAGTCCAAGCTGCCCCAGGGTGTCACAGGGAGAGCCCATTACTGCCTGTGCCCCTGGCTGCATGCAGGCCACCTCCTTCCCCAGTCACTCTCCCCTCAGCAGGCAGAAAAGCACTAGGAGTTGGTTATATCCTACTGTCTGGGAGGATGGATGAGCAGACAGATGGGCGGATGGAAGGGCAGATGAACAAATGGATGGATGGATGAACAAACCAACAGATGGATGGACACAATGATGAATGGACAGATGGACAGACGATGAATGATTGGGTAGATGGGTAAATACAACAGACAAATCAGCAGATGGAAGGACGGACGGATGGACGGATGGATGGACCGACCGACTAACAGATGAACCAACAGATCAATGGACAAATGTACGGACGGATGGATGGACAGATAGGCAGATGGACGGGCGTACAGATGGATGGATAGATGGGTGGATGGGTGAAATCGCCATTTAATGGAGGTAGGCCCCAGCTCCAAACAGAGAAAATCAGTCTCAACTTAGCCCTTCTGCAAAACAGAGCTGTAGAACATGTTCAAGGCCCCCAAATTTTCTTGGTTTTAGCTTTTGGTTTTAGCGTTACACCCATCTGCGATCAAGGCTTACTCCTGACTGTGCTTAGGAATCACTCCCAGAGGAGATCAGAGAAACATGGGTTTCAGGAATCAAACCTGGTTTGGCTCATGGAAGGCCTGACCCACTGTACTACCTCTCCAGCCCCATCTTTTTTTTTTTTTAATTTATGTTTCAATACCAGATATGTCTCTCTGATCATGGCTGGACCTTTAGAGATACCAAATTTTTTTCATGAAATAAAGATTAGTGGGGCATCTACTGTTATAGTAGCAAGTGTTACTATGGCTTAGAGACAGGTTCTCTGGTTGTTATAAAGAAGAAACTGAGGGCCTCCGTTTGGGGGCAAAAATCCTTGCATATGAAAGATGAAAGCCAATAATGCTAAAAAGGGAGGAAGGAAGGAAAGAAAGACATGAAGAACCAGGCATCTCTGAGCAGCAGAACTACGTCAACAGAGCTGAAAGCAACCAGGTCTGAGAGAGCCTTCCAGACAGTGAACGGAGCCACAGCCCTTTGCAGGGAACATTCCTGATCCCATCCCACTGCTCCAGGGCAGTGATGGGGAAGGAGGGAGGGCAGGACATGGGTTTATGCCCCTTGCCCAGTTAGAGAGGGTGATGGTTATTGTATGGGTGGAAAACGGGCTTAAATGCAAGCCCATTAGAGAAGCAGAGCCTTAATTTATCAATTAGACGCCATCTGTGGATTGTGTTCCTTGAAATAATTGTTGAATCTGACAATGCACTGCAGCTTTACAAAGTTTCTGCCATCCTTGATGCCGTTTAATTAA
Source organism: Cryptotis parvus (assembly GCA_021461705.1). Classification (NCBI taxonomy): domain Eukaryota; kingdom Metazoa; phylum Chordata; class Mammalia; order Eulipotyphla; family Soricidae; genus Cryptotis; species Cryptotis parvus. The sequence continues at coordinate 159,927 of JAJIBD010000892.1, read as the reverse complement.
ATTTCTGCACTTAACTTTGATTGCGCTGAAAGCGCTGATGCCTTCTACAGATTGAGTTCCTCGGCCACCTGCTGGGACGGAGCCAAGTGCATTTCCAGAGCAGAGGGGGAGAAAATAAAATATGTATTTTCTTTCCTTTTCAAGCCCCGCCTTTTCTCAGCCTTCACGCAAAGGGAATCAAGGCTCCCACTGCACAGGGCTGAGGGGGAACCGCGGCGTCAAACCCAGGCAGCAATGCCTGGAGCCCCTCGCACCCATGCGAAGTCTCTCTGTTCTTTTATTGTGTCACCCGGTGAGTTAACAAAACAGAATCCCAGACGGCTACCAAATGCAGAGGAGCAGCCTAAAATAGAACACAATGATTATCACAGAGAGCAACCAGGAACACAGGCCTCAGATGGGAGGTGCTTCTGCCCCCAACACACCCTGCCCAACAGGAAGAGGCAGGTGGACAGAGGGATGCGCCCCAAGCACAGGGGCAGGCCTGAAGCTGAGCTCCGCCCTGACCAGTTCATCTAGATACATGAGCCCAGGCTCAGAAGACACTAGAGGATGGACAACCTTCCACCTGCTTGGGCTTAAAAAAGACAACCCCCATCCCACCCCAAGCTCCCCATCCGTCTTCATGCACTGTGTGTGTGTGGGGGAACAGGGGGTTCAGGCTAAAAGTCACAGATCGCAAAACCACTGTGGCTTTCCAATCTTTGCATTCGGCTACTCCAGGAACCCTGACGAGGTAGGACATATAACAGGTTTCCTTAGGTGAAATGCATGCACAGGGTGGCCCCAGGTCGAATGCCCTTTTCAAGGCCACAGACTCGTCCATAACACACAGAGCCACATTTTCCTGTCATTCCATCTATCGGTAGACATTTGGATTCTTCCCATTATCGTGACTAATGCCACTGCAAACATTAACATTTAAGTATCTGTTCACGTCCTTATTTTTGGTTCATTTATACTCCTAGAGGTGAAATGACAGACTCGCATGGTAATTCTATGTTTAAAATTTTGAGAAACTACTGGATTATTTTCCTGTGCAGCTGTGCCGTTTTCAAAACTCCACCAGCAATACATAAGGATGCTAACAGGCCTCATTTTTAAATGGAAACTTTACAATCAAAATTCATGCATATGAAGGGCCAGAGCAATAGTACAGTGAATAAGGCACTTGCTTTGCATTTGGCCGACCTGGGTTCAATCCCAGGGACCCCATATGGACCACACACTGCTAGGAGTAATCCCTGAGTGCAGAGGCAGGAAGTAGGCCCTGAGCATTGCCAGGTGTGGCAAACAATTACAAACCAAAAAACTGCATGCTCTTAAGTTAAACACTGCCCTCTCCAGATTTTTTGTGGGGGGTGTCCACACAGTTTTCCCGATTATACTCAGGGATCACTCCTGGCAGTGCTTGGGGAACCATGTGGTGTGCCAGGGATCAAACCCAGATCATCCATGTGCAAGGCAAGCATCCTACCTGCTGTACTGTCTCTCTGGCCCCTCCAGAGTTTTCTTAAAACACAAACATCCCATAAGCAGCATTAGAGAGAGAAGGAAAACATTTCAAACAGGGAAACAGCAAGGCTGGCATGGAATGGAAGAAAAAGGAAGTTTTAGTCAACATGTAAAGAAAGTAAACTTGGCACTTTTTTTTCTTTTCCTAGGACCATGTGGCTCTTCAAACTCAAAACCTCACTCAAGTACAAAAGATTTATGGCCTGAAACTTCAGAGTGATAAAATAAACTTCATGGGAAATGCAGCTGCAACAGCAATGGATTATTCCAACAGCTACTTATGCAGGCCATAAACCCGCAGACAAACGGCAGTGCTCACTCAGGGTACTAGGTCCCACCGGGGTCAGGAGACTGGAGATGAGGACCTCCCCTTGGAAAGATTCCCTGGGAGGCTGCCATCTCAGGACAGGTGAGGGGATGAGGGCCTGCAGCTCCCCCAATACGCTGAGTCCCATGTGGCCATCACAGGGCTCTGGAACACCGTCGACCCTAAGATTGCACACAGACCCTTTCATTTGACCTAAAGGCCCGAGCACAACTTTGCTCCCACAAACTCAACTCGGTTTCCATGCTCGTTTTTAAATGGAAACTTTATAATCAAAATCTTATGAGAGGCCAGAGCAATAATAGTGCAGTGAATAAGGCACTTGCTTTGCATTTGGCCAACCTGGGTTCAATCCCGGGGGACCCCAGATGGGCCACACATATCTGGGAGTAATCCCTGAGCAGAGGCAGGAAGTAAGCAATTTTGATAACTGACAGTCAGCCTCATTTTGCTTACAAAGGTCCTGCCACCGTTTAGGGGTCCAGCCTTTGGCATGGGTCTGGGGCCCAAGCAGAAGTGAACTCTGAGTTCACCCAACTCCAGAGGAAAATTCAACATCACGGGTCAACGAGGTATAGTCCAATTCCTGTTAACCAAATGTCCCAACACCAGACATAAATGTGAGCTTCTTAGAGAGAGCCTGGGTTTTATTTGTTTGAGGATTTTCTGAGGGGGTGGGGAACACACACTGCACACCCAGAGTGCTCAGGACTTACTCCTGGCACTGTGCTCAGGATCACTCCTGGCAGGGCTCAGGAGACCACATGGGGTTCTGTGGACGGAACCCAGGTTGGCTGTGTGCGTAAGGGCATTACCAGTTCTTCTCCTGCTCTGACCTCGAGAGCTTGGACTTTATACATTTCATTTCCAGCAACAATGATTTGTGGAATGTATTTTCATAATGGAATTTCAGGAGCAAGGGAGGCAGCTCAACAGGCTGGAGCACATGCTTTGCACGTAGGAACCCTGGCTTCAATCCTCTGAACCATATGGTCCCCCAAGCACTGCCAGAAGCAACCCACCAGCACCAAACCAGGAATAATCCCTCCTCCCCATCACTGTCTATAGGGAAGAGACAGAGAGAGAGAGAGAGAGAGAGAGAGAGAGAGAGAGAGAGAGAGAGAGAAAGAGACAGAGAGAAAGAGACAGAGAGAAGGCATCATTGTTCCAGCTCCTCAAAGCTGGCGCTGCATAGATAAGAGGTTAGTGCAGGGTAAGGGTCTTAGGTGAAGCCTCACACTCTGGGTCTGGGCTCAGGAAGTCGATCATCTTCACAACACCTGTGCTGTTCTGGAGAGAAGCAGCAAGAGGACTGCCCTCACCACCCTCCCCACGCTGAGCTGAAGAGCTGCTATTCCACTGTTACAATCCATAGCAAATTTTATGGACAAGTTATCAACCACAGAATGAAGCAGCGCCACACAGAAATCCGTAGCTTCACCTTAACCGTGCAGCGCCCTCACACCCTGTAATTAGCCTCTGTGGAATGAATATTAAGTCCCGCAGAAGCATGGAGGGTCAATTATATCAACAAATGAAGGAAAGAGAAGACACTTGTCTTGGACTCTGGTTCTGTCTTAAATTAACTTTTTAATGTGGAGCAAAATGTTATATTCATTTCCATGTACTGAAATTTTCTCCTTCCAAGGATGTAAAAGGAAGTTTGGGATATTTGAGAGGCCCAGGGAATTGGGAGAAGACCCCTCCCTTTAGGGCACCATGTTGAGGGTCCCTCTGTCTTACCGCTTTGGGGCTACCCCCGAGATGCTCAGGGGTTTCTCCTGGCAGTACTCAGGGGACATATGGGATGCGGGGATTAAACCTGGGTCAGCGAGGCAAGGGTCCTACACGCCGTGCTCTGGCTCCAGCCCCTAGGCTCCCTCTTTGAGGGTATTTCCCTTCCTGGGATTGCATGGATGTCAAGCACCACCACTGATGGGCTGACACTGGTGGAGGCCTCAAGGCCCTCCCAGGCTGGGCAGCATCAGGGGAGACCAGGATGCTGGACCCTCTGCAGCTGCAAAATAGAACTCAGCACCCCCAGACACATCTCACAAGCTGCCTTCCTCTTGGCCCTATGAGCCCCCTGTGCAGCCCAACCAGGAGGGGGACCCCAACCCTACAGCCCGGTGACCCTGCTCAGGGAAAGGGAGTATCAGGGCAAAAGCAAAACTGTTGAGGAAGAATTTCACCCCATGTGGGACGGAGGGGAGGAGCTTCCTCCACTGAGAAAGAAACCCACTGTGCGGGTAGCCCCAAACCTCCTCCCTGAAGACCCTCAGTTGCGTCAGAAGGTGTCAAGCCCCCGAACAGACCCAGCGCCTCTCCACTCTGCTTCGCATCCTCCATGCGGAGAGCAAAGAACTTTCTGGAAAACCATGCCGCCCACACCTGTGTGGCGCTAAACTCAGAGACACCCTGTTTCAGTGAAAAGAGGAGCCCCGCAGTACCCAGGAAACTTGGAAACTATCCCTCTTGGCCATACTGAGTTGGGTGCTGTGAGCTGAGAGTCGAGTGCTTGGGCCCCGTGGCGCTGGGCCGCACCTAGCAATACTGGGGCTCAAGGCAGGCGGTGTGGAGGAAGCTCTCTGTGCAGGCTCCCTGGCAGAGCGTGGAAGGGAGGCTACACCAAGAGGCGAGCCTCAGACAACGCCTGACACAGGCGAGCCGCTGGCTTGGGGCCGCCGTCCCGCTGGCTCTGCAGGCCGGGTTCTCTGTTTCCAGCCCCTCTTGTTCCCCTTCTACCTCCCCCGCAGTTGGACTGGCAACAGCGTCAGCGCCCCACAGAGAGTTGGAACAAAGATCTGCCAACAGGGGCACCTGAGCAGCTTTTGCCAGGGAGGCACCCCGCAGGATTCTCCCCACCGCCCACCCCAAGCAGTGGGATTCGGGACTTCTGGGAACAGGGGAGAGTGCATAAGGAACAAGACAGTGGCCTGGTCACGTGTGTGTGTGTGTGTGGGGGGGGGGCAGCAGGCCCTCCTCCCTGTTCATCTGGTCTCAGAGTGGCTCCTATTCTCCCCACCCCCAGCTGTGATGGACAGTGGCTCTTAGGGCCTTTTTTTGTGGGTGGACACAGGCGCCTACCATTAAACCAATCTCAAAGCACTGGGAGCAACATCTCTCAAAGGACCCCAACAGTGTATCAGGCCAGAATCCACCGGCCATTCTTCCCGAGCATGTGTGTATCTCGGCCCATACAACACCACTTCAGGAATAATAACTCACGCCGTCAGGAGCAGTACCAAAACAGTCCTTTTATTTGCCCGAAAATTAATTTTCTTCGAGTCTGCTACTTCTTGTGCTCGCAGAACCATCCTGCGACCCCGTCTTTAACCCTTCTGGGCCCATTCGCTCGGGCAATGAGCACCTCAACCCAGCGCATCTCGCGGCCCCACAGCCCTGACCCTACATCCCCGTCTACCTTCTGACCCGCCCCTCTGAGAATCAGGTCCCTACACAGACATGCTGCTCACTCTCTGGGGTACACACTGGCTCAGCCCATCAGACACTTTCGAGAGAATTAGAAAATGACACATTCCACCGAATGGACATAAATTCACCCCCACACACCCAGAACAACACTTGGCTTCTGGGCACAGCAGCCTTGCAGCAGTCCATGGAGGAGGTCTGGGGCCTTCTGCCCACCTGCCCCAGGGAACAGTGCAACCGGTCAGTCTGCCGGTGCCCTCTGAGGACCACAAGGCACATGGCAGGCACCGGGGTACTTTCTCCGCTCCTACACACTATTCATCAGACATCAAAGTCTTAACAGCATATACATACACCTTTGGCACCCACATACCGACCGGCCAGTTTCAGAAACAAACAGAAACAGGGCCTCCGCCTTTTCCCGCGTGGGGCCGGATCAACCCTGTGCCCGAATCAGAGGTGCCTCTGTTGCTCTCTCTCTTCCGGACCCCCTTCCTCTGAACTCGTGTCAAAGGCTCCCTGCACTCATGTTCCCCACGCTTGTCTGGTTCCCAGGCTGAGTGTGTGAGTCATCGGCACTGCAGCCACTGCGACAGCAAAGGAAGTGCCACAGGCTACTCTGCGCTTGCCGGAGTGGTAGCAGGGACCTGAAAAGCTCCCCTGCAGATGAGCAAACTGAGGCTTTGGGAGGTTCAACACCATGTGTGGGCTGCTGAGGGGCACAGCTAGGCCCAAGGAGGCAAAGCAGTAACGCCAGTAGAATTAACCCGGCAGGAGCTGAGCAGAGCCTGACTCCCCAGACTTCCCCATCTCAAAGGCTTCTCAGCAGAAATGCTTCCAGCCACCAGCGCAAACCACTTCAAAATTCTGCAAATGATTCTGGCCCTTGCATACACGCACGCACGCGCTTATTTAGAGACCAGCCTTCCATTTCTGAGTAAAGGCATATTGTGACTGTATTGATGAGGCTCCAGCTACAGACTTGAGTCATTAAACACTGTTACCTGGCAAACAACCTTAAACGTTGCTGTGGAGCAGACTTCAGTACAGTCAACTTCAGCCCACTACCAGAGTCAGTCCAGAGAAAAGTGCCCCAAGGAGTCATTCTGGTTTTACAGGTACAAAATGCTATCCAGGCGAAAAACAAAGAAAACCCACAAAGGGCTTTCGCTCCTTCCCTTTGCCCTCAATTCTTCGCTGATGCTTGACTTCAGGGGGCAAGTAGTGGCCAAGATCTGTAACTGGAGGGGCCGGAGCGATAGCCCTGCGGGTAGGACGTTTTCCTTGCACGCGGCAGGCCCATGCCGCCCAGGTTCAATCCTCGGCATCCCATATGGTCCCCCCGAGCACCACCAGGAGTAATTCCTGAGTGCAGAGCCAGGAGAAACCCTTGAGCATTGCTGGGTGTGACCCAAAAAGCAAAAAAAAATAAATAAATAAATAAATAAATAAGATCTGTAACTGGAAGCCAGCGGCCTCCCCTCAGAAGCCAAGCCCCTGCTAAGCTCTGGGACAAGAGTCTGTCAGCTTCTTCCTGGGGGAATTCAAGGAAGAGATGAGGGTGAGCAGGTAAGCCCAGCGAGGGTAAGGGGGGTGACCAGAGCTTTGGCTGAGCTGTGAGTTGGCCAAGACAAGGGACAGATTCAGTCAAGAGAAGAAGCAAAGTGCCTTTGGCTCATGCAAAACAAACAAACAAGAATTTATTTATTAATCTAGACAGCAGGCGTCTCTCCCAGGGGCATTTTCTCTCCCTATGTGCTGACAAAACTGTCTGAATGAAAGCACAGCCCTTTAGCTGGAAACAAAGGGCCACCCCAAAGTCCCCTCAACTGAAATTGGGGTCACGCCTGTGCCTCGGAGGAAAGGAGATGTGGCCACAGAGCACCACTGGCGTCATCGTTCCCAGGTGAGTGGCGTGTGGAGATCTCGGGTGGCTGGCGCTCAGCGTGGACGCCTGGAACCTGCCTCTTCTCTGCCACCAATGCCTTTTCGGGGAGGCCCTGGCGGGGGGAGTCCTGCAGCTCGAGCCAGCCACAGCTGCTGGGACCCTGCAAGCCCAGCTCTCAGGCAGCCACCAGGGCCACGGCTCTTGGGTGCTCCAAGAAGCAACTTCTCCCCTGGAAGGAGGGAGATGGGGGTATCCCCGGGCTCCCCCTGGAGAATCCAGTCTGTAGCACTCTGAAGGGAAGCACTAGCGAGGGAGCAGGTGGGCAGGGTCCACTGGAGCTGGGGACGGGGCCTGGTCTGGGGTGCCCCTGCCCCCTCCAAAATCAGGACATGAATTTGCACAGGAATAAGCAAAACACAAACCCCCAAGTGAGGGGAACTGAAAGCAGCTGCTAATCACCTGTGTCATATTTTTTCTTTTCTTAAATTACCTGCAACTCACAATTTTCAAACTCTCAAGTACAATACACGGCTTAACATTTTCATACACCTGTAAAACCACTAAGTTAAATCCCATTACAAAAGACTCCAACTTATAAAAGAATCGTTCAAATACAGTTCTTATCAAACACAAACAATGGGAAATGATTTAGGCTTGAAACATCAGTCACTGGAAATTAACATTTGAAAAAAAAATTTTTACATAAAACCCATCTGTGTATTGAGACGGTGCACTCTGCTCAACCGCAGGCCTCATTAAGGAACCAGGAACCAAGGCAATACATGGCAATGCAGAAAGTTTTGTGTGGTTTTCTTTTCTTTCTTTTTTTTCCTGAGGCTTCTGAAATCTTATCACCCCTGAACGTGCTGTCCTTTCTTCCCTGCAAATCTAAATAACGTCAATGTCAAGTTACTATGAGCACTTGCTTCTGACAGACAAAACAAAACTTTTCCTCATGGGTGGGTGCTGGGGAGGGAGCCGCTCAGGCCAGCATCTCCACCCAGAGATGCTGCTCGAAGGTCCAGCCAGAGCAGAGAAGTGCCAAGCAGGTACACATGAAAGGGCGTGCCCACTGGAGACGAAGCTCTGCAGAGAGGAGAGCGCTGATCTGTTGGGCAAACACGCTCGAGAATTAAAATCTAATATCCTATGTCCTCTCCCCACCCCTTTTCCTTCCCCTTCTCTTTCCTGAGCAAAGGATTTTAAAAACAAAATCAATGAACAAGTATCATCTCCAACTGGCACTTGACATTTTACATCTTAGTGGACGCTACAGCTTGGTGACGTGAAAAAAAGAACATTAAGCCTCAGCAAGGTTAAAAGACGGGCCCAAGGTCACAGAGCTAGTTAGTAAGAGATAGACCAGAACCTGGAATCCAGCCAGGCTCTGGCTAGCCCCACGCTGCTCAAAATAGCAGGGCACTCTGAGTAAGGGAGGGGCTGTCGCCAGCCCCTGGAACGGAAAAGCATGTGGCCTCTCTCCACACGGTAACCAGGAGTCAGCGTGCGGAGACTCAGCACTTCTTCACGAGGCCTGAAAGGCTCAAGTTGGGGCTCCCCATGGGGCCTCATGAAGAGAAGGGAGAGGAAAATACAGGAGACCAGAGAGGACACACCATTTTGGACTGGACGCAACCCTCCACTTAACTCCCTGCCCTCTGGGAACCACCCTCCAGGTGCCCAGTGAAGTTCTAGTGGGACAGTTGGACAGAGTCATCTGAGGGGCCCAGGGCTGGGTCTGTGACCGAAGCAAAGGCCACCAATGAAACTCCCGGTGACCTGCAGGTGCTGAAAGCAGCAGTAATATTTCCACGGCATTGCCAAGCCAGTATGTGACTCCAGGAGCCGAATCTCTGACTCCTGGGAAACATTTATCTACAAGAGAGAGTGAATGGGGCCAACCCACAGAGGGAAGGAGCAGGAAGAGATAAAGAACAGAGAGAGCAAGGATGACTTCACTTCAGCCACTTGGAACCAACTGGGACAAAGCCAGGGAAACTAGGCAGCACAGTCCCATGGGAGAACATTGTCCCCTCTTCGCCTGAGCTCCAGTGGGGCCACTGTGACTGCGGACACGTGAATAAGACCATGGTCAATACACACACACCACAGGTTCCACGTTCCTCTCTCTCTGTGCTCGAGTTTGCACCCCCATGAAACCACCTCCACCAGTGCCTTCTAGAATTCTCCCTCAGCCCAGATGCCTGGGTAACCTCTTCAGCAGCAGAGTCCTATGAGCTCGCCTTTGGCTCAGGTCCTCCCGAGGAGGCCCCATCACAATCTTCTTTCCTGCCTGGCCGACTCCCCGCCAAGGCTCAGTCAGCCCCCCAGCAGACCCGCTCCTCTCCCTCTCTCCCATGTCCACACACAAGCCAGCTCCTGCCTCCAGATAGCCTCGCACGGATTCTTGAGGGGCCCCTTCCCTCTTTGAATTCAAATCTCCACCCAAGTACTACCTCCTAGAGAGGTGTTTAAGAAACATTAACACATGTTGTTATGCTCAAGCAACATAAATGCTGTAGATATCTAAATTTGTGTATTTCCCTTATCCCACTTCTTCAGTTGCCATGACCTCAAGGCATATTTTACACTTATTTATCTGTTTATCATCTAATTTGAATGCAAGTTCTCTGAGGGCAGCGAATCATCGGTTCCTTCCTTCTCTGTCCTCACTGGGCACCCAGGATGTTTTATTTTCTGAGTAAATGAAAGTCCCGTGTCCCATATCCAAACAGCCCCAGTCTCTCCACCAGGCCAGCACAGACCCTGAGGCCGTCCACACCCTCAGGCTTTCCATCCGAAAATTAAAAGCCCACAGTGATATGATAATTAGAGGTTGGCAAACTATACCTGCAGGCCAAGTAAGATCTTCTGTCTCTATCCACCACAGGAGCTAAGATTGGCTTTTATAGGCCACCATTTGAAATTAATTTGACAACAGAAAGTAAAACCTTTGAACTGAGCTCTGCTAATGCTCCTTCCTCCCTGTAACGCCGCCATCTTCTTGTTAGTAAACCTGTACTACACCGAGATAATTGTGCTGCTACTGTTATTATATTTCAACTTTTTATCAATAAAAAACTGCATAAACTGGCTTTCTCCTGCTACGAAACGGAGTCAAGAGTCTCCAGATGACCTCTTAATGCACAAAAACTAAAGTACTATCTGATTCCCTTATAAAAAAAAAGAAAAAAAGAGAGAGAAGAAAATCCAATGACTAGGCCTGGATTGAGGGTCAGCGGCAAAATCTCTCATGTCTGAGACCTGGGTTTGAGCCCACAGCTGGGGAAAAAAACAAAAGCAGAAATGAAACCACCTTACCAGCTCCTAGCACAGATTTCCTCTCTGTTGAGAGAGGAACGGCACTCTAAGAGCCCTGTACCACAGGCTGTCAATGAGAAAAAGGACAACACCAAGGCTGAGCCATTCAGCCAAGGTTCCCCCATCCAGGGAAAGTTTCTTCAGAGCAAGCCCCAAGCTACCGAGAGGTCTTCCTGTCGTGGCCAAGGAGCCAGATCTCCAGTTCAGAGACTACTCCCCAAGAGAAATGGCCACGCCCCTGCCCCACGTCATCTACCCCTACCCCCACTCTAGAACTTGCGCATGTCTCATCTCTGTCTCTGAGGGGCTTCCCTTCCAAACTGTACCCGGAGCATGGAACCCACCCTCCATCTAGGACACCAAGCCCTTAAGCTAGTCTGAGAAAACCCAGTATTTCTTAAGCCCATGCAGTCAGCCAGCATGATGAGGAAGGTACCACCACGTAAGGTCAACTCCCCCTCACGATTTCCGAGGATGCCTTAAACACAAGCAGCAAAAGTCCCAAATTGGTCCAGGATTTACTTTTTCTTTTTTTGGGGGGGGGGGGTCACTCCCAGCAATGTTCAGGGGTTACTCCTGACTCTGCACTCAGGAATCACAATTGGCGATGCTCAGAGGACCATGTGGGATGCCGGGATCGAACCGGGTCAGTTGTGTGCACGGTGCCCGACCCACTGTGCTATTATTCGGTCTTGGTCTGGGGTGTACAGGAGCCCCAACTCTGCTTCTGGGATGTACAGAAGCCCCAAGACTGCTTCTGGGATGTACAGAAGCCCCAACTCTGCTTCTGGGATGTACAGAAGCCCCAAGTCTGCCAGCATGCCAAGGGAAACCGGGGAGTCTGTTCCCTGGAAGGGGGCTCATGGGTGGAGCTTTCTGAGGAACGGTGTGGGGGAAGCAGCGGGTATTCAAATCACCATTACGTAACTCAACTTTCCAGAAATGATAGCATCCCGTGGGATATGCTCTATCCTGACTCTGATTTTCGCAGAATAAAGCTGCAGAGCAGAGAACCAATTAATTTTTAAGCATTGCTTTCGAACTACCAGTTGCCCTCACCCAACCAGCATTACTGACTAATCTCCTGCCTTCTCCATCATGATCCTCAACGCCACGCCGTAAAATCACTATGTGCCCGGGGGTGGAGGCAAGGAGGCGGAGGCCCTGCTGGCCTGAGGGACTCCATCCAAATTAAACTGGCCCATAGAGAGGGCAAGACGCTGGGACAGGAAAACGGTGCTTTCAAGATCTAAAAGCTGGTCCAAGTGCAGCTTTTTGCAAACCAACCGTTACTCAGGGAGGGGCTGACATTTACTCCAACCCTGCCCTGGGTATCTCATGCAGTGTACATTCTCCTAAGATCACAACTGGGCCTGAAGAGTACAGAGAAGCAGAGCTGCCCAGGGTGGGCATCAAGCCACTCACGCTGCGTGTCCCCAAGGGCTCTGTCCACCTCATAACCAGGAACCCCACCCTTGCTCTCTCCCACCAGTTTTTAAAGTCCTATTTTCTGTCCGACTTCCTCTCCAAGGCAAGAGCCTGGAGACTCTCTCTAGGCCTCTCTTTAGTCTTCTGTGTTCCAGAAACCAGAAGCACAAACCAGAAAGGAGTCACGGATGATTCTGGAAAACACCCCCTGGATCCCATCCCCAAGAGAGGTGGTAGTTGGAAGATTCATGAGCTTCAAACCTACAAGAACGAAGCACGATCCAACCCTGCCAGGTTCGTGACTCCACACCCACATTGTGTCCAACTGACGACTATTTGCTGAGCGTCCACTGTGGGCAGGCATTGTGCAGAAGGACAACATTGAGCGAAGAAGTCAAGAACCCCCCCACCTCCAGGACTCTGCCTCCCACCCCACGCAGACTGGAGGGGCCAGGGAGAAGCCCGTGGGCATCAGGCCTTTCCTCCATGCTTCTTCACACACCTTCTCCTCCACCTTCTCCTCCCATTCATTAGCTGCCTTACTGGATCATTCATTCCGTTGGTCCATCCATGAGCGTATCCTGGACACGAGCCCTAGGGCATGCCTGGGCCAAGTGAGTCTATAAGCTCCACTGCTCAGCACACAGAAGGGGTTCAGGAGTGCTCCACCCCTGCTGGAGTTGGTCTGGCAGCTCTGCACGCACCCTATGTTCGCTCAGTGCCGGGCTTATGCACATGGCTGAGAGGTACAGGCACAGACGGGAATGAAAGAAGGCCCCGTCCCAGCCCCTCCCTGTGCTATGGAGCCAGTGTGGCTGTGTGGCTCATGCCCTGAGACCACACACCCACAGGAGAATGTGAGAGAAGAGGGGGGATTTGGGGGGGAGGGGTTGGGGTGCTGCTTATTCTCCAGGTGACGCTTCAAAACATTATCTGCTCTTTTCCTCTGCTCAGTGCCTGGGCAAAACACCTGAATGGATCTCCTGGGCTCCCTTGGGTTGGGCTATTAGAAGACACTGTCAGAAGAGGGTGGGAACAGTGGCCAGGAGGGCGTATCAAGGATTGGAATTGACAACTGTGAGGGGAGCAGAAGGTAGGTAAGTAGAGAAGGGACCAGTTTGACAATAATAGTTAGAAATAGTAACGCTAGACTAGACCTGAGTACTGAAAGTAGGTAAAGGGATACAGGGATATGCATGATAACCATTTGGTGTCTGTATTGCAAATCACAATAAGAGAGAGAGAGAGAGAGAGAGAAGAAAGTGCCTGCCATAGAGGTAGGTGGGTGGTGGCAGCAATGGGAGGGAAACTGGGCAAACTGGTGTTGGGAAATGTGCACTGGTGGAAGGATGGGTGTTGGAGCACTGTATGACTGAAACCCAATCACGAACAGCTTTGTAATGGTATATCATACAGTGATCCCATTAAAAATAAATAAATGAATGAATGAACAAATGAATAAATAAATAAATAAATGGATGAATAAATAAATAGATAAGCAAATAAATAGATAAATGAATAATAAGGTAGGAAGAAAGAGGAGTTGGGTACTGCCTAACTCTCTGGGGGCCCATTCCCAACAGAGAACGCTTCCCTATGACTTCATTCCAGCAACCCCTCCACCCTCTTGAATCTTTTGGACCAAGAGGCAGTAACTGCCTGGCAGTGCTGACAATCCCCAGGGGTTACATCATTCCTCCGTGAACCTTTAACTCGGTCCACACGTCCATCAACAGCCCATTCATTCAGTCTTTTCAGTTCCCTGCTGAAACATCTGTTTTTTATAGGGTCCCTAAAGGGTATTGTGCAGTGGGGGAACAAAAAGTCCAAAGAGCGTTGGGGGGCGCTGAGAAGTGCAGCATTCCAGGCATACCGGGAGGAGGGCGAGAGCCCCAGAGCGGCTCGCAGACAAGCAACCAATCCGTCTTCTGCAGCAAGGCTAGGAGGCAAGACCAGGTCCAGGACTCCTGTCACAAGGGCAGTGTGTCAGAGCCTGGAGGACCAAGGAACCTGCCAAAGCTCAGAGCCGTGGGGCAGGGGGAGGACACTGGAAGAGGCTTGAGGAGGGGGCCAGGTAACAGTGTGGCCTGAAGCAACAGAAAAGCATCGTCCTATGCTGGGCCATGCGAGCTACAAAGCCGAGTATGCTGTGACTGCATCCAATGCCCTGTGTGTTTCCAGACATCCCTTCCTTAGACAAACTGAAAACTGGCATTCCTTTAGGGTAAGAAGACATGATGCCTGTAACAGTTATTGCAGAACACACCCTCTATCTGGAATCCAAGGCAAAGAAATAAAGGGTTCCAAAGCATGAGGTATGATTCACAGTGTTCCCCTTCTATGAACCAATCACATGCATGTGTGCCTGTGTGTGTGTGTGCACACACACACACACACACACACACACACACACACCACTGTTAACAACAGCCTTTGGCGCCTTCAAAGGTTCAGGCGAAAATGTGCCAGCCTCTAAGAACAGCTTCTGAAAAGATTACAACCTAAATAACTATCATCCAGCATGGAAGTTACTTACTGTAGAGTGGTTCCATGTGGTTCATTTATAATTCACGTGGCCTCAGCGCAGCAAGCATGCACTTAAACGGCATCTCCAGAGCCACCAAATGCGCCGTTATTCTTCTAGAACAGAGGTTCCTGAGCTTGTGTGGCCAACTACCCACTTTTCAACAAACCAAACCTCAGTATTCCCTGGACACCGGCCTTCTTCAAGTAACCCAACCGAAAGTGCCCTCATGGATAATTCCAGTTTCTAAAAAAAGGCAGCAAAGAAGGGTGCGTGCAGGAGATTTGCAGGTAGGACTGGATTACATAACTCCTCCTGAATTTAAAAAATTATCTTGGAGATGTAGCTCCGTGGTAGAGTTATAATGCTTGGGTTTAATTCCCAGGCCCAAATTTAATTTTGAAAAGAAAAGTAATTCCTAAGTCTCAGCTTCTCCCCTCTGCATTCTCAGGTAGTTATATTCCCTGAACTGACTTCAAAAGACTTTGAGCAGGATGACTCTAATGTTCACAAACGCCTGCCTGACGGGCACCCTGTGGCCCTGGCTGATGAACCAAGCACAACCATACTAAATGAAGACGGGACATGGAGCCCTCGGGTAATCACTGGCTACACGGCACTTCGCACAAAGGGACACAGTGTATTCACATTTCTTTTATTTTTTTAAATTTTATTTATTATTTTTTTTCTTTTGGGTCACACCTGGCGATGCTCAGGGATTACTCCTGGCTCTGCTCTCAGGAATTACTCCTAGTGGTGCTCAGGGAAAAATATGGATGTCGGGGATCGAACCTGGGTTGGCTGCATGCAAGGCAAATGCCCTACCCACTGGACTATCACTCTGGCCCCACAATTCATATTTCTAAAGCATCTATCGCAAATGTTTCACTTTTCCTCTTCCTCCTTCTTCCCCCTAGTATACATCATGAATCCAAACGTTAAGCATTTTCCCATAATTCTTTAATCACTGTCAGAATCGCTCATAAATGTTAATTAAGAAGACTTAAATGTTTCTCCCCAGCAGTGCCAAATGGAGAATCTGCATTTTCCAGGCCCTCCCAGAGTTCCCACTCTCCAGATCTGCTCGGGAACCCCTTCTCCTCTCCAATGAGCTTAGATTTGTGCACGCACCCAAACACGCTCACACAGAAATACCCAGGGATACACAGACACACATGCCCGCATACACATACACAGGAACATACAGCACGCACACACACACAAACACACAGACATAGAGGTACAGGGTGCAACCGTGGGATGAGCAGGGGCGGGAGGCAGCCACTCCTCCAGGACTCGTGTACACGGGGCCCCGGAACACCAGGGACAGGCCTCAAAGCAATGCAACCCACGGAGGGAGAGTGAGGGTACGCCCAGCGTTGTGTGCCTTACTCAGAAATCAGAAGGGAGGCAGTCATCTCTGAAGACCTCTTCTGGAATCAAACCTCACAATGCAAACACGGGCTCAGATGGTAAAATGGGGTACCCTCTGTTGTACTCCACTTCCTGTCCGGAACGTGGGTCCCGAAAGAACACGCTGTGACACTCTGTCTATGGGAATGGCCTGGCTGTCGCAGCTCAGTTCCGTAACAAGTGACTTGGGTGTGCGTGTTGAATACAGGCTGCATCTTGGAGAAGTCTGCAGCAGAGACCTCGGCAAGTTTCCCACACACAAATCCACGACAAAGAAGTATAGAACTGGCCTGTACTTGACATGGCTAAGGAGTGCCCCAGAATCCTCCCCCGTGTGCTCTTACTGCCCTTCTTCCTTAGCCGCAAGAGAGCCTTGCATATATTAGGGCACTGTCTCACTCCTTTCATTTATAGACCAGACTTGAGTCCATTTACTTCTGTTTTTCCTTATCAGCCTTTTTTGCTTCAGACTCCCTCCAGAGCAGGAAATCACAGGCTATTCTGCAGCCCCTAGGCATCCCTTGCATTTTACCCCAACCTCCAATATGTGAGTGGTAGATGGAGGAGGAGGGTAAAGAGGGAGGCCCGAGGGAAGAGATGGGAAATGTTTGTGTGTCCCCTCCAAGCTTACCATTGAGTTTCACCACAGTCTCATCACAAAATGCAGATATTTGCTTTTATTATTATTAACTTAATACTTTGCTTTAGATAAATTCTTTTTCTTTTCCTTTTTTTTCTTTTTTTCTTTTTTTTTTTTTTTTTTGCTGTTTCCACCTTTATAGAAAAAAAAAAGAGAGAGAGAAATACAAACACTCTGTGTTCTAGATGGGAGTCTGGAACAGAAAAAGGCCAGTTTTTTAAAAAAGGAAAGACAAAAAGAGAGACAGAGGGAGCTGGTAAAGCCTCAGGAGATGAGGGTAGAAAGGACACAATGAAAGAAAGGCACTTCTCTATGCAAACTTAATACACGGCAATGTCAACGGAGTGAGATTCAACAACATGGGAAAGGAAGAGGAGAAAAGTCTGAATCAATCAGTAGGAGGGTGGGAGTGAGGTAATTCAGGTAACACTTAGGAACGTAACTTGTTTTTCAATGGGATGAGATGAAAAAGAACTGCAAACAAATCCTGAACTATTTTTTAACAGACTGTACTCTATCTGCAGCAGCACAGTGAGCAAGCCATTCTGGTTCTGCGTTAAACATCACCACAGGTCTAGACAAACTAGTCGTGCTGATGTTGAGAACCAGGGTTCTCGCTGTGGAAGAAGGGTCACAAAAATACGGTGCAGGGAAGCCAAAAAAGAACCATGTGTATGGATGGGGATGGTATGAACCCAGCTTATAAAATGTGCTCTGTGTGTGTGCACGCACACACACACACACACACACACACACTCACACACACGCATACACACATACACACACAGTTACAATCTCACAGACCTAGATCTCTTTCCTGAAATAACCTACAGAGGAGTCCTAATAACGACAAACCAAGGCAAGCACCCTAACAACAATGAATTTACCTGGTGCTGAGATCTGCCTCTAAATCTATTTCCTAAGGAGAGAAACCATCTCCTTGAGAAATGATTAATTCCAGAGCTGGGGTAGTGTACAGGCCTGGAACATCCTGTTATGCCAGAAAAAAAAGTGGTTTATAAAACACACACACACACACACACAAAACATTGGTGAGCCTATTTCAAAGAACCAAAATGAAAAGCCTCCCACTCTCCAAATCTGGGACAATTTAAGCACCAAGATAATTAGGTATAGTAATGAATTATAGCCATTGGAGAAAGAA
Organism: Cryptotis parvus; assembly: GCA_021461705.1. Taxonomy (NCBI): domain Eukaryota; kingdom Metazoa; phylum Chordata; class Mammalia; order Eulipotyphla; family Soricidae; genus Cryptotis; species Cryptotis parvus. Next base: position 142,276 of record JAJIBD010000892.1, on the reverse strand, counting down.
AAAAACAATGAACAAGAACTCCAAGAGTCCCTACCTATAACAGATGAATGGATGAATGGACAGCAGGAGGGGCCCTTAGTGGACGGGACAATGCCAAGTGCCAAATACAGAGCAAGTGTGGGAGTTGTGTGACCATCGAGGAAGGCCTAGATCAGGCACAAATCAATAGGAAAACATAGCAGCAGCCATCTTGTTGGGCAGCATGGTTTGAAATCAACTGCCCTCAGACTGCATCTTGGTTCCTAGCGAAAACCGTGACTAGAAGCATGTAGGAAAACAAACATGAGACCCAAACAGTGGTAAAGAGGGGTTGACAAACACCCAAGCTTTTCAGATACCCCAGAAGGAGAAGAACACTGATGGGGTGACTTGGCTAGGAATGCAGAGCCCCTATCTAATCATGAGGAAACATTAGACAACAATGTCCTCTTAGAAAAGAAAGGATCAGATTCTTTTAAATGGCAAAGAGATGTTATAAAACAGTCCTGATTACAGCCAACGGAAGAAGCATTTAAAAAAAAAAGTCTATGTAATACCTGACCTTGCATTCTAGCGGTGCTGAGGGGAAAGGAAGTCCGTGAGAGGAATTAGGGCAACTGAGGAAAGCGGAGACAGCTGCAGGCAGTGTGAAAGCTTTGCCTGCACGTCAGGCTCCCGAGCTCAGAATCTTGCTGCAGTTACGTAAGGCGGCCCCATTCTTAGGACTGGTGTAGTTAAGAGTAAAGGGGCATGATGCAGACAAGTATTCCCAAATGACTCATGAGGAAAATCGTCTCTATCAAAGAGAGTGAACTAACAAAGCAGTGTGGCGAGGGGGGCAGAAGGCGGGCAAAGGGCTGGCAGGACGTTCTGAATACTGAGCCCTAAAATCTTTCCCTCTACGTTTATGCTTTAAATTGCTTCGAGACAGAGAGAGGGTTGGAGGAGGGGTGTTGGGGGAACTGGGCGGTGGGGGGGGGGGGGCACCCGGAGGCAGGGCCCCTCCTCAAGGTCCCTCCCTCCATCAGGAGTGGTGCCAGAGGCTTCACCCATCCCTGGCCCACAGACTCCTGCAGAAACACGAGCCACGAGGCAACATGCAGGCACAGCAACATTCCTGTTTGCCCCATTTTTCTGAGGGAGAACATGACAACTAGCATCTTCTTATTTTTTTAACACCCAGTGACACTCAGGGGTTACTCCTGGCTCTGCACTCAGGAATTACTCCTGGTGGTGCTCGGGGGGGGGGGCTATATGGATGCCAGGGATTGAATCTAGGTCGGCCACATGCAAGAATAACACCCTCCCCGTACTATCGCTCAAGCCCCTAGCATCTCTTTCTTGCCTGCTAACAGATTTTGCAAGACTACTTGAACTTTTGCAAATTTGGGTGACCACAGGAAGAGGAATCAAGGTCACAGACCTCTTCACCTGGCATTACTAAGTCCACAGCTGCCCCGACACCGTCCCCAGAGACCCGAGGTGCGCCAGGCAGCCAGGGCAGGAGACAGGCAGAGCCAGAACATAAAGCTGCAGCGGCTCTAGCCGCGACTTCAACTCTCCTCTCTCCTTTCCGCTTGACATCCCGTTATTCATCGATTTGCTCGAGCGGGCGCCAGTAACATTTCCATTTGACCCTATCGCATGCCAGTGTAGCCCAATGGCATCTGGTTGCTTCAGGAATACGCTCTTCTTTTCCACCATTTACCAAATGCTGTTTTACTTGTTTTAATCTTTAAAGATATTTTTTGTGGTCCCTGATTCTATTACAAGTTCTCAGAAGTCTACGCCATTCTCACGAAACTCTGTGCAGGAAACTCCACCAGGCAGAGAGCCACAGGAGCTGGCCAAGAGGGGTTTGGAGAGACAGTACAGTGGTAGGACGCTTGCCTTGCACCAGACGACCTGGGTTCAAGTCCTGGCATCCCATAAGCTCCTCCAAGCATTGCACTGCAAGAGTAATTCCTGAACACCAGAGTAACCCCTGAGCACAGGTGAGTGTGGCCCCCCACCAAAACCCCAAAGAGCTGGCCAAGAAATCTTACACAGACAGGGATGGGGGGTTATTCTGCAAGTTCCCAACTCCTAGACTTTACCCCCTTCTTAATCCAGAGTTAAATCTGCTCCCTCTGACCCCCAGGAGCAACCCTCACTCAAGTAGTGTCCATTCTTCCCTAGACATCAGACCTAGTGGGTCCAGGCAGGTTCCTTCTACTGACCTCCCTGGACAATGCTCACAGGCGTCCTCTGACCCCCAGAGGCTGGAGAGCGTGACCAGACCCTTGAGGACTAGGACCCCACACCCAGGGTAACTGAAGCCCATCCTGTTATCTCAGAAGGAGTGATATTGTCTCCCACCTCTCCCTGACCCAGAGCTGGCTCTGGGGGGTGGGGGGGGGGGGTCCAGGAGGACATGGCGCAGGGAGGTGTTTGCCAACATCCCTCAGATCCACATCAAAAACAATTTATGAGCCAATTAGCTCACAAAGCATCCCCCAAAGCGGACAGCCCCCACGAGGGCCTTAAGGGGGCCGTCCTATTCAACTCTTAATGAGGGGAGAGACAAAGGCAGAGGATGCAACAGGGTCTACTTCAAAAAATTCTTTCTCTTTTAGAAAACAGATCCTCTTTTGTTCTGGTTAAACACCAATTACTCTGCTCCCTCTAACATGCAAATCAGTCGGAAAATAGGGCAATATGTAGCTCACTCCGGTTCCAGGCAAGTTTGAATGAAGAAAAGAGAAAGAGGGCAGGGCAGGAGAGGCGAAGAGAAAGGAGGGGAGAGGGGGAAGAAAAGAAAGAGGAGAGAGGAAAGACCGAGAGGAGAGATGTGAGCAGAAGCGGTCCCGGGGGGGTCTTCAATCTCAAGTACTTTGTGCTCAGATAAAGCTCTTTTCAAAGGGGTTTTTTGTGTTGTCTTGCAGTGGTGCCCACAAGCGGTGATTCTGCCATTATCAAAGGAAAAGAAAAAGAAAGAAAAAAAACACATTAAGGGCTACAATATAAGCAAGAAAAGCAACTGGGCCACCAAAGCAACTTACACCTCCACCCCCTTCACTCCCCCTGTCTCCAAAAGTGTGTCGCGGAGAGGATACAGGGAGAGGAGGGTGGGGAATGGGGTGGGACCAGGGGGGCTGCAGACAGGTGCTGGGTTTGAGGGCCCCCGGCCCCACTCCAGCTCTCCTTCCTCCCTGTGAGCAAGGCCACATTTACTCGCTCACACAGGAGGAAGGAGAGAGATTCCCCAGACTCGTGATTTTTCTGTTTCTTGATGCAGGTGAGTTGCCCGAGCTAACCCCTAGCTCCTCATGGCTCTAAAGAAAACCCAGGTTTTCCCGTCTGAGCATCATGGACTTGGAGAAGAGAAGCTGATCCTTACCCATGGACTACGGCCTGGGTGGGCTCCGAGCGTCTGTGTTTCCTGTAAGCTCCTGGGAGCACATGGAGCCAAGAGTCACATCCCAGCCTCTCCCCTGGACCCATTCTTCCCCTCTACATGCCCATTCTGCAGAAGAACAAAGAAGAGAGCTACACACACACACACACACACACACACACACACACACACACACACATTCCCATCAAGGACTTGATCACTTGAATCCGTTAATCATCGATTAGCTCGTGCAGGTGCCAGTAACATTTCCATTGGACCCTATCACGCGCCAATGGAGCCTAATGGCATCTGGTTGTGCCCATCAAGGACACAAAGGGGTTATTCGTCTCCAGGGCCAAGTTCCAATCCCACCCCAGACCCCACCTTCAGTGCTCCACTTCCACCCAACATCATTCCAGCACCGACTGGCACCAACAAGGCAACTTCCCAATGGCAGGCTCCTCTCCAGATCATGCCCCAGGAGGAGGGACCCTCACTTCCCGTCTGACCGAGGCTGCCACACAGATGAAAGTGCCTCAGTCTTCAGGCTTAAGCCCTGGTCCATCTGCTGGGCTCCTCCTACGTCCAACGGACCGAGCCAGTCATTCCAACTCCTGATCTCTTCCATCCAAACAGCCCTGACTCATGAACACTCCCTCTCAGCAGACAGAAAAAGGGAGGTTCCAATCCCCTGGGAATGTTGCCAAAACGGGTGGTTTATGGGGGCCTAGTGTGCTTTGCGGGGTGAGCGGGGTGCCTGCAGAGTGGCTGCATGGGTCAGGGAAATGACCCCCATGGACAGCATACAACGGACCATGCACATGAGGTTGTGCTGGCAGCTCAGTGTGGCCTTCTGAAGCTGGGGGTCCCCTTGTGGCAAAGGTCCACCAATTAGCTACCCTTAGTCCAAGGGAGCATGCCAGGAAGGGTTAGGGCCATGGCTGAACCTGCAGGAACTGGGACTGTCGCAGTCACGGAGGTCTACAGAGCCCATGATAGGGGGCCCTTAGAGGACTGCTCTCAGGGGGTCAGAGGATTTGGGGGGGACACTCTCTTGGCTGACAAAAACGTGGTAAGCCCCCCCCCACTACCCTGATCCCAGCTGTCAAGAAGCAAAGGCTCTTACCTAGGAGGGAAAAACAGACAGCCCAGCCACCACCATGGGCAGTATGGGCAGGACCGAGGACCGGATACACACCCTCACCACCACACACCGACGCCCACCACAGAGGGGCACGGGGTGTCCAGCACCCAATGCGCCAAGGAAGGAGCATGCCCGGTGTGTTCAAGGCAGCAGAGAAATCACACATGGAGTCAGAAGCCGAAAGCCAGTCAGTATGGCTGAGAGCCAAGGAAACGGAGACCGCTCTGACGCTTTACAGTGTGCCCGTAAGTTGAGACACTCAGAAAATCAGTTGGCTTTGAAGATGATCCTGAATCCGTCCACGAGAAAAAGACCTAAATATGGCGACACACTGGAGGCTGGCCTCAAGCAAACATCCCCTCCCCTGCCGAAAACATATTCCCAGCTCAACACGTGGGCTGTGCTGCCTTTCCCAGAGCGGATGTGACAGACAGTTCCAAGAAATACCCTATAATCCACATTTATGCCATTTATCTCTTTGATACATAAAATACAGATATTTGCATCATTTATTTTAACATGCGTTATATTCTTCTGAGCGCCACAAAGAGAGTGGCTGATCCCCAGGGCCGTCCCCCTGCCCCCACCGCCACCTTCTTGTTTTTAAAGTTCTCAAGACTTAAGCCCAGCACCTTTGAGCACTGGGAAAAAGGACAGGAGAGGACGAGGGTTCGCCCACAGCCAGGACCATTATCCGGCAAAGGAAGGGTCTCTCCTCACGGGAGACGGCAGGCAGACAAAGGGGGCCTGGCGCTGTCTCCCAGGGCCGCAGCCTGCTCAGGGCCCTGCAGGAGCTTGGGAGGTGGACAGGAAGCTGCCGCAGAAACTGCTCTTCCAGCAGGATCTTCCTTGTAGAGAACTAAGCCACGGAGCTCGAAACCTCAGCCCCGCGTGAAAGCTGGGCATGGGGCCCCTCACGGAGGAACAGCAGTTTCCCAACACACACACACAGGCGATGCTGGCAACCCCGGGCCAAGGAGCTCGCCACGGCTCCTGCCGGGTCTCCGGGCAACAGGAAGCAGCACGTCCCCCTCTGTGCTGTGCACCGGGCCACACCCGGCCAGGCAGCACCCCGAGGAGCACCAAGGAGCTCCAGGGCTGAACACAGCACATTCTCTATCTTCCCAGGGCTCTGCTGGCGGGCTGAGCCAGGAGGGTGCCTCTCCCCCCTCCCTGCCTGCAGGGGTCCCCCCACAGAGCCAAAAGGGGAGCTGGGGGCACTGGCCACGCTGTCCCGGCCCCGGGAGAATGGCTGCCCCCTCCTTAGCTCCCCACCAGCCCATATCCTCAGGACATTTTCCCTTCTCCCCCCAGGCACTCACAGAGGGACCCGCAGTGAAACAAACCAGAAGCAGGAGGCTCTCATGGAGAGACAGGCTAAGGAAAGGGTCAGGAGAAAGGGCCTGGGCTGCCCACGGAGGACCCACCAACTGCTTCCGAGCCCAGAACCTGGGGAGGGCCTGTCCTGCTCCCCCTCACTTCTCAGAAGGGAAAACCCTGTGGCCCCACACAAGTCCCTCCTCCACCCATAATCCCATCAGAGGTCAGTCTCCCATCCGGCTACAAACCGGAAGCATGGCTGGCCTCCCCTCACAGTGAACAAGACTCCAGGTCACATTCGGGGTCATGTCCAAACCCCTCCTCCAGCCATGCCCCCCCGGCTGCCACACCCCAGGACTTCCTGGGTCTTCCCTCCCCCTCATGCCATCCTGTCCCATCACCTCCTTGCTCGGAAGTCTGCTTCCTGTGGTTACTTCCCAGGCCACAGCCCTGTGTGAACGCCAGCTCCTGGACAGAGGAGGCTGTGCAGGACAATGCTCAAGGCAATAGGGCTCTCAAAGGGTCAGCAGCGAGGACATCCGAGACTCAGGGAGTCAGGAGCACAGACAACACAGCGGAGCAAGCGTTCACAAAAGGTTTCCGCTGGCATGACCTGGTGACCCCTACAGCTGTAAGGAACACAGCACTACCTGCATAAATAAAGGCGCTGAAGCTCAGAACTTGAACGATTTGTCAAAGTGGCAGAACTGGGGCTCAGATCCAGGCCTGTAACTTCTGCTCCTCCCTCCGCTCCGCTTTCCTGGATGGCATGAAATCAGACCCTTAGCCAGTACTTGCCGGTTAAATACATGTTAAAATATCTGTGCTTTACATCAAGGACGTCAGGCAGCAGGGAAGAATCCTGTCTTTACAAGCATGACTGACCCATGAAACCACCACGGGGCGCTGTGAAACAGAAACAATGGGTACAGGAAGGGAAACATGTACCCCACGCACCACCTCCAAATCCTGACTCCGCCTTTCATCTCCCACTTTTTTAAAAATAAAGGAATCCCTGTGTTTTAGAAGTTTATGTCATGCCACTTTCTGTTTCCCCTATTTGGAGAGCCCACCCCCAACCGTGCCATGGCTACTCCTCACTTTGTACTTAGGGGGTCACTCCTGGCAGTGCAGGAGGCCAGCTGGTACCAGGGTTCAAACCTGGGCCCCCAGCACACAATCAGGTCCCCAACCTTGGCCCCCACCACTCTGTCTTTGTAAAGGCTCCTTTTGGGCTGGTATGCGTCACCTAAGGAAATCCTGAGAGGGTTTCCACTTTCTGGGCCCAGGCACAGAAGCCAGCCACACTGGTGCAGGTTCTTGGGGCAGCTGTTCTGTATGTCTCCTGAGTGACACAGCACTACCCATAGCCTTTTGTACAGGCGGTCCTTTGTCACCTGTCAATCCTGCTTTCGCTACAGTTTAGTGCTATTTGATAGGGCCTGGAAAGTTATTTGGGGTTTGGAAACACACACAGAAACAGACTGACAGACACACGCACTGCACACACACACACGCACACATCCACACACCTAAATTAATGATAATTGCGCTTCTTGAGCCATTTCAGCCATGAGAGATTATAGGAACACCATTTTCAAGAGCAAAGAAAGCCTGTCTAGGGGGCCAGGCGATAGCCCAGCGGGTAGGGCGTTTGCCTTGCACGGCCGGCCTGTGCCGGCCTGGGTTCGATCCCGGCATCCCATATGGTCCCGAGCACCATCAGGAGTGATTCCGAGGCAGAGCCAGGAGTAACCCCTGAGCATTGCGGGTGGCCCAAAAAGCAAAAAAGAAAGCCTGTCTACATGTACACCCAGGAATAAAAAGGGGCCAACATGTCTCAGTGGTGGATGATGGGCTTCAGTCTGGGGCTCTAAATGCAGTTTTCGACACCACACACACACACACACACACACACACACACACACGTAACAACAAAACACTGAAGCATTATCTCTTAGTGGGTTTATAAAACTTTTCCTTTTACATTTTTCCACGTGTTAAACCTTCTGCAAGAAGCGGGTATTTAATTTCCAACGTGGAAAAAATGCTAATGCCATTACTTTGGGAAAGGAAGCTGTCGAGGCTGGGAAGAAGCAAGAGACCAATTCACAGCGTGAAGCAGGCGCCTAGGCCCAAACCAACACCCAGCCCAGGCCTCTCTGGCGGCGCCAACACCAGTTTCCGTTGCCAAGGGTAACCACCACAGAGCATCCGCGGGGTTCCTGGCCCCACCGGAGCCCCACACTGAGCAGACATGGAGCCAAGCAGCTTCCCAGGGGACGGAGGGCGGTTCCAGAGGGTGTGAACACCAGGGCTAGAGAACACGGAGAAGATGACAGTGATAATGACAAGACAAAGCGACAAGGGACATGGTCAGCACCCAGGCTGGCCAAGAGCAGAAGTGAAACACAGTGGCCCAAGGGGGTTTCCGGCGCCCCTCCTGACTGGCAGCCTGGGAAAGCACGCGATTCACCGCAGGATCTCAGAACAGACAGTGAGGTCAGAGTCCCGCCGACAGGGGCCAAGGTCCCAATCTGGGGTAACATCCGCCATCTCGAGATCCAGATCGAAATGCCCAGCTCAGAGATGGCGCTAAGTGCTGAGAGGACCACGCTGCCTCAGTTCTGGGAGCGAGAGCAGGCCCAGGCAGAGTGGACTGAAATTTCCACAGTGAGAATCGGGGACAGGCCCTGCTGCCAGCACCCAGCCTGCAGTTCACCGAGGCCCCAAACTGGCATGGCGTACCTCGAGTGACCTTGAGCTGGAGCCGCTGTCCAATCCACTAGACCCCCCAACCCGGTGCCCTGGGCCATCCTAAGCACTGGCTTCTTTTAAGCTCCTCCATCTGGGGGAACCTGCTACATGGCCACAGAAAAACTAATTTGGATTTGGGTTCCTGGCATCCACGAGCTCAACAGATGGTTCCCGCAATGTTTCCTCAATTCCTGTAGGTGAAAACTACCACAGGATGCAACACAGACTACAAGGAGCTGCTGAGAGAGAGCGAGAGAGAGAGAGAGTGAGAGAACAAGAGAGAGTTGTCACCACATTGTACCGTACTATAGACATATAAAATACATATCTAAAAATATAGTTTATACTTTTATCTTTAAGATAGTAAGATAGTCAGATTTCTGTTTGATTTTCTGGGGATACCCAGTGATGCTTGAGGTTCACTCCTGGCAGTGCTCTGGGGACCATATGCAGTACAGAAGCTAGAACTAGGAGTGGCTTCATGCAAAACAAGCGCCTTCCTCTATTATTTTATTGGCCCAGAAAGAACCCCTTTTGGTTCAGTTTTGGGGTCACACCTGGGGGGTGGTTCAGGGATGACGCCTGCCTGTGCTCAGGAATCGCTCCTGGTGGCACACAGTGGGGACCATATGTGGAGCCGTGGGACGAAGCCTGGGTCAGGACAAGTCAGCGCCTAACCCACTGTACTGACCTCGCTTTCTCTCAGATCAAGATACAAATTTTGCCAACAACTTAAACGAGATACAGGTCTCAGAATGGAAGAGATGCAGCTTACCTTGGCCACAGCTCTGCTGGCGTAAAGAAGGCCTGACTCAAAGTTTCCTACTCAGAACACAGGCGAACCAACTACCCCTAATCCAAGCCTGGGCGGAGCCACCCAAAGAACGGAGCAGGATGCCTCACGGCTCTCCCTGAAGGGAATGAGCAGGGCAGAGACCCCAGACCTGCAGAGCAGAGACTCCAACCCTGGTCTTCCCCCACAGCACTCTGCCAGGCCTGTCGGCCCCCGTTTGGGTCAAACCTCTGGCCTCACTTTGGCTCATTCTTCTCTGGAGTCATGCCACTACTCAGCAAACCTCAGGGAGGTTTCAAGACAAATCTGGGCTTGAGCCCTTGTTAAAAATCCACATGCCCATCACAGGCCCATGCAGCTGCTGGGCCCCAAGACCAGGAGTCCACTGTCCTGAACTCTGTGCTGTCCCCTGCCAATGTCGGGTCCTTGAGTTTATCTGACCTGACCTCTCTGTGGCTACAACATAACCCCCACTTCTGGGAGCCCCTGACTTCATCAGCTCTCCCAGCGTCTCTTCTCCCCTGCCAGTTTCTGCCTCTTCCAGGTCTTTGCTGCCACTGTGCCCTCCACTGTCCCAGAGAGCTCTCGCCAGCTCCTCCCGAAAGGGCTGTGTCTGCCTGTGCGCTCTCAATGCCTGCTCCGGGCCCACCCGGGCCTCTGCGCCCTCACGGGCTTTCCTTTTGCTTCCGACTGTCCCTGAGTGATGTATCTCGCCCCACGTGAATGGGCTTCACTGTCAGGACTCGGGGCCATTGCTGACCACGTCCCCAGTAACACAAATAGCTCCTGGCCCGCCATCACCCTCCTCTGCAGTGTGCACTCAGGCGCAGCAGATAAAATCACACGCCTGGCGCGGCTCCAGCTAAACTTTATTTCTGAAAACCCGGGGTGGGTCAGACTGGGCCCCCAGGCAGTGAAGTGATGCCCCAGACACATCTGACGGATGGATTCTAGAGGTGTTGTCCGCGTCTCTCCTACGTGACTGTTTTCCATCTCCAGCCCAGACAGCGAAGGGAGGGTGGGCAGAGGGCCTCTCTGGGGCATGGAGGCAGGGCAGCAAGAACATGTCATGGTGAATGGTGATGCACAAGTGTTCAGGGCTGGAGCTAGTCTAGCAGCCAGGGCGTTGGCATAGCATGCGCCAGCTTGGCACCACATGGTCTCCCGCGGGTGTGGCCTGCGAGCTGGGATAGCCTAGGCACTGCCTCACTTGGGCTTTTGCACTGAACCACTGGTGGGGCCCCTAGGTCTCCTGAACATCCCTTGGGAGGGCCCTAAAATGAGACAGCGCACTCATTCTTTCCTGGGGTCTTCTAGGAGGGATTATATGAGGTAATCTGGTTTCAGAGCTGGCTAACCTAGAGGCTATAGGTCAGCTCTTGCTTCTTACGGCCTCCTGAGGACAGCAAGGCGGAGGCTTCCTGAGGACAGCAAGGTGGGCAGCCAGTGGCCCTGACTCCAGAATTCTAGCATGTCCTATCGCTGCGGGAATGACCCCAGCCTGCCCACAGTGGCACCTGGTGGCATCTCAGGGGCAGGCCAAGGTGGGCTGGTGGGGGCTGCAGTGTGCGGGGAACAGAAACGGGAGTCAAAATTCGACTGGAGAAAACCATCCTGGCCCTGACAGGCTCCTGGGCAAAGTGACTATGTAGTTACGAAGATAAATATACACAACTCTGGCAGGCAGGCGACTAGGCAAAGATTACGCTTATTTTAAATTAACCACTGAGAACAAAGGTGGATAACTACAGGGCACTGTTAAAAAAAAACTCAAATGCTCAAGTTCTTCTGCTTTAGCTGCTGCTAAATGCATAGCCTGGTGATGCGGCCCCTCCCCATCCGAGCTCGTGTCTCTCCTCAGTCCTTCTGCTTCGCACAATGCACTGGCGGAAGCATTTTAATGAGGTCGTGGGGAGTGCTGCTTTCGAGGGTGTTCCCCAACAGCCCCCCAGTCCTTCCTCCATCAACCCCTCGAGCTGAGCCCCTCTCCCTAACCCCCTCGAGTGCCCACAGTCCTTGCGGCGAGCCTGAGGTTGGTCATTATAATCACCCCGGACCAGATGGCTGGGGAGTCTGAAGGGGTGTTCCATTTCAGCACCCAACTCCCAGGTCTCTCCAACGCCACGTCACGTCGGAGAGCAGGGAAGGAACAGGAATCCAGAACCTTCAGTTCCAGGACACTCGCGACTTTCTCAGCCCACTCTTGTTCTGGGCATCTGACTGCGAACCCAGGAAAGACACAGAGGTTGCAGCGGGAAGCCTGAAAGTCCGCCACGCACGCGGGACGGCCGGGGTGGCCTCAGTCCTTGCCCTTCAAGCGTCTACTACTAATCCAAGTCACTCATTCTCTACGCTTTCAGAAAGGTCTCACATGTTCTAACAGCCTAGAATACTTGTAAATTCCCTTTGTGTATCTGTTTTTAAGTTTTCTATTTGCTTCCTTGTTTTGAGATATCAAAGAACCCACCTAGGGCTTCACACGTGCACGGCAGAAGCTCTACCACTGAGAGACATCCCCAGCCCCCTCTAGTATTTATCTTTACTTCACTTGTTTTAATTTGGGGCCACACCCGATGGTGCTCAGGACTTACTCCTGGTTCTGTGCTCAGGGGTCACTCCTGGTGGAGCTCAGGGGACCATATGGGGTGCCAACAACTGAACCCAGGTTGACCAGATGTGAGACAAGCACCCTACCTGCTAGAGCACCGCTTCAGCCCCTGAAGAATTCTTAACTCATCTCTTGCACAAAGGCTCTGGGCTGACAAATGAGGAACCAAGGACAGTATCAGCCGCCAGCAGACTGCGGCCATGGGAAGGGGGCAGAAACCCATCCAGGGCTCTGTGTCTCCACACCTGGCTTGCTGCTTTCCGCTTGCCCAGGTCAATGGACACGGTGAGCAGCTGCATAAGTTTCTTCTAGAGAGGAGAAAAGAGAATCAGATTTCCAGAAAAAGAACCCAACTTCTCTTACTGCTAACCTTCTGTAGAATTATCTCGCCTGGTCATTAAACAATGCAAAGAGGAAGCAGACAGGAGTCCTCAGAGATGTGTTCTGAGGATGAGTTTAAAACCAGTGGTGGTGGGGCGGGCGATAGCCCAGCGGGTAGGGCATTTGCCTTGCACGCGGCTGACCCATGCCAGCCTGGTTTCAATCCCGGCATCCCATATGGTCCCCGAGAACCGCCAGGAGTAATTCCTGAGTACAGAGCCAGGAGAAACCCCTGAGCATTGCCGATGTGACCCAAAAAAGCAACCAAAAATAAATAAATAAATAAATAAATAAGACCAGTGGTGGTGGGGCGGAGTGATAGTCCAGCAGGTAGGGCAATTGCCTTGCACGCAGTCAGCCAGGGTTCGATCCCCGGCATCCCATTTGGTCCCCTGAGCACCGCCAGGAGTAATTCCTGAGTGCAGAGCAAGGAGTAACCCCTGAGCATCACATTTCCTTTCTGGTGTGACCCAAAAAGGAAAAAAAAAGATAAAACCAAGTGGTGGTGGGAGAAGGGTGGGGTGGTGGGGCGGGGAGGAGCGCTGGAAAGCAACGTGTGAAGGCTGATCTGTAACGAGCTGGGCAAATCTGGAGCGAGTACTGAGTGTGTAGTCTTCAGGTGGGACATTACCCAAAGTGTGAAATTATGAAACAGAATCAGGGCCCACCACCAATTTTCTTCATGAATAGGCACCTCCTGAGGTAGGGCTCAGGAGCTTCTTGTGGGCTTCTTTCTTCAGTGAGCCCCGAGAAGTCCAGGACTGAGGCAGGTGAACAGAGATGAAGTCACTCTCCAGGCACTCCCTAGGGAGTTGAGAAGAGGCCACAGGCACCACCAGGCCTTGTGGTCCTCATTTCCAACACAGAGAGGTGACTCAGAACTTTCAGAGCATCCATGCATCTGTCAGAGATGGCAGATGGGGGACACTCACCGGTGTGACTTGCCAGTGGCAGAGGGACACAGCTACTCCCTCTCCTCAGCCCTTCCAGGGTCTTAACTCTCCCAGGTGACAGTATAGCAGGTAGAGTGTTTGCCTTGCACGTTGCCAACTCAGCTTTGATCCCTGGGATCCAATATGGTCCCTGAGCACTGCCAGGATTAATTCTTGAGTGCAGAGCCAGAAATAAGCCCTGAGCATCACTGGATATAACCAAAACCAAAAGAGAGAGGAGGAAAGGATGGAGGGATGGAGGGAGGGAGGGAGGGAGGGAAGGAAGGAAGGAAGGAAGGGAGGGAGGGAGGGAGGAGGGAAGGAAGGAGGGAGGGAGGGAGGGAGGGAGGGAAGGAGGAAGGAAGGAGGGAAGGAAGGAGGGAAGGAAGGAAAAAAGGAAGGAATGAGGGAGGGAAGAAGGGAAGGAGGGAAGGAAGGAAGGGAGGAAGGGAGGGAGGGGAGGGAGGGAAGGAGGGAAGGAAGGGAGGAAGGGAGGGAAGGAAGGGGGAAGGAAGGGGGAGGGACGGAGGGAGGGGACGGAGGGAGGGATGGAGGGAGGGAATGAGGGAGGGAAGGAAGGGAAGGAGGGACGGAGGGAGGGATGGAGGAGGGAGGAGGAGAGGACGGAGGAGGAGGGAGGAGGGCAGGCAGCAGCACCCTTCCCGCTCACAGGCCTGGAGGAAGAGGATGTCAGCATTTGGCTGAGGCTTCATCCAGAAACTGGGTGGAAAGTTGTATGGGGAAAATGGGCAGTGTCCCTGGGCTCACTCAGTTGTTCCAGAAACTTCAGTGACTTCGAGAAGCGTCAGTGATTACTGTCAACTACTCTCTGAGACACAAAACAACAAACCTCTTTGAGTCAGGAGAGGAATCAAATCTAATCCTTCCATTGACCAAGCACAAAAAAATCCAAAGACTTCTCCAAGGTCATAGGAGCTAGAAACTTGAACTCTCGGGTCCCAAGTTCTGGCCAACCTCCTCCTACCATGTGATGCTCCCTGGAAACGAAGTGAAACCCAAGTGTTCTCCACCTTCCGCCTCCTTCTGTGAGGATTCTGTGAGGAGAGACACCGGGCTGCTAGAGCCTGTGGGTAAGGAATGCTGAGGTAAGTCTTACCCGGACTGAGGCTGAAGCTACCCTTCACCTGTTCCCATGTCACCTGGGGCTTGGGGCACTCACTGTGGGGGGGTGGGGAGACCCGTCAAGAGATACCACACATACAACAGAACCCCACTAAACACAGAACAGGAAAAACACCACAGCCTGCTGAATGCTGAGGCCTACAGGCGTCCTTTGAGCCGGAGACCTTCTGTCCAGTTTGCTGTCAGAAAGAAGTTGGAACGGCTACCAGCCGTCCTCCCTCGTCATTATTCAACAACAAACAGGAGCTATTTTTAGAACTTTTTCCATGAAGGCGCCATAGGCAAAGGCCACCAACCTCTGAGACACAGAAAGGTTAAACAAGGCTATCGGACCAAATGAAAAAAAAAGTTATTAGGCAAGTACTGTTTCCATATTCATCTGCTTCAACACAGCTTCTAATTTTATAAATGGGCCTGAAAAATTAGCAGGAGGATGCGCTGCAGGTCCCAGGAGCCTCGCTCAGTGCCCATTCCGCAAAATTACGTAAGTCAGAGAACCAGGGTTCTGATTTAATTCTGTTTTCAAGAGCCCATTGGTCGAGTTCTCAAAGCCTCCAAAAACCACGGAGAGGGGAGAGGGAGGAGAGAGGTGGGACAAGCCCCCTTTCACGAGCTCCTGCAAAGGACTCTTTGAGAAACCGCTTCCCTACACTGGGGACTCCCCGACACACCCACAGTCTCCCCAACAGCGCTGCTCTATGTGGTTTCTGGCCACCCAAAGCCGCCACACTCTGGAACCTGGGTTTGCTGCCATCCCGTCGCTCTTCCTGGACGTTTAGGAGGCGCCTGCACACCAGGGCGTCTGGTCAGGACCCGAGCATGTACTGCAGAACAGTTGGAGCTTAAAGGGCAGAACAGACTCTCTGGGATGTGAATATTACCATTTACCTTTAAAAAAAAAGTAAAATACATTTCCTTGTCCTTTACAAGCAAGTCAAAGAAAATAGAGCTTTTACCAAAGGTAGCTGGAGGTGCTGATAACTTCTGGTAAACCTATTTCTATAAAACACGGAGCTGTTTAGCAGGGAGAAATTTAAGTAAGCAGATGGAATGCATTCTCTTTGCCACGTGGGGTGACCTGGCATCCCAACTATCACCTTACTTGCAGGGCAGGTGGAAATGGTACTGTCCACAAGGCACCGTCTCCACCTCCAAGATATCTGTGTCTTCATAATCCACAAATATGCAAATGAACCCTTATTTCCATCAAAGGGACCCAGAGCCACCTGAATGAGAAACTGGGAAGATAATTAAGTTCAGCCGCATATTTGCAAAAATGTATTGCACATGCTTGTGCACGTACATGGGCGTGCGCACACACACAGAGCAGTTCCACTTTGTGGAATGTCTCCTCAGGCAACAATCAAACAAGTGGGTCTTTAGAAGGTGAAGAACATGTGAAAAAGCTATTCAGGGATGCTCAGGGTCACACTGTTTACCAGAGCCAGCCACCCAGCAGCCCAGCCAGGGTGGCTCAGAGAAATGAGGTTCCATCCATACAACGGTGCTTTCTGCAGCAGCCAACACTCGGCCTCCGAGGTGTGTGCTGGGTGGAACGGCATTCCGGGAGCTGGAAACCAGCCATTTTTAAAAAGAGAAGCAAATGCCTGTAGCCGCAGGCCAGAGCAGCCAAGGAGACTTCACACAGAGGGCCAGGTGTTGGGACCGGGCAGGAAGAGGTGGAGGGAGCCGTGAAAATCCTCCCGTGACTTCCTCCCGATGGACACACGCCATCTCACATGCGCCTGAGTCTGCAGGAGGTGGGGCACCAAGAACCCCAAGGCAAACTCTGGTTATTAAGAGTCTGAGCAGGCTCATGCTGTGGCACAGACCCCACACGGCAGGGAGAGGACAGCGGCATGAAGGGGTGGAGGGTGGGAGGACGACAAAAAAAATCTCTGCATGATCCTCTCGGTTATTACTGTAAACCTAAAAACGCTGTGAAAGTTGTCTTATAGTTCCTTTTTAAAAAGAAATACAAAGTTAGATCTGTATTTACACTGGAAACTCTAAGGGGATGAGAAATCGAGGAAAACACTGGATGATAAACAAGAAAGGGAGAGGGAGGAGAAACGGGGAGAAGGGTAAGAAGTTGCTATTTATTGGTTTTAGGGGAGAGTTCAGAAAGAAACAGTTATGTCACTTTTTGAAATATAAAATCTGCTAAGGAAACAAGCAGTTAAATTATTCTAAACTCTTGTGTGCAGAAAGTAAAGAAAGCAACAAACATGTAGTCTCTCAGTCCCTGTACTGCGAACCGTAATGCCCTATAGGGAAGAAAAAGAGAGAGTGAGAGAGAGAGAGAGAGAGAGAGAGAGAGAGAGTCTGCCACAGAGCCAGGCTGGGGTTCAGGGAGCTGGGACACTGGTAGAGGAGAATAAGGGTCAGGTGCTGGAATACTGTATGTCTGAAATCTCATGATCAAAAAAATAAATCAAAAAGTCCAATAAAAATATTTTTTAAAATTATTTTTAACTAAGGGGCCTGGGAGAGCGCCCAGTGGTTGGAGCATGGCCTGCATCGTGCTCATGGCCCATGTTCAAATGTTCAGCTGCTGGCACTGCACAGTGCCCGGGTACTGCCAGGGGCCCTCAGCGGGCACCACACTGCCAGGTTGAGCACTGGACCATCCACCTGCAGCCTGAGGGTACTGAGGATCACTGGGATGGGCCCCAGACCCCCTCGGCACTTCTGAGGCCCCCAAAATAACAACAGCCTTTAAACTAGCAACATTTTAAAGGTTAAGTTTTTCATGTGCTTCTCCCAACCCAGAAGGTCTGCACAGGCATGGGCAGGGTGCAGGCACCAGGGCAGCCCGTCAGGTGGGCAGAGCACGAGCCCACACGTTAGCTGCCGCCAGAGGACTGCCAGGCACAGAGCGACCACGGGCAAGTTTGCCACCATCAGAAACAGAAACCTACACCCAGTTTCCCCACGAACCTGCACTCGGCTTCCCCAACAAGGTGCTCGCCCCATGCCCCGCAGCCTGTGGCCTCAGGGAGAAGTGCGGCAGGGTCTCAGATCTGGAGAGGGGATGGTGAAGACGCCCTCTCACTTAATCAAGAGAAACTCAAATACACCCCCCAGAAACTCAAGGGAGCAGAGGGAGGTTTGGTGGGCAGCACAGCACATCCCCAGCCCACGGAGAGGGACAGACGGCGTGCCCTGACTGAGCTCCACACTCTGGGCTCAGATTTTCCCCATCCCAGAGCCCTGAGGGTGGGGTGCCAGCTGTGGATCCCTCTAGAGGAGGGTCATCACCCTTCTAAGTGCTCACAGAGACCATCAGCACACTGGACAGTCTGTTAGTGTCAGAGCAGGGTTCCGTCTGGCACTCGGCCAAGCCCTCCGGACCACTGAGATCTTTTCCCTGAACTGTCACGTCCGAGTATTTTCTTATCCTGTCCCAAGCGCTCTGGGATAAGAGCTGCTATTCCAACTCTCCGGCAGCTAAAAGCTCTCCCGCCAGTTCCCTCCGCCCCGCCTGCATCCCTCATAGGGCTTTAGCCCTGGGGTGAGAAATCAAGCCCCAGAGATGGGATCAAGGTTAAGGTGCTGCCTTGAAGCCTGCCAGCCCGAGTTCAGCTCCTGACACCATGCAATTCCTTGAGCACCACAGAGCTCACTTCTGAGCACAGAACTTGGGAGTTAGCCCCTGAGCACTGCCAGGCATGGACACAACAGCCGCCAGGAAAAATAAATACATTAGACGGCATGGGTTCACACCCCTCCTGCCTCCTGGCCACGCCATCTGGGTCAAGCCAATTGGCAGCTGCTGTTTCAGTGGACACGTCTATGAAACAGAGATGAACAAGCGCCTTCTCAGAGGTCTACTGCGGAGATTAAAGTCAGCAAAGCCTTTACATGTGCTGGAGGGGGTGGGAATGGGGGCAAGCTCTGCGCAGGAGGCCCCTCCCAGCAATTCACAAGCCGAGGGTGGGCAGCTACTCAAGTCCTATGGTGGCGCTCAGAGGCCACCCCCACAGATGTTGGGGCCACAGTCAACAGTGCTAAGGGGATCATGGGGTGCCAGAGATCAATCAAACCAGGGTGGGGTTCACTCAAAGCTAGCACCATGAGCCCTATACTGTATCTCTGGCATGAATGAAGCATTTAAAGCAAAATACATGCTTAGTAAAAGTTTACAGACGCTAAGCACCATTACCCATTCATCCAACAAGCCCGCGTGGTATGTCCGCCCGCTGACAGTTACTCTGAAGCCACTAAGGAAACAGTCATGGGGAGCAGACAGAGTCCGAGACCCTCGCTCCAGTGAGACCCTCACCCCAGTGAGCCCATAATTCCAGGCCGTGACCTGACAGCCGAAGCCCTTGGCCAAGAAAGCTTTGGACTCAGAGGTTTCTGATTTCAGGCAGGGACGCTGGTATGTAGGCTGTGTAGACAGACTGTGTGTAGATGGATCCCCGCCACTGACCATCCTAGAGCAGCTATCACGGTCCAGGCATGGCTGTTGCTTCAGCACAACCCTCGGAGAACCACACTAAGTGGGAACAAAGAACACGACCTTCTTGAGAACATTCGGGTCAACATTTTTTATTTTAAAAAAAGTTATTTCTCAGGCAAATAACTTAAATAAACACTGGGGGGCTTGTTCCATTTTGGATCTCATATATCAGATCCGCAGGTAAGGGTCTGCAGACCTGTACCGCCCAGCAAAAGGTGTGTTGGGGGTGGGGGGCGTACAGAGTGTGAAAGGGCATAGCCTAGTCGGCAGGGGAAAAGCTTTGCCGAAAGGGCAGCGTCTGGCAGAAACCTGAAGAGGGGACAGGAGGCTCAGGGCCAAGGCAGGTGAGTGTTTGGAGAGGAATGCCGGCAAGTGCCAAGCAGAGACGACCAGCGAGAACGTCACGGAACAGCCGCACACATACATGGGGTACAACCTGCATTTGGGGCGGGAGCGGCCAGAGAGCAGGCGGGTCTAGGAGTTGGCCTCTGAGAAGAGCTGAAGAACGGCAGAGCCCTGTGGACCCGGGCTGGGGTTGGGGATCTAAAGTAAGGGGTTCTGGAGATTAGGGTCACAAGGAAAACATTTGCCTTGCAGGTGAGAGCACCGAGGTGTGACTCCCCAGTGCTGCCGAGAAAAATCAACCTAAAGTAGGGAAACCTGTGATCAGAGTGACACTGTGTAACCCCAACCCCAACCAGGGAGCCACTGAACATGAACAGGGGAGAGAGACAGAGACAGAGACAGGTGCTTCACTGGAAATCTGTGCCAGTGATCAATGAAAAGACGGCGGTGCTGCCCCAGGCAACCAGTGCGGCGTCCCCAGCCTGTGAAGGAATGGGAGACACAGGGTGGCTCAGAGACAGCCCACCCATGGCAGTCCGGGTCACAGAGGACCCCTTCCCTGTCTGCAATTCCCAGGACAAAGGAACTCACAGCAGAGCTGCGGTCTGAGCGGAGCACTAGCCCCAAGTAACCCCACTTCTGCTTCCGATTTCCCACAGCGGGGGGGGCGGGGGCAAAGTCTCTTGTCAGCTGCATAGCACAGAGCCTGCACAGCCCTTGCAGTTGTAAGCAGCAAGTCTGAGAAGATCTGAGCATAGGTGCCAAAGGGAGGCACCCATCAGCTGGCCCCCCAAATCCCAAGAAGCTGGAAAAGGAGATGCCCCAGCAGGAGGAGGATGGTCCCAGCCTAACCTATGGCTGAGGGGGTCCCCCATGCTGCATCGTGGACCTGCAGCTGGGGCAAGAGAGAAGTTCCAGGCATGGTGCCGAGTCTCAGGAGCCTGGGGGGTGGGGGGGGGCAGTGGCAGGGCCCTCCCTACATTCTTCCAAAATCCAAGAGCCAAAGGCAGAGGAGTCACTGACCAGACCCCCAGGCCTCGGGGTCCACCCACCAACCCTTCCCACCTGCAGGACATGGCAGCCCATTCCTTCTTCAACGCCTCCTTAGCCACTCAACACCCTGAACAAAATGGCTACGAAACCATGACCTGGAGGATCGCGCCATCCACGCCCATAGACAATCATTCCTCGAGCGCCCAGGAGAAGCAGGTCCCGGAAGGGAGGGTGATGGAGAAGGATAAATCCATACAAGCACTCAGTGTCACTGCATGCTCGTGAGCAGTGATGCTACACACGGTCACCCATGGTCCCCTAGAAGGTCCCCCAAGCCCCCTGGAGGGGAAGCTGCTGCCCTCCCACTCCCGCTTACTCCCTCCTCCTGCCGAGGGCGCGAGTCCCCTTCTAAGGCTGCAAAGACTGGGCAGGGACAGCAGCCGAGCACACAGCCCTCCCTCACTGCCCTCCCTGCTCTGATGGCCCAAGCCCTGGCACTGGATGTGGAATAGAGGCAAGGAGAGAGAGGAGGTACCACACCCCCAGGGGGTGCTGGGGCAGCAGCAAAGACCTCCACGGGTACTGGGGCCTTGGGGGCGTCCAGCTGGCCTCCACATGCCCCAGGTCACCTTCTCAGGAGAAGGAAAACCCAGTTGGCCTCTCAGTGGGGGATGCAGAGACGCAGGAGCAAAGCGACGGGATCCGCCAGGACTCAGGCCAGCTGCCTCTCTCCTCTCTTTCCGCTGTGCTCGGGCCTGGGGTCCCGGGTGAGTGCAGTCAGTCTGCGTAGCAGCGGGCAGGAACCGGACCTACGCGCTCAACACAAGGTCAGGCGGTCAACTGCTGCTTTTATTTCATGACCTTTTATTTTGGACTTTTGCAAACATCGACAAAGTAAAGAGATGAATATCGTGGACTAAGGATCACTAGGAATCCATCACCACCAGCATATTTTACTTCTTCCAGCTCCCAGCCCGCACCTTCCCATCGGTTATTCTAATCAGCAACTTTCTGCCTAGCGGGTTTCTAGCCAACACATCAGAACACCCAGGCTGGACGCCTGCTGGGAGTCCCACTCGTCTCTACCTGAAAGTCTTGCTGTGGGGGAGTTGATTTGTTTTGGATGGGGGCGGGGGGAAGGGAGACACACAGGCTCAGGGATTACTCCTGGCTCTGTGCTTACTCTGGGTGGTGCTTGGGGATCTAACTGGGCTGACACATGGCAAGGACCCTCCCCACTCCCGGCCCCAAACACCTGGAAACCCTGCAGAAGCCCAAGCAAGCCGGAGACCTGCCTCAGCCACTATTAGGTGGCTGGGCCTGAAACTAGAGGCTGGGTGTGATGGAGAGCAATGAACCAGCTGGGCCCAGGGACTGAGATGCTGCCTGCGTGCATGTATGTGAACAGGGATCCTGGAGAAGAAAAGGGCCCCGGCTGCCCCCGCAAAGGCAGAGTTGGGGGCTGGCAGCCCAGCTCCTCCCTCCTACAGCTTAACACAAACCCCTGTACCAGCAAGGTGAGGGCCCTCTCTGTGGTCTGGTGTGTATGTCTGAGTAAGGCTGAGTTTATGCTTCCTTGGAGGACTTCTTCCTCCTATGTGGTTTTTTCACCCCTAGAATTTACGGTGCACACTCCCTCCTCTTCCTAGACTGCAAGTGGCCAGAAATAGTTTCCATTGTCACTGACTTAAATTTCCACTTTGAGGATGGGAACAAATATTTTTCTTGCCCTTTCCTGAAATAGGAATAAATTTTTCCATTCAAGTTCTCCTGATGGGACTCTATGGACCAAACCCTGACTAAAGCGTGCAGGGGGTACCCAAACAGACGGGGAGCTATATGGACCCCTCTTTCAAGCCCCCCCTTTCCTTGCTGACTCTCTCACGGCGGTAGCCCTACCCCTGGGTCCACTTCCTGTTTCCACTCTCCAAATCCCTCCCAGAACTCTGCTACACAAGAACAGCTGTTAGCAGGCCCTGTCCTCAAGGAGCATAAAATCTGAATCCAGAGCTGAGCTTTCCCCCAGCTTGTTCCCAGCCCAGGAGAGTTTCTTACGAGGTCTCCCGGACTGACAAATGAGAGCAGCCTCCGGCTCGGGCCTTCTTGCTCCAACTGTGGTTACTCTGCCAGCAGCCCCGCCACCACCCCCCAAGTGCTTCTCGAGCACAGAAACCAAGGCTCCCCTGAGGAGCAGGCGGCCCAGGGAGAAGAGTCCCCACCGCTGCAGGGAACTGAGGTCTGGACCAGGGAACTGACGTCTGGACTGGGAGAAGGTGCCAGCTGGATTCTGGGGTAACAGCTCCCTGTTTCCGTTCAGAGCTGACACTTTGAACGGAGTATGTGTATGGGGGAGCTGAGAAGGTCAAGGAGACACAGGCATAGGTGTGGGGCCTGCCTGCATCCTTTGTTCCTCCTCCTCTGAATCTGGTCTGATGTTCTGAGTCACCTCACCAGGAAAGGCACACAGTGGCTCTGTGTGTTCGTCACCGCTTCTCTGCTCCGCGCCCAGATACGGCTGAGTGAGGAGAGCTGGTAGCTGCGTCATGAGGCACATCAAGAACCCCATGGGTTTGGCAGCTGAGGCGAGGGGCTCCCGGGCACTTGGACCCAGAGTACCGAGGTCCCATGGGAAGCAGAGCCCAGACTCCAAGCCCAGGGCTCCCCAGCTCTGTACTCCAGTTTCGTTTCCTTTATGAGCCATACCTGGTAGTGCTACTCCCAGCTCAGCGCCTGGGGAACCGCAGGGCTCCCCATTTCCACCCAAAGTCAGAGCAGGGAGATGTTTCCACCTTCCCCCTCTCTCCAGGGGTTCAGTGCAGAGGGAGAAGGGGGACACAGGGACCTCACAGGAGGTAAGGGGAGTGAGGGACTGGGGGGAGGCTTGTCCCTCTCTGGAGAGCTAAGAATAGCCGCAGGCTCACTCATCAAGACCCTTCCTGCAACCGGGGCCCACCTACTGCAGGACCCCCAGGCTTAGAAGCAAAAGCAGCGAATCTGCTGAGTCCTTCCCATCTGCACCTGGACAGGGGTCAGCAGCGTCCCTCCCCGTGCCCATGCGTGTCAACCTGGACAAGCAGCCCCAGAGACGGAAACTGAGGACGTGAAATTCAGGGCTCAGAATCTGTCCCCTCCAGGCAGCACTTAGCTCGCTGATGAGGCCCTCACTCAGACCACGAACCTCTGACCCTCCGCGACAGTCTTAAAAACTCACCTCCCAGCACTGTGCAAGCTGGGGAGAAGCTGTGAGGGCTCCTGTGAGGGCTCCTCCCCACTGCGCCCCACAGCCTTGGAACGCAAGTGCACCTCTGCTCCGTCTCCACAAACTGGTACCCGCACTCGGCCAGGTGGCACTTCAGCCCCTCCGGCAGCAGCGGGCGCTCCCCTCCCGTCCCCTCCTGGGAGAAGCACAAGCAGGCGGAGCGCCCTCTAGATCCTTCTCCCCCACCGAAGACTGCTTTCCAGTCCTCTCAAGAGAGACACTCAAGCGAGTATTGAACAAGAAG
This sequence comes from Cryptotis parvus, assembly GCA_021461705.1. Taxonomy (NCBI): domain Eukaryota; kingdom Metazoa; phylum Chordata; class Mammalia; order Eulipotyphla; family Soricidae; genus Cryptotis; species Cryptotis parvus. The sequence continues at coordinate 118,537 of JAJIBD010000892.1, read as the reverse complement.
GCCGGCTGCAAGTGCTCACGATTGCCCTCGAGTCGCAGGGAGTAATTGTGTTTCTTTCGATCGGAACAGTTCAGCCAAGAGTGTGCAGACCGCGGGCGGCGCCTACTGGCCGCTTTAGGGTAAAAGGCTTCTTGCGGCAGATGCCCGGCAGGGTGGGGCAACCCGCAAGGGGGTGGCACTAAGTGACACTCCCCACCTCTCAGGAGGTGCCTGTCAGAGGCGCAACTTAGGGAGAGTGACACACAGAGCTTAGGTCCTGAGAGTGGTTCGTGACGAGATGGACCTAGGAGGCCTGGCCACTGGCCACTGCACCCGCCATGACGTCTTGGTGACACCTCCCCCACCCATGGGCGTGGGCAGGAGGCCTCACTCACCCTCTTCCTGGCATGATGCCACCCACCTGAAAGACGCTTCCTGCTTCCTGAGTGCATGTGTGCTTGGTCAGGCTACGTAATCTGCAGAAACATGGTCTTCCTGTGGGACTCTGCACTGCCACTTCCGGTCCTGGCTGTGCCACCAAACTCCGTTATCCAGGAAGGTCTCGGTATCAAGGGAAGGAACAGACTCAAAACCATGGGCCCTAGAATCCTCCCAAGGTGGCGGGAGCAAGTACAGTGGGTAGGGCACTTGTTTTGCATGCAGCAGACCCAGGTTCAACCCCGCATCCCATAGGGTCTCTCGAGCACCACCAGGAGCAATCCCTGAGCACAGAGCCAGGTGTAAGCCTGAGCATCGCCAGGTGCGACCAAAGAAAAAGCCTCCACACAAAGGTCCCTGTCAACCCTAAGAGGTGTTTCAGGAGCCCAAAGCATCCTCACCAGGGTCCCTGTCCACGCACCTTCCTCACCCACAGCACCCTCTCACTGCTGCGAAGACACAGCCACAGCCGCCACCGCCCTGCCTCATTGCTGTGGACACAAGCCCTCGGCTCTCAGGGCCACCTGCTCCAACGACAGCAGCTGAGGGCACAGGAGCAGAGGGCACAGGAGACAGCAGCTGGGCCCGACCTCCCTGGGCTGGCCCTGGAACCATGTTCACCATAAAGAGCTGAATGGGGGAAGCCCCTCTCCACTCCATCAGCCTCCCTGCTCCCCGTTTTGCCAGTTCCTTAACCCACATCAGAAAATTTATATTTAATCAGCCTCAAAACCCTAAGGAGCACAGACATCCGCACCGTAAGGCATCTTCTTGGCGCCCGAAAAGGCACACAAAGACCACCAGAAAATAGAAAAGGGGGGGTCTTGCAGCTCCAACATCTCCCTGATGCTCTGGCTTGGGCATGGTTTAGGTGTCTGGCTGTCTCTTCTCCCCCAGTCCTCGGGCACCTCTTCTGCCCAGGTTTCAGGCAGGCAGACCCACGGGAGTCACATCCCTCACAATGATGTGAACAAATGAAAACCAGAGCTGCACCCCAAAGCCAGGAGCTGGGGAGCCCTCAGGCCGTTATTCAGAATTCTGTCTTGTGGAGCCAGAGCGACAGCACAGTGGGTAGGACGTTTGCCTTGCACACACAGCCAACCTGGGTTTGATCCCCAACATCCCATATGGTTCCCCAGCAGTGCCAGGAGCAATTCCTGGATGCAAAGCCAGGAGTAACCCCTGAGCATTGCCAGGTGTGACCCAAAAAGAAAAAAAAAAACAGAACTCTGTCCCGTAAGAGACCCAGATATAGCCAGGGAAGAGGGAGGAACAGGGGACAGATGCTGAGGTCTGACCACCTACAGCAGGAGAAACCCCTCCCTTGCCCTTCCTTCGGCTGCACCCCTCTAGACTTGCCTCCCCTGCCCACCCACCACATCCTGCTTTAAACCCAAATACCTGGCTACAATGAACAGATGGCAAAACTGTGACCTATTTACACAATGGAATACTACTCAGCTGTGATAAAGGACAAACACAGGCAGCCAACCCCAAGATGGATGGAACTAGAGCAGATCTTGCCGAGTGAGGTCAGCCGCAAGGAAAGGGGCAGACCTGGAGTGATCACTCTCTTCTGTGGGATACAGACACACACAGGAAGGGAGGAACAAACCAACATGTGATCTTCAGAGGTGGGTGGCAGGGGTAGAGATTGGACGGGAAGGGCCCCTGGCAGACACTGGCTCAGGGAAGTGGGCACACCAGGCCCTGGGGACACCATGGAGGGAAAACAGAAAACAGAAAGTTTGGGCGGAGAAAAAAAAATCATCCCTCCTGGCACACAGCCAAGGGCCCTGCTTCCAGGGGCAGCACTCCAGCCCCTGCAGCCTGCTCACCCGCTCCGGAAGAAGGAGCTGGTCTCAGAAACTACAACTCCCATCTCCAGGCACCAACGTCTCTACCCGTCAACACGGGTTCACTTTTGCCTGACCCCTCCATGTGTCAAAAGCGACCAACGGGAACTAGACACTGAACAGCAGGTGGGGCACCTGCCTGGCACGTGGCTGACCAGGTTCCATCCCTAGCACCCCATATGGTCCCTGGAGGCTGCCCAGAGTGATCCCTAAGCGCAGTCAGGAGTAAGGCCTGAGCACTACCCACTGTGGTCCTCCCTCCAAGGAAGTAGCAAGCAGGCCGGAGTCTGCCAGGGCCACTACTCCCAGGCCACACTCAGGGCCCTCGAAGACGGCTCAGCTTCTTTTTCAGAAGAGGCCCCCTGTGTGTGCACGAGTCTCTGCCTCCTTCCCAGGATGGCACTGCCCCCGAAGCCAACGGTCATAGCTCTCTGCCCTCTCTGTGGTCAGCGTAGGCTAAAGCATGGCTGTGGACAGCAAACACGTGGCCCACTCCCAGCCTGGCCCCAGCAGACATGGTTAATTGATAACAAGCCGCACCCACGGACGGCAGCACCCCAGGAGGCCAGCAGAGAGGGCCGGGGGTGGGGAAGCAGAGGGAACCGGCCTGCAGACTGACGGTACGCACACGGTCACATGCACTGCCCGGCGCTCTGGACACCTGCACGCTCGGCGGAACAGTAGCCAACCCCAGTCTGACACTCTCTGCTTAGGCCCCATCTCTCGTGCAGCCTCAAGGCCTTGAGAATGTCGGTGGGATGTGAGCTCCTGGGCCCTGTTACTAACTCGCGACCTGCCCTCTCTGACATAGGAGAAAGGGACACCAGGGACAGAGTTGGGCTGTAACTCCCAAAACTGGTTTATGCGCTGTCACTCAGAGACACTCATCCAATGCCCACCTGGTCTCCTCCATATGTGGTTTTCCAAATGCTGCTGCAGGAAAAGCAGTGGAGGCTGAGGTTTCCCAGGCTCACGCACCAAAAGCCTGGCTGAGACCGATCCTCAGCCCTTCTCCGTACCTAGAGGTTTGGGAGGGCTGCAGATATTGCTTTGCTTTCTCTACTACCCTGCACTCAGCAAATACAATCCCCTTCACGGTCACGTCGTAACCGGAGCCAACAGCACCACAGGACTCTGGGCTGGATGCAGAGAGGCGTGCAAGGCCGCTGCATGGTCACATGGGCACCCCTTCTCCTACGGAACACCTCGGTCCACCCAGGGGGAGCTTGGAGGTTCCCTCACAGCCATGATGATGAAGACAAATGGCGACCACCTCGTCCTCTCCTGTTTACTGTCTCCAGGCCTCTCGCGCCCCCGTGAGCATCTGAATTCATATATATCCTGGGTACACCCTCCACCATAGCAAAGACCTAATTTAGACAGAGGCAAATTAGCTCTGTGGGGTGAAATGCATTAACCAAGTCTCCCAAACAGCACAAATCTAATTAACTGAAAATCAAAATTGCAAAGCTGCCGAAAAGATTTCCATGGGAGAAGTCTCCCAAGGATTGAGAGAAAGTTGCAGGCCATGTGACCCGCCTAATCCAAGTCTTGCTGCTAAACTGGGATAAACGCTGTTTGGGTGTTCGGGCTTGTTTGCTTTTTTGCACCAATGTTTGTTTTCTCTCCATCACCTTTATCACCAGTGGGCTTTAGAGAGCTTAGCTGGTAAAGGAAACAGCCCCGGCATCCTTCCCGAGGAGAAGGCCGGGTCTTACCTCTGGAGCGACAGGAAGTAGAGAGACGGAGTCCCAGAACACCTGGTGGGGAGCCCTGCCCTGGCACGGGCTTGTTTGTCCTCAGCTGACCCCCAAAACAGAATTGCTGGGGGCATATGGGAGTGTCAAGGGCCTCGAATGTGCCCACTTGGGACTATCAGGGGTCTTCGGAGTCTCTCAGGCACACTCAAATCCACTGCATCAGGCACGGAGAGCTGGGTCTGGGCGCGGGGCTGAGATCTCTGGACCCACCCCTGAACAGAAGACCCCGTCAGTCAGTCCCCTGATCCCCTCGAGAAAGGGGGCAGGAGACACCTTTCCCCACCTGCCCACAGCACACCTGGATCACCCCTTCCACCTAAGCAACACCGAGGGCACTGGGGATCTCGTGGTGCTGACGCATGCAGGTCCGGGTGCAGCAGAGGCAGCTGGTTCTCAGTCCACTCTTCGGGCATGAAGCACTTGAGTGAAGGTTCAAACTCTTACCCACGGTCCAAACCTTCCATCTCCCGTCTCTTGCCACTGGCCAACTCATACGCCAAACAAGCAAGTCCTTCCCACAGTGCTTCCACCTCCCAGGGAAACTCCTACCATCTTTCATAAGCTGAGTTGGAGCACAACACCCCCCCCCCATCCCCAAAAAAGAAAAGAAAATTCACAGACCCACGTCCTAATCCCGCTCCATACTGCAACCCTTTGGAGACAGTCTTTGATAGAGGAAACCAAGTGCAAGTGGGGTCAGCGGTGCAGACCCTGATCCAGGTAGACGTCCTTCCAAGAGGGGTGAAAGAGAACAGAGAACACGGACGCAGGTTTGTGCAGATTAAGCGGGAAGATCATCCCTGCCACCAAAGGACAGGCCTGCACCAGACTCTTCCTCACAGCAGAAGGAACCAGCCCTATAGAGCCGATCTCAGACTCCGGCCTGCAGAAGGCTGAGCGTGGACGGCGAGTGGTGCTGTCCCCTCGTGATCACAGAGAGCCCAGTACACCCACCTGCTGTCTGCAAGATCCAGGCCAGGCAGGCTCCTGGGTGAGGCTGCCCCAACCAGGCCAGCACGAACAAGCCCAGCCCATGGCCACTCACTGTGCCTCCAGGGTAACCCTGCGCGGCAATTACCTGCTCGGCTTGCTCCCAGCTATGCCCGGACTAGGAGGACGGAGGCCCTGGCCCACTTGGGGCTGCAACTGCAGCATCTCCGATTGCGCAAACATACAGAGAGAAGCTCTGAGGGATGACAACTGACAACTGGGTCTAACGGAAGAGCAGACCCCCCCCCTGCCAGCAGCCACTTCCCCACAGGCTGCCCTGCTGGCCTGTGCCAGGCCCCTCACCCCTCCCCTGCCCTTGTTTTCTGAACAGGCCTGAGCACTGCTGGTTAACGATCAAAAGCAGACCAAAAAAAAGAATGACTGCTGTTTAGAGCTGGGTTTGCACACGCACGTGTGTGTGCAGAGCTGAGTTTATCTGTCTGTGTCCATAGTGAAACACCAACTGCTGTGTGTGTGTGTGTGTGTGTGTGTGTGTGTGTGTGTGTGTGTGTGTGTGTGTCCCACAGTGAAAGGCAAACCTCCAGGTGCTATCAATGCTGCCCTGGCCACAGGGACCAGCTGCTCTTTCCAGACTAGCATTTATCACATTTGTAGTAAATACACAAAAGGTCGTCCATTCAGAACCAGAAAGAGAAAGCAATTCTTTTGTCAAAAGGCAGTTCAAGTAGCTACAGGCTGGGCTGCCGCCCCTCCTCTGCCCAGGGAGTGGATGTGTGTCCTGCCTGGCAACTGGAGAGTGAGTGGACGGAGCCCATCCCAGAAGCTCAGGGCTGGAGGTCAAGGGAAAGAAAGATGCTCCCACTGCAGAGAGAACCGAACTCCACACAAGTTGCCCGATTCCTACAGAGCAACTGAAGCCTTCTCGCCAAGACAGAGAACAGGCCAAGTGAGCAAAGCGTCTGCACGGGCCTCCGGCAGCGGCCTCCAATTTTTATTTTCCTCTTCACACGGAGCCTGAAATATGAAAGGGTCACTTTCTATCTGGGGTCGATTTATACTCTGAAGACTGCAGGCTTTGCTCTTTTGAAGGTTATGAGGCTAGCCAGCCTTGAAACCCTAGCCCAGTGATTTCTCTCTCCCTCAGAAGGCGCCTCCCTGGGGAGCCTTCCAGCCTGTGGGCGGAAATGAGGAGGGCTGCATGCACCCCGAGACTCTCAAGCACAGCCATCAGCCCCCTTTCTCTCTCTCTCCTCCCCACCCCCAGGCTTCCTGTACTTGATGGTTTGAAAAGAAAACCTGGGCAAGGTGCAAGAGAGGATGCGGTACCGCCACACTGCCTAGTCCGGGCTTCAGGTTTAAGGCACTTTGCTGTACCCATTCTTCAGAAAGACCTGCAGGCCCCAAGGCCTAAAGCTCTCCCAGAGAGCCACCATAGTCCTGAGGGCAGAGCCAGGCCCTCCGGAGGCCCCCAATAAAGCTTTACTCCCACCAGAACCGGTTTTCAGTCTCCCGAGGTGAGCAGGGTGGCTGACCTCTGCCCAAGCGGGAGCCAGATTACGGCTGAGAACTCCACCTACTAAACCAAAGCCTCGGCCCATCAGTCCTGGACAGTTTACGGTTCCCCAGGGACCCTCCAAGAACTCCTGAAACTGGACTGCCAATGGCTTCCCTCATTTCCCAATTATTTTTTATACCAAAGGAATTTCAAACTTAGGATCTTGAAAGAGAGAGCGAGCGAGAGAAAGGCACCTCCATGTTCACACTGCTGAAGAGCAGCAACCCCTTATTATCTGTGCCTGGACCCATGGACAGCACGCTTCCTCCATATCAGGGTGGCTCCTGGGGCGCCAGGGGGCCCTCCTGTAGTTTCCCTGAGCCCCTTTGGACTATCAACAAACTCAGTAAGAGCCGCAGCAGTGACTAGGGCCCCTGCTGAGCTCTGGATGCCCCATGAACTCTCCAGGTCACATGAAACACCTCAATCCTTACAACAATGCCATGAGCAGGTACCGTCCGCCCTCTCCACCCCCCATGCCCCCGACACACATCGGCCTTTTTAAAAAGTTGCATTATTCCTGGGTCAGAGCTATAGTATGGCAGGTAGGGCATTTGTCTTGCACACAGCTCACCTGGGTCCAATCCTTGGCATCCCATACGGTCCTGAGAACCACCAGGAGTGATTCCTGAGTGCAGAGCCACATGTGAGCCTGAGCACCACCAGGTATGGCCCAAAAACAAAAAGTTGCATTATTCTTGTACCGCTATTATTTATTTTTCGGCTTATGGGGTCATACCTGGTGATGCTCAGGGATTATTCCTGGCTCTGCACTCAGGAATTACTCCTGGCAGTGCTCAGGGGACCATACGGGATGCTGCGGATTGAGCCCGGGTTCAGCCGCATATGAGGCAAATGCCCTCTCTGCTGTACTATCGCCCCAACCCTGATTTCATTTTCAGTCAAGGCTATGGAAGAGTAAGAAGCTGCCTGGCTTTCCAGAGAGTGAGAGGAGAGATGGGTGGAACTTGGGTCTGCCTGACGTGCAGGCTCTCCTGAGCAATGACCTGTCACTGACCAGGCAGCTCCTCCTGGCCCACCTATACATGTATGCGGGCACCCTAGGGAAAACTGAGGCCCCATGAAAAAGCAGGCCCTCATCCTTCAGTGCAGAGCATGACACCCTGACCACCACATCCCAGGTTCGGGGACAAGCTCCTGCTCTCTGCTGAGCCCAACCACAACCCAAGTTTGGGGGATGAGATCCGAGCTCTTCTCCAGCCCCATGCCAGACCCCAGCACCAAGCCCAGACCCTACAGTGCTCAGCAGCAGCTCCTCAGGGCCAGCAGGGGACACATGCCAGGATGCTACCGGTCCCACACTCTCCAGGTAGCAGAAGGGAAACAGCCCTGCCAAAAAGGCTGATTCACCCACCCACTCACCCCCCCCCCAACCCCCTGCTACTGACCTTGAGGCCAGCATACTCTGAACTGGAACACAAACAGGCCAAACCCACTGGGAGAGGTCGATGCAGAAGACAGAGACTGGCCTGTCCACTGCACATGATGCAGGCAGGGGCCACTCCCAAGAGTGAGTCCCCAAGGGCCCTTCCCTGGGGCCTCCAGAGCCTTCTTCCACTGAGCAGGCCAGACAGGCATCACAGCCGCCTGTGCCCCAGCCCCCTTCTTCTTCCCTGCGGAGGGACACGTGACCCTCTGGACCGACACCTGCTTTTCCGGCAGGAATTCCCCCTCAAGGGCAAGCATAGCGCAGAGGCGAACGTTTCCCAGGGTCTGGGAGCACTCGCTGGCTCCCGCCATCTCACACACAGACACAGCGGCTGCGGGTTACAGCGGCCAAGGTCTCCCACACATGGTGGGTTCCCAAACAGTGGCCGAGAGTTGGGGTGAAGCCACTTACTGGGCACGCTCACCCCGGAAAGCCACGGTGTCAGAAGCCCCAGAGCCACCTGGGAACGCACCGGCACCGGCTGCCAGGGCTCCAGGAGAGGAGGGGGTCTGCTCTGCGCACAGGGGAACACGGCCGCGCTTACACGCTCCCGAGCCCCAGACGTGAGGCTCAAGCTCCCTCCGATGATTAAGGCCGAACAGATGATCTCTAGACTTGCTTCTGTTCAAAGAGCGTCTGTGCCGTGCATTTTAACTTAATAAAGAGCATTAACATTTCTTTTCAAAGGCTTTTCTCCTGTCTGCAGAAAACCAGGGTTGACATTCCTAAGAACTCAGTCCCAGGCTGTGAGATCACACAGCCTAATAGCTGCAGCAGACATGCTCGCCCCCACGTGATGGAAATACAAACCCACCTCAGCCCAGGGAAGCCACTGCCGGTGCGAGCCGGTGACCCTGCTCAGACACCCAGCTCAGCTCTCCCCCACCCGCAACAGGAAAGCCCTCCCACCAGAGCCTTTCATAGGCAAGTAGGGGCCGGAGCAATCGTACAGCAGGTAGAGCACTAGTTTGGCTACGGGCAACCTGGGTTCCATCCCGGCAACCCATATGATCCCCTGAATCCCATGAAGTAATCCCAGAGTACAGAGCCCTGAGCACTGCTGAGAATGTCCAAAAAATAGCAACAACAAAACCTAACAGTAAACTAGACCCACAAAAAGAAGTGCACATCCACACCCTCACGCCAGCGGGGCAGGAGCTGGGAGGAGGCACTCTCTGAGACAAACCGAGGTGGAGGAGTTAGAAGAGGGGAGAGAGGAAACACAGCCATGCGAGGAAGGCCCTGGGGACTTTGGAGGAGGCATCCACTGTTGTCCCTCTGATGGGTTCCGTGGGCAGGTTCAATGCTCCCTCCTGCCCCGAGCTCCACCCACATGCCCTGTCCTCGCGGAGCTGTCCAACTCCTGTTTCATCCCGGAGGAAGGTCCAGAGCTAATTGTTCCCAAGAGACATGGCTCTACACTTGGCTTCCAGCCCTCAAGGCCCCGGGGATCACCAACGTGTGATTTTTTTTTATGCTCTTCCCCTGAAAATGTTCATTGCTCCTGCCAAAAAGCAACACGTAATGGGTTCTTTGGGAAGGAGAACCCTCACCACATTCCCATTTGGGGGCTGAGTGGAAGCCACACAGACCCACGCAACCGTGTACGAGCATGCACCCCCCCACAGCCAGGAAAAGCTGGTGGTCAGAACTGGGAGCACCCAGCAAGCACACCAAGGAGAGACCACACAGAGCTCCCGGAGCGGGTGGCACACCCCAGGGCAAAGCGAGCGGGAACAGGCACCAGCACGGGCCTCCAGGAAGCAGGCCCAGGGTGAAAAGCTGGATTCTGGGCCGCAACTCCACCCAAGGCTTCCTCGACCTCGTCGCCAACGAAGACGCAGCAGCCCAGTCGGACAAAGCCATCAGGAAGAGGGCAGAGCTCTGAAGTAAACCCGCCCACGTGAGCCTCTGCTGTGTGCAAGGAACCGTCCAGTCTCTCACGGAGCCTCTGAGGCAGCCGAGGAAAGTGCTGGGAACAGCAGACGCTGCCCACTATGCTGACCGTGGCCAGACACGGTGTCTCACTAGCTGTCATGGCTGAAGTTGAACATGCTGAGGCCAAGTGCGGCATGCGGGAGGCCCAGGTTCACCTCTTGGCACCACATGGTGCCCCCTGAAACCATCCACAAAAAAAAAATCACCGCTTGCCGGTGGGGAGAGGTTACTCCCCCTCTTTTAAGTGAAAGACTTAAGACCCTACAATGGGTAAATGATGGCGGAGCCAAGATTGCAACTCATGTCCTACTGACCAGAAAGGCAGAGTCTCCTCTTGCCAGATGACGACAGGTGCTTCCCCAGTCTCACAGGATGGCCACACTGTGGCAGGCTCAGGGAACGAAACACCTGGAGTGCCCCAGTGAGGCAGGCAAAAACCCGCCTCAGCTCAGACAGCAGCAGCTTAGGGTCCAGCAAGGGGCAGTGACAGGTACAGCGAGTGGGAGTGGGCAATCGGGGTTCTCCAGACAGCAGAGCCCGTAGGCCTGGATAGGCCCTGGTCTGAGGAATAAACAGAAGGAGAGAAAGTTCCCTCAAGGAACTGGCTCGCACTTAAGGGAACAGGTTAGTCCGGAATGTGCAGGGGCAGGTCAGGCGCAGACACTCACTGAAGGTTCTACACTGCAGTTCTGAGGCAGAGTCGTTTCTCCAAGTCCCCTCAACCCATCAGTCGTGCCCCGCCCACTGCTCCCCATTCTAGCAGGCATCTGGCTCTGTAGGGCATCAACAGGCCGCACACATGTGAGCCACTGACCCAATTCCTTCATAGCACTACACAGACCCAGAGTTCGACCAAACCGTAGCCAAACTGACACGTGAACTGAATGGACCATCACGGGCATATTGGGGTACGATAAAATGGAGAAGAAACGTAAGGATGTGGGAAATATTGGAAGACCTAAGCAGGACTCTGAAGCTTCAGGCTCCTCAGAAATGATGGGGATTTATCCAGGTCCAAGCCCTCCTACACATGGACCTCAGGTCTCTAGTTAGAGTCGTTAGTAGTCAGAGGGACCCTCACCTGGCCCATCACTTGCTTCCCAACATCTAGAGAGGAATCTGTCCGCCCCGTTTTGCCTGAGTCACAGCTGTGTGCACCAAACGGCACAGAGGCGGCAGCAGGACAGCGGCACAGTCAGGGCCAAAAGACAAGGGCAGGGGCGTTTTCTACCCCCTGCGACCCCCCAACTCCCGAGGGCTCAACGAACAAACAGTGTCCTCCCCCACCCCTCATCTGGGGCAGCGCTAGGCCCTAGCCCAGACCCCCTGCACCGGCAGCTGAGAAGTGGTGGGTTGGGGAGGGGAGACAGGCGCCCTGGGTCCATTTCCCTCTCAGTCATCTGTGAGGTCATCTGGTGCGACTGCGGACGAGACGAGTCTAACTTTTTAACAAGTATCGCAGTGGGAGTCAGCGTCTCATTAGCAGGCAGAAAAGCTGCTCTCTTAAGGGCCGCGGTGAACTCCAAGCCCCAGAAGGCCCGCGGGTGGTAAGGGATGGGTGGAGTGGAATACAGGAGGCAGCCCAGAAGCTTCTTCAGCAGGGAGAGGCCTCAGTGGGCCCTGACCCAGACCCCCCGGAGGCTGTGGAGGCTTCTCCCCAGGAAGGTAGGGGCTGGGCCGGCTCCCTGTGAGGGCCCCACTCCTGTGGCTTCTGCGCCCAGACAAGCACCAGCTGTGCAGCACAGAGGGGCTCGGCCTCAGCTGCTTCAATGGCTGCACTCAGCATGGCTCTAATGGGGGGGCCAGGGAAGGTGTCTATACACGGGGCCCTTCAGATGCCACCTGTTTATCAAGTCTGGAAGCAATAGTCAGCTGGGAGCCCCCAGGAACCCCCACCACCTTACACCCCCCCAAACCACTCTGGCCTGCAGCCAAAGGCCTCCTCTGTAGATGGTTCCCTGTGAACAAGCCCCTGCTCACAGACGGGGTAGACTGGGATGAGGGGATGCCCAGCCCGGCCCCTCGTCAGCCCAAGGCCCTGCCTGCCACACCATGCCCCAGGCCTGAGCCGGCAGCTGCAGCTGCAGAATATTTTCCCAGAAGACTCATTTATTAACTCTTCCTGAGAGCTGTGTGAGAGGAAGATCACCAGCCAGCTCCAGGAGAGGGGCCGCGGCTAAGGGCACCCCCACAAACACAGCACAGTCCTCTCTTGACCCGCTGCCCAGGGAACATACAGCTTCACCTGAGACCCAGCTCAGGAGCCACGAGGCAGCAGCCCTGGACATGCCCCCACCCCCACCGTCCATGGCGGCTCTTTATGGGCTCTGCACACGCCACCGCCACATACTAACTGGGGGCTGCCCCAGAGGTCCAGGATCCCTGCCCTTCCCCTCCACTCGGGGATCTGGGTGCCCAGTGCCCTGCAGCAGGTTCACCCGTCAGTTGGGACCCCAGGACGAGGGGCAGACTCCCCTGGACGGCGTGCAGACCTGTGTGCAGAGGGGTGCAGAGGGCTGGACACGCAGCCTGAATGCCAACAAGGCAGGGCCCGGAAGCAGACAGGCGGCACCTCCCAGGGCGTCCTCTCTTTCCTGGCTTCTCCCCGGGATCATGTTCTCTCCTGGCGGCCTTCAGCCTCCATCTCTGTTTGCTCCAACCCCCAAGAGCCCCTGCCTATGAGATACTGTCTCCACAGCCCCAGGTGAAAGCTGCCGGGGTTTGCAGGGGAGGGTGACTCCCTTGCTCTCAGGCACCATCGCCAACGTCTCACACCGGTGGGAGCCCACAAGCTTCTCCCAGATAAGTACTAGGGGCCCAGGCATGGCTCAGCAGTCAGGGCTGCTGGCTCTGAATCTGACCCTCTGCACCCCATAGCCCCCAGGCACCTCCAAGTTTGGTGCTGGAGGCCCTCCCCCAAACGCAGCTCTGGGTGGGCCTCCCTCTGCACCCCCATAGCCCCCAGGCACCTCCAAGTTTGGTGCTGGAGGCCCTCCCCAAACGCAGCTCTGGGTGGGCCTGGTGGGCCTCTGAATCCTAGACCCATGCGCTGAACTGCCCAGCCCCGAATGGGTTGCCAGACCCCAAGACACTGCTCGGGAGCACCACACCCTGCAAAGAGAAGAGAGAAGGGAACTGGGGTCTCCTTCCCCCCCACTGGGACTGCAGCAGGCAGAGACCGGCACTCAGAGCAGTGCTGTGTAAGGACAGACTGCAAGGCCGCGATCTTCTCTGAAACACAGACTTTGGCAGGACTTTCTGAGCGGCCACTATGCAGAATTACCATGATTTGCCCTCTGCTCTCTCCTGGACCTCGTGCTTCTGAAGCCCAGGGTTTCCACGGCTGAGGGCCTGAAACAACACCCCTTGCCTCTCAAGCTCCCCGCAGCCTCGTACAAGCTGTACTCTCTGGAGCTGGGCGCCGGAGCCCGTCTCCTGCCTACGGACCTCTGCGGAGGTCCAGACCCCCCAAGCCCACTGCGGCTGAGCTGTACCACCCCACTCTTTGCGGATGGAACGTTCTCCCCCCTCAGGCACCTTCTGCTCCCAGGTGTCCAAGCGCACACTCCTTCCCAGAGTTTGTTTACGAGCAAACACGCACCAAGTGGACGGGAGCGAAGCAGAATTCTCCCGCCCTGCAGCCTCCCCCATGCCAGGGCCCTCCTAGCCAGCAGGAGCCCAACACAGCTCTGGGAACCGCCTTTGCACCCCAGCGGGATGTCCATCCGCCTCCCGGTCCCTCCCGTCTTCTCTCCCTCCGTGTCCTCCCTCCGCAGCAAATCAGCCACATCGGTCCTGCTGTTTGCCTGCTACTGGCCCCAGGTCTCCCTGAAGCCACTCCTCTCCCCAGGCCCTGCTGCCACAAACACCCAGGGGGCCTGCCTGAACTCCCCTTTCTTTACCAATGAAAGAGAGATCACGCCCCAGCCCTGCCTCCACCATTCTCGGAGAAAAGGGGTCAACAGCACAGGCGTGGGCTGGCTTCTCCACCTACCAGCACACAGGACCCAGAAAACTGTGACAAGCTCACAGGCGCTCCCCAAATCCCCACCCTAAGTGCAGAAAGATGCTTGACTCTGTCCCCACCCCAGAGACCAGCATTAGGGGTGACAGGGCCACACTCTCTCAAGCAGAGGGGGCGTCTGCGCCCTTCAGAGCCTGAGTCCCCTGACTCAGTACCAGGCCTGACGTGCACAACCTGGAGAGCCACGAAGGAAACGCACATCACACATGTGCCATGGACAGGCCTTGAGCTACTGAGCCCTGGGGCAAGCCTGCGGCAGGGAGTGGGCCAGTGTGTGTGCACCTGAGCTGGACCCCAAGAAGGAGCCCAGTGACTGGGCAACCGCACACCCACAGGTACATTCTGATGAACTCATGTATCCGTAACACCAACAGTACAAGCAAGGACATTCACAAAAGAAATTCGGAATGCAAACGTCCATTTGGAGGACAAAAGCCCAAGGGTGGCGTGTTCCTCTGGAGAGCTCCATCCGCCAACAGAAACAAATGAGTGACAGCCACAGTGGTAGCAAGAATGAGCTCACAGACAGCAATGAAGAAAAAAAAGATTCTTATAGGAAGGTGGAAAGCAGCAAACCTACCGTGCCTGGGACAAAACAACAGGCAGAAACACGCAGTGGAAGGGAAGGCGCTGGGAGAAGTGCGCACACTGAGGCGCACACCCACCACACCTGCACGGTACGCGCTGCGTGCCTGCAGTGCTCGGGATGCGGGGATAAACCCTCCACTCACGAGAGCCTTCCCGCCCCTACATCCACTCCCGCCCCTGGACCTCTGGTTCTCTCTAATGGAAGTGACCTGTGAGGTACCGACTGCCACCGCAGTGGGAACTGAGACGCAGAACCAAAAAGGGAAACGAACTCATGAACTTGCTCATTCTGCAAAGTGTTGCCACATCCACAGGGGGGAGAGAGAGAGAGAGAGAGAGAGAGAGAGAGAGAGAGAGAGAGAGGGAGAGAGAGAGAAACCAACCCGAGACAGACACAGAGAGACAGACAGCATGCACACTGTGGGAATGTTCTCCATGGTAATAAAGTCCCCGCTCAAAGCCGGAGCGACAGTACCACAGGTAGGGCTTACCTTGCATGCAGCCAACCCGAGCTCAATCCCAGCACCTCATATTGTCCCCCAAGGCTGCCAGAAGTAATCCCTGAGCACTGCCAAGTGTGGTCCAAAAACAAACAAAAGAGAAAGTCCCTGCTCTGTGGGTGCTGGAACATTGTATGACTAAAACCCAATCATGAACAACTTTGTAACTGTTTATCTCACAGCGATTTAATTTAAATAAAGAAATAAAGAAAGAAATGAAAAGCAAGTCCCTGCTCTTGGGTCCCGAACCTTGCCAGGCCTCTCCCCCTCGGGGGGCAGGCCAACTCTGACCCCACCCAGGCTTCTTGGGAAGCAACCCCCCGTGGAAATGGGGAGCCCTCTTTCCCGGACTCTTCAGAGGCTCCCACAAAGGTGTGCTCCGTGACTGCTCCGTCACCTTCCATGCTGCTAGAGTGTCTCTTGCACGGAGTCTTGTTCCCTCCGCTCCAGGCAGCTGACAGTTACAGGGGCCAAGTGCTGTCTTCTGACCCCTGCTAGAGCTGCTCCCCTTGCCCCATCGCCTCCCCCCACACCAACTCTGACAACCCCCCCCATACCTCACTGCATCTTCAGCCCCCGGGAACTGACCCCTGAGCTATGTCCCTGTGTCCGCCAAGACTTGTGACGCGAAGTTTCCACCCGGCCCCCTCCAACTCCCCCTTCCCTCCACACTACAATGTGAGTGCCTCAACATCTGTTAAGGAAGGGCGGTCCAGGAGTTAGGCAGAAAAGGGGGCTCCCTTCCAGCACAACAAAGCCTCTCCTCTGTCCCTACACACACTATCCCCCAATAAGTCACCCTGTCGAAGACAGCAACTGTGAGGATACCTACTAAGCATGTTGACAAGAGAGCAGAATGTGCTGGTCAATGAGAGGGAGAGAGAGAGAGAGAGAGAGAGAGAGAGAGAGAGAGAGAGAGAGAGAGAGAGAGGTCCCTCAGACGGTACAACAGGATTCTATCAGGAGGGAGAAGCTTCCCACAGGGGCCAGAGCACACACACGTCCAACCCACGCTGCATCCCCAACACTACGTATGGTCCCCCAGCCCCCACCAGCAGCGATCCCTGATCAGGCACAACCAACTGTGGCTCAAACCCTTACCCACCAAAAATAAGGCAAGAGTGACTTTTAATAAACTGCGAAGGAAGAGAAGAGGAAGGCCAGCTCTCAGGAGGCTCTGGCGCTGCTCAGGCAGACAGGAGCACTGAGGTGGGCTGAGAGGGCAGAGACACCAGGAACCATCCACTCCCGGTGCCTGAGGGAGAGGCTGCCACAGGTGTCAGCTGCTCATCTCAAGCAGAGGAGGAGAGCAGGTCAGATCCAGGGGCTGGCCGGCTTGCAGACACTGTGCCTGCTGCGATGCCTGCTAACGGGGCACAAACAAGGGGACAGGCAGGGGCGAGGCTTCCCTGGAGCTCCAGGGGGCTCCGCTTCCCTCCAAAGCAGCTGTAAGGGGAGAGATTTGGAACTATTTGAGGGGCCTGGGAACCTCCTCCTGGACACAGGTCCCAGGCCCCCTATTTCATCTGAGGCTACTACCCCACTCAACTGTTCCTGCCACCACTGCCCCCAGGGAGCAGGACTGCCCACCTTGAGAAACTCCTACGGAGACAGTTCTCAATACACATTGAGGCAACCAACACCTCCCAAATTGCGCTTTTTAAGTTTCATTTTGAAAAACGTCTTAGAAAGACATGAAGCGCAGAGTCAGTTTAGAGTCGTTCCCTATAACCCAGCTTTCGGCAAGTGTTAAAAATCTTCCAGAACAACACAGTCATCAAATTAAGATACTGACATTGGTTCAATATTGTCAGCCACAGGACAGGGTTCCGGGGCCTTTCTGGCGGGTAGGGAGGGATGTCACGATCTTTCCATGAATATCCTTCCCTGCTCCAGGATCCAATCAGGGCAGCACGTTGTCGCTAACACTTCGCGCTTTTAAATAAGCAAACGTCTGATTCCTTATTCTCTCTTGTTGAGATGCTAGAACATTCGGAGCAAAGACTTGGTCCTTCTCACCATCAAAGGAAGCAATCTTTGACACGATCTGTTCAGCCTCCAAAGGGAGCAGAATTTGATCGACAGTAGATTAAAAACCCAGACAATGACCAAAGCTCTTAACCCTCCACAAGCAGCCACAGCCCGGGCCTCTCTCCACAGCAACGATTTGGTATTTAAAAGTAAATTATGTTCACTGCAACCGGGCACATACAAACATTACCCAGCAAGCTGGCTTCAAACAAAATGGCTCAAGAGAGGAAATCCGCCCCCAAAAAAAAAAAAAACAATTAATTTTGGAGACCTACTTCTCATTCTAACTTGTTTTTAAATACATGTTCTGAGTCATACCCCATTAACCATCTCAATTTATTAATAATCTCAGGGCAACCAGCTACCTCGGATCGTGCGATGATGAAATCTTGCATTAAGAAGGAAATGAAATAGCTACACCCCAACATTAAGCAGGTAGTCAGCTGTGATGACCACTGAGGATTATTTCCTTTAAAAAAAAAAAAAAGAACCGAATAGGTGGTCAAGCAAGAGAAGAGAGGCCACGGGACGGAAAATTCTAACTCAGGGTGGAGGCAGAGGGGATGTCACTCTCCTACTCAGCGGGATGGGGGTGTCACTCTCCTCAGGGTCCCCAGAGAGGGCTGAGAAAGGAAAGAAGGGACTCGAAGAAAGTTCTCTGGAATTCCATCCGTCCGTGGTGGGAGGGGGCGGCTCTGGGACTTGCAAAGACCCGTCTTCCCCTTCTTTTAGCAGAGAGGAAATGACGGTGCTCTTTTGGCATTTTCAAGCAAGAACAAATACTTTAGCTATAAAATCCACTTTGTAGATTGAATCAGCGAGACAGCTGTTTAGACAGAAACCCTTTCCTCTCTCCCTTAGAGCCCCTCGGTGATTCATATCACTAATAAAACACTGGCAAGAACAAAGGAAAACAGTTTGAAAAAGCGGAACAGCCACCAAAAGCCCACCCCTCCACCAATCCCCCCCGCCACCGCCCCACCCCCACCATCAGAACACCAACCTGGCCCCTCTGAGAGTCACTTCTCAAGCTACCCCCTTGTAGAAGAAAACCAAATCTCTCCCCAAAGTAGACCAAGTTTTGTTGCAGAGCCAGAAACTGGCCATTATTTGTGCAAGCGGCTTGGTGGGTGTGAGCGCACTGATCTCCGATAGGCCCCAGCCTTTGAAGTCCGCTGCTTAGACCGGGAACCCATCCAGCTGACCAGCACCTCCTCTCCCTCCCCTCCCTGTCCACTGCGAGCCACCAGTGGAGTAATGAAGAGCAGTGGGACCACCGGCCGAGTCTGCCTGAATGACAGAGGATGGGGAGGGGGTGAGGCAGAACACATGAGCGTCCATCACGGATCGCTCAATCCTGCTTGTCTGAAGCAGAAAACCTCCCCCCAAACCCCCAACTCAGGGCCCAAGTCAAACGTCATTTCCTCTTGACACCTCCCCCGGCTCCCCAACTCCCTGACACCCTCTCCACTGCCCTCTGACATCTTTGTGGCCAATGTCACCTGTGACTGAACACCTCCACTGCTGACTTGGTGCCTTCCTCCCCTACACAGACACACACACACACACACACACACACACACGGTGAAGGGAGTAATGGGCACTAAGCTGGCCTTGGTGCCTTCCTCCCACACACACACACACACACACACACACACACACACACAGTGAAGGGAGTAACAGGTAACGAGGTTCTAGCTGGCCTTGGTACCTTCCTCACCCACACACACACACACACACACACACACACACACACACACACAGAGTAAAGGGAGCAACAGGTAACGGGGCACTAGCTGGTCCCTTCTCAGTCACCCTAGTGCCATGCCTGCACCCAGACCAGAGCAGGGGATTAACAAATGTTTGTTCAATGGGTGAACTCAGCCAGCCCCAGAAAGCACATGACAAAATGCTAATGGTCACTCACTGATGCATAATGAATGAGGACCAAGCTAACAAATGTCTCCTTGTGGGCCGACTTGTCCGGTCCTGGGAGAGCCCCAGAAAAGGATCCACTGAACTTTCGGCTGTCTAGTGGGTATGGCTGGATGGTTCAAAGAGGAGGCGCCAGATTTAAAGGGGTGTGAGAGCAGGAGAGGACAGGGAGCCCCAACCCCAGAGGCTGGTTGAGCCAGATCCCTCCCCCATAGTGACAAGCCCCAGGGGCTGTTCTCTGTACAGCCAAACCAGAGACGTTCCTGAGAGCCCGAAACAGCCCCACGAAGAGTTCCACTACGCCTTCCCGGAGCGCCCAGCCCCCAGCAACACCCCCCAGAAGCGTGGCTCTGCCAGTACGCAGCGCTCAAAGGCAGATGCCCCAACAGCACCCAATGAAGTGCTTGTCCCGGAGCAAACAAGTGGGCAGAATTTATGCGCGGGGCAGCACCCTATCTCCTCCCACTCACTGGGATAAAAACGGTCACACAAATATTCCACCTCCTGCCCATGAGATCCCAATGCCCCCCTGGTCCTGTCTTCCACCTAAGGAAAACTCACCTGGGCTATGGCAGGGCTGTACACCCTCGTCCCACAGCCTGTGACAGAGCCACAGAGATGCAGAGATCCACAGAGCGTGCTGGACCCAGCACAGAGCATTCCCCAAACACATGTGGCCTGGCCAGCCACGATGCCCGCCAGCCAGTGCTGCTGCTGGGAGCAACAGCCAGGGAAGGGCTGATTATCCATGCCGGGGACGGGCCTCCTAGCCAGGAGAAAAGGATGATCAAATACTTGAGCCTTTTCTAATTCTGCTCATAATCAAGCAATGGCAAGAGCTTGCCCAACGCCGCCAGCTTCAGGAGGAGGCGGCAGAAGACGCCGTGCTAGGTTCTCACGTGAGTCCCGGGGCCAGGAGCCACCTGCATCAACACTAGTGCTCTAGGCACGGACCTCCCAGGGGTGCCGCGCTGTTAGAAGCAGGATATGTCCCAGGAAGTGGCTTCCATCAGCAGACCCAAAATGCCCAGCCCCGCCACTCCAGAAACCCCAAGCTCTGCACAAACACCTCCCCTGATTCTCCAGGGAAATCCACCGCCCCAGCAGCCTAAGGTCCCGGGGCTGCCACAGCTGGCACACCCTGAGTTTTACACTAGAGACCCTCCACGAAGAAAAGGAAATGTCACATTCTGGCTCCACACCAGTGCATGAGGATCTTATTCTGAAGACCTCGGTAGTGGGGATAACTCTCTCTCCTTGACTTAACTCGTTGCAGAAATCAGTTATTACACGCAGGCACCTCCTGCACTCCAAAAGCACGGTGTTCCTAAGAAACCCTTCCCAAGTCGAGCAGTGCGACCAAAGATGCTGAAACACTATGTCAGAGTAAAATATCCCTTCCTATTTGTTTCGCCAAAGAAAGCAGGTGCCAAGGGCAGTTCTTTGAAAAAGTGAAGCAGCAGAGTTCAAACGTGGGGGAGCAGCAGATTGTCAGAGAGCGGGGTTGTCCCCAGCCGGGAATAGACCCCCTAAGCTCCCAACAGGTGACAGGATGTCGGGGACATTCATGTCAGAGCAGGCTGCTGGGACAACGTCCATCCTGGCCCCAGACCAGCCAACGTTCTGGAGAACAACCCACCTGTGCCCTCCTCATCCCATTCCTGGAGCCCAGGTACTATCCCGGGACCCCAAGAGCAGAGACCCAGGGAAGCGCCCTCCCTCCCCTTTCTACAGGCATGGGGGGGGTCCTCCACACCGTGCGCCGGCATCTCCCCAAGCACTGCCCCATGCCCAAGACTTCCTCCTCCGCTCTGTCTACCCCGGCTTCTAAGGCCCTGTTCTCTCAGCTAGTTGCTCCCTCACCACCCAGCCCACAACCCACACTGCTACCAGAAACATTCTTTCCAGGGTCAAAGACACAAATAGCAGAAACAGAACTTGCCTCACACACAGCCAAGTCCGATTCCACCCCCCAGCACCCGATATGGTCCCGGGGCACCACCAGGGGGTCACTCCTGAGCACAGAGCCAGGAGCAGGCCCTGAGCACCCATGGCTGGCTGTGACCTTGGAGGGAATTTTTTTTTCTTCCTGAAGGAAACTAAGAATGCTACTTCTGCTTACAAGATGACCGGACTCAAGCAACTTCAGGCAACATCGTGCCAATTTTTGCCTCCAAAACCATCTACCCAGTCCCACAGTCTCCTAGCTAACCCATCCAGGATTGTAGCCACCATTCCCAGGACGGCAAACCACTGTTCCACCTTATACTCACAGAGCCCCCTACCAACCTCGAAGTGTTCCCCACCAATGCCCCTCCCTAATGCAACCTCAACTTCACACAGCGCTCTCTCTCGCTTCTCTCTCTCTCTCTCTCTCTTTCTCTCTCTCTTTTTTTGGGGCGCACCCAGTGGTGCTCAGGGCTCACTCAGGAATCACTCCTGGAGGGGGCCATAGGGGTTGCTGGGGAACAATCCCAGGGCAACTGTGTGCCAGGCAAGTGCCCTACCCACTGCACTACCTCTCCGGCCCTCCATGCAGCCTTTCTCAAGCTTGGTCAGCAACTCTGTGCTTCTCGACAGCCCCATCCATTCACTGGCCCCTGTGTGCATGTGCATGTGTGTGTGTGTGTGTGTGAGAGAGAGAGAGAGAGAGAGAGAGAGAGAGAGAAAGAGAGAGAAAGAGAGAGAGAAGCGCAGTAGGGGGTACTGCTCATTTTGTGGGTGTTTTAAATTCTTACAGTTCTGGGACCTGGACGATAGTGTGTCCTTCCTGCCAACACTGGCCGGGGGACCCCTGGCATCCGCCTGCACAGCCCGTGCTCAAGCCCTGTCACTGTGTGTGCTCGTCCCCCACTGAGCTCAGCGCCCACACATGGCAGGAGCCCGTGAGGGAGGAGGTCGCAGGAAACGGGCCTTCCCTGCCCGGGGGGGGTGAGTCCAGTCAGGACGGGGAACTGACAATGCAGGGCGGGGAAAGGCCTGGTCAGTGGCCAGGCAGAGCATGTGGACAGCCTCAAACCGCCTCCCCCTGGTGCCTGGAAAACAACTCAAAAAAGGGGTGCGCTGACGACAGGCCAGCAGTGCCAGCCCCCAACACCATCGCTCAGCGTCCTCCAGCCGTCCCAAGCAGCACGTTTAGTTGTGATTTCAATAAGCCTTATTAAGACCCAATTTTCTTGGGTCTTCTTTCAGATTCTGCAGCATTAAAAGCCTCACTGCTTAATTACATTAGGAGCACCTGTATATATTATGTGCAATAAATCAACTTTAATTTACCGCCACACAAGGCTATTCATCTTCTCGGGGTTATTTATTGCTCGGTATTATTGGTGCTGAATTGTCTCCTCTCGGCGGTGAGGAAGAGCAGGCGGGGCAAGAAAACCCAAAGCTGCATTTCAGAATGCTCGGTGATGCAGATCACACACGGACCCGCCAAAAAAAAAAAGAAGAAGGGAAAAGAAACATATAAGCACATCTTGGCAATCTGCTCCTCGCTATTTTCCTAAAACACTCCCCAAACATTTTGATGTTTCCCTTCGCACGCACACACACAGACCAGTTACCCAAGGAAACGCACGGCCTGCAGATCGGGCCTGGCATGCTCGCAGAGAAATGGGAGGCACAAGGCGGGTGCTGGCATCGCGGAAACAGGGGTGCCGAACTACCCCAAGCCGGTGGGGCTGTGCGGATGCTGGGCGGGACCTGACCCAGCTGCTGTCCACACCCCGGGCTGTCCACACCCACGACTCCCACCCAGCCAGGGCCCAAAGCGGCAATCAGAGGGGTGCAGGACTGCTTCCAGACACCCTGAGGGGCAGAGGGAGAGCCGTGCTGTCCTGGGCCCTCCCTTCTTTTCTCAAGCCTCTGACAAGATGCTGCCGTTAAGGCACCTCCTGGGACATTAGATTCAGGTTCCAGGGCCCCAAGTCCGAGGCTCTGGTTCCTACATGTCCCTGGACTTCTCTGCACGGGGAAGCGTGAGAACCGCAGCCACAATTCCCCGGACACACAAGCGGGACCACCCACTGCAGGAGAAATGGAGCCCTGGGACATCTGAGGGTGCCCCCGAGCCATCCAACTACACCAGGTTCAACCTTCCACCCTCGGCCTCTCTCACATCCACCCACAGGCGGTCTGCAAGGCCCTAACCACCCGGGTCACAGGGCAGAGAGTCACCTGCCCTCTGGTACCTTTGCGCCACCTACACTTCACTCGCCAGCCCTGCTCCAACCAGAGCTGATCTGGACGTGAGAAAGGTCAAGTCACAGAGGTACCGGTGGGCCCCCGCCCCAGGCTCTTAAGCTGGGCAACTTGCAGCAACAGGTAGTCTCACTCAGAGACCCCACCTCGGCTTCCTCACCTCACTGGCCCCCAAAGTGCAGGAAAGAAGTGGCACTCCCACCAACACACATACTTCCTCTCCACCTCTCCTCAGGGAAAACTAGGACAGGTTTGAGGGGTCACATGAGACTTTTTTTGCATGGAGACACTTCTCTGCGACACTCTGCCTTCTAAGTCATGCTGGGGAACCTCGCTGGGCGGGCCCCCAGCTGATCCCCTCCCCAGAACAAAAGAGGGCTGAACGGGGCTGGAGGACAGCAGCTCAGCAGGACGGACTTGCTCTTTCTCAGCGCACTAGGTCACCTTCCCATGGGAGCTCACTCTGGGTCCTCAGGAGAGCTCGCCTCCCAGAGATGAGCTCAAGCTCAAACTTGGAGCCAAAGTCCCGGGGCCCAAGATGGGCGGGAGTCCCGCCAAGTGTCCCTGACTCAGTCTTCTACGGAAAAGGTCCCTTCCTATCAGTCACGCCGTCACAGGCCAAAACCTGCTCCTCCCTGGGCCCTCCCTGCTCCCAATCCCCACCAGGGTCTCCTGGCACAGGTGCCCACCAAGTGAAGCAGAGCCTGGGGACCGTGTGCCCCTGCAGAATCCTGGCGGGCTGGGAGGAGCCATGCCCTGCATTGGGGACACGTCCACAGGTGTCACTAAGGAGAGGGTGGCACAGAATCCTCCTGACCCCACCCACTCCAGCAACAAAGAACTGCCCGAGAGAAGACCCGGCAGTAGCCTGGGAATGATGTGCCAACGTCCACACGCTGTCCTCACCCCTGCCAACCCACAGGACCAGCAAGAACCAGGAAGACCAGAGCCCAGGACAGAGTCTGCAGAGCAGGTAGGCCGACAGCAGACCTGCCCGGGCCCTCGTGTCCCCAGCACCATGAAGGTCCCAGCCACGGCTGGGGCCACCCTATGGGGCACTGGCTGGGGCTACCCTAAAGCAGTTCCTGGGTGCCAGGCCTGTGCCAGGGGCTCTGGAAGACAATGGCCTTGTCCCCATAGCCACCAGGACAGTCTTCCCACCCCCTAACTCACAGGTGCCATCCGTGATGCCACACAACCAGGTGTCCACCCCAGACATGACTCTGGGCACGGTAACCTGGCAATACCCCAGCACAGCTGGAAGGGGCCAACACGAGGCCCCTGTGAGCCCACTCCTCCCAGGGGACAGGCAGACAGGGGGAAGATGCCCAGCACATCCCCGTCCCTGGTACCTGGCTACGGGAGCACAAGAGCCCCCAAATTGACATCCTGTTCCCACAAGTGAGGGACCACATAGGGACCCTACGGAACCACTCATAACTCACAGCCGTAGGGGAGACGCCGGCAGCAGTTCAGGTTCCCTCCAGGGAAGGATCAGCTGAGCCTGCAAAGAGCAGAGAGAGAGCAGAGCACGGAGACTCCCACCTCCGCTGGGCTGCCCAAAGCCAAGCGGAACAGCCAACCTCAGACTCGAACCCACCACGAGAGAGCAGCGTGTCGGGCCGTGGAGCCAGCACCACTAACAGGGTGCGAAGGCTCAATCACCCGTGAGGTCCCTGTAATACCTCAGGGTAGAACCATGGAGAGCCCCCAAGCATGGGGGAGTGGAGGAGGAAGGGGGTCTCTGCTGTGGTCCCTGACAGAGCAGCAGCATGGCGCTTCTCCGGACCAGCATTCAACTGTTGGGAAAGAAAGAATGGAAGGGAGGGAAGAAGGGAGGAAAGAAGAGAGGAAGGGAGGAAGGCAAGTACGGAAGAGCCAGCAGAGTCCCAGGAGAACCACCACGGAAACCAGCCGGGCTGGGAGCTGGACAAGGACAGACAGGCCTCCATCTGGGCTCCATCCCAACTCACTGCAGCCTCTCCTAAGGCTGGCCAAGGATTGGGGGACGATGGCCGGCCAGCAAACCCACATGCCCGTACCCAAATCATTCATGCTCCACGAGGCTCCCAACTCCCTCAGTCTCTGAGGCACGGGGTGGCAGCAGGGTGAGAGTCCTCCCTGCTGGCCACTCTGTCCTCACACCATGGTGGGAGACGTGGGGTCATGCTCAGGTTCGCGAGAGGCGCTCGGAAAGGGCTTTACTAGGAAGAGGTGAAGCACCAGGAGCATACGGGAAACAGGCGCTCAGGATTCGACGGCTGCGCCGCACAAACACGGAGCTCAGAGTCACCGGTTTCTCCTGCTGCCAAGGCCAGGTCTCTTTGAGGCCTCCACAGGTGTCCCCAGGCCTGCCCGGTCCCGCCTCCCTTTGTCCCCCGGGTGGCTGTCTGGGCCCTACCCTGTCCCCCACACGAAACCCCAGCCTGAGCCTCCTCTGGGACGCCCATGACTGGCACTGCCGCGCTCCCTCTGGGGAAAGCGAAAGGGCAGGTCTCTGGGGTGTCAGTCTGCCTTAGAAGAGGAACAGAGGAAGCACAGGCCCTGGCCACTCTCCAGCGCACAGTGGCCTTGGGAAAGGCCCTCAGTGCGGCGGGGACCCTCACTGGGCACCTGGACACCGGCTGCTCGCACACTCTCACACTCCAGAAGCCCTCTAATTCCTTACAGACAAAGAGGAAAACAAAAGTGCTCTCAGCAGGTGGGAAGGCCAGGACGAGATTATGAGCAATTAGTGAATCAATGATTCTCAAAGACACTGATTCAGGCCAGCAGTGCTTATTAGGGACCCTCAAGAAAACACAAGGACACAGTGGGGGGAGTGGGGGGAGACTTCCCCACTAACCACTGCCTCTGGCATCTTCCCTCGAACGCTGAAAACTGTACTCAGTCCTACACAGAAAGAAATCTACATGAAGGCTCTTTCCTTAAAGCCAAAAACAAAGTGAAACTCCAACCCGCCACCTCTGTGGGCCACACGAAATCTCTCTCTCCAAAGGCCTGGAAAGGGGCAGGAGCAGGCGAGGGAGAGAAGAGAAAGGGCGTGTCTGAATGCCAACACTGGGCTCTTGGCATCAGGAGGAAGGGGGCGAACAGGACAACTCAGAGCCCTTCCCAGAGTTGTAAGAAGACACTGATTGTGGCCCCCACGTCCACTTCAAAAACCCCTCATCCATCCAGACATCACTCTTAACCAGACAAATGCTTGAGGAGAATGGCCAGCCAAAGACCCACAGCGGTAGGGCATTTGCCTTGAGCCCTGGCGCCACAGAACAACCCCCAGTAGCACGGCTGGGTGTGGCCCCAGCTGCAGGCAATCGCCGAGCCCAGAACCACTGAGGAGAACGGCCTGAACCACTGAGGAGAACGGCCTGAACCACTGAGGAGAACGCCCAGAACCACTGAGGAGAACAGCCTGAACCACTGAGGAGAACGGCCTGAACCACTGAGGAGAACGGCCCAGAAACACTGAGGAGAACAGACTGAACCACTGAGGAGAACAGCCTGAACCACTGAGGAGAACGGCCTGAACCACTGAGGAGAACGCCCCTGAACCACTGAGGAGAACGGCCTGAACCACTGAGGAGAACGGCCTGAAACCACTGAGGAGAACGGCCCAGAACCACTGAGGAGAACGGCCCAGAACCACTGAGGAGAACGGCCTGAACCACTGAGGAGAACGGCCTGAACCACTGAGGAGAACGGCCTGAACCACTGAGGAGAACGGCCTGAACCACTGAGGAGAACGGCCTGAACCACTGAGAACGGCCTGAACCACTGAGGAGAACGGCCTGAACCACTGAGGAGAACGCCCTGAACCACTGAGGAGAACGGCCCAGAACCACTGAGGAGAACGGCCTGAACCACTGAGGAGAATGGCCTGAACCACTGAGGAGAACGGCCTGAACCACTGAGGAGAACGGCCTGAACCACTGAGGAGAACGGCCTGAACCACTGAGGAGAACGGCCTGAACCACTGAGGAGAACGGCCTGAACCACTGAGGAGAACGGCCTGAACCACTGAGGAGAACGGCCAGTGCCAGTCCCACGAAGGCTCATCTGTGGCTCCCATGACCACCATGATGAATTCTCTTCTGAAAGGCAGGTGCCAAGAGTGCAAGCCACATCTCGGAGTGGGGATGAAGAAAGCTCTAAGCAAATGGGGGGGCCAACCCATGTGCGGAGATGGGACCTGCTTTCCCCGTAGGCGGCTCCTGACAGGAGAGAGAGAAACCACAGGAAACCCATGCCCTGACCAGTGCTTGGCTCCAGTGACCCACTCGCTCCATCTTTTAAAGCTGACCAGGAGGACAGAGGCCAACGCTGTCTGACCACTCCATCCACCACTGAGCAGGGATCAGCCCTCTCTTCCCCACGGGCCTCTTCCAGGGCCCACCGACATCAGGAGCAGCAGGAATTCCAAACTCTGCTGAGGAACGATCTCGTCCAACCCTCCCTCCCTCCCTCCCTCCCTCCCTCCCTCCCTTCTTTCTTTCTTCTTTTCTTTGCATCACACCCAGCAATGCTCAGGGGTTTACTCCTGGCTCTTCACTCAGGAGTTACTCCTGGCAGTTCTCGGGCACCATATGGGATGCTGAGGATCAAACCTGGGTCGGCCACATGCAAGGCAAACACCCTCCCCCTCTGTGCTATCGCTCTGACCCCATATCCAACATTTTCATTAATTACTTTCTTTACAAAGGGCGAGAGCAGTGGGGCACCTTGCATGGATGTGCCCCAACTCCAGTTCAGGCCTCAGAAATCAGAGGGTGTGGACCCCAGTGTGTGGCCCTCCTGGTTCCCAGGTCCTGGGCGCTCAGAAGCGCCAGCACTGAACTGTCTGTCTGGTCTACGGAGTACCACTGGCAGCCCCTGAACACTGTCTGGGTGGTGCCTGAGAGAAACGGATTTAAGTATGATCCAGCAAACCACATCGCCTCTGTTTCTCCTGACTTCAAGCTTTCGCCTGTCTCGTCCTGAAGAGGGGCCTGTAATAGAGCCCCCAGTCACTTACATAAACTTTTTTCTCCAGATTTCAAAGCCAGCTGTGCTGCACAGCTGTAGGCAACAAACTCTTGAAAATGAAAAGCAAAAGATGGCGGCACACACACACACACACACACACACACACACCTCTGAGATACATACATAGAGCACACAGGTTTATTTTTTTTACTTGGAGTGAGAGACACAGGAGTGTGACTTCTGGGCCAGCAGCTTCACAGAAGGTATTTGGGGGTAGGACTGGGGCAGCCCTGAGGCTTACAGACAGCAGTCACAGGACACCCTTGGTATTGCTGCTGTGGGAAGGGGTCCCCAGGACAGCCACCACGGGGCAGAGCGTGACAGGGTCATGGAAGGCCAATGGGACCAGGTGTGCTTGGCCCCACACTAGAAGCTCGCTCCGCACGGCAACCCTTCCCTTTTATTTGGGGGTGTCCGCTTTCTGGGCAACACCCAGCGATGCTCAGGACTTACTCATGGCTCTGTGCTCAGGGATCACTCCTGGTCAGGCTCAGGAGACCATATGAGGTACTGAAGATCGATGGAACCTGTGTTGGGCACGTGCCGGACAAGCAGCCTCCCCACCGTACTTCTCCATCACGGGCCCCTCTTCAGAACGAAGACAGAAAACAAATGTGGGGCCCAAGCCCTGCACAGCATCCAAGCAGCAGGGTCCCCTTTGTTTGTTTTTATTTTCTTTTGGGTCACACCCGCGATGCTCAGGGGTTTCTCCTGGCTCTGCACTCAGGAATTACTCCCTGGCAGTGCTAGGGGGACCATATGGGATGCCGGGATCGAACCCGGCCGGCATGGGCCACGCGCAAGGCAAACACCTTACCCGCTGGGCTATCGCCCGCCCCCAGCAGGGGTCCCCTTTGGAGAGCCTCACCTCACAAGCTTCCATCGCCCCCGAGCTGGCTATTTTCATTTGGCACCATGCCCTTTTCAACAGCGTTTACAAATACAGAGTGATAGATGCTTCCTAATCCAAGGGGTTCCAGATCAGCCCCACGGGGCACCATGGACGTGTGCCCCAGCCGACCCCTCAGCCTGCAGCCCCGGGTGCAGGCAGCCCCTCTTCTCCAGGGGAAGTGCCTTCCACTCAGCCCCGATCCTGGGCCAGCGCTCCGTTTCCAGCAGCTTCTGAGGGAGAGTCCCCAGAGGAGCACCCATTCTGCCAGCTGGGTGGGGGACGGGGGCACATTTCCCCTTCCCATGCTTTTCCAAGGCCCCCACGGAGTGTGGGGGTGTGGGGGGGAGAGGATCTGGAAGAGTTTCTTCTCTCTCTCTCTCTCACCTCTTTCTTTTTACCTAAATAAATGTTCGCATGCTCCTTAAGTGGTCTGGGACTTGGCATCCATCACCAACACATCTATAATGGATCAGGAGCCGATCTGCTTCTGATTATCACAGACAAACTGAGCCCCCTGAAGCTGGGGGGGTGGGAGCTGGAAAGAGAACATACGGGCTTTGAAAGGGTCAGAGCCACCACGCACCTCCAGGATTCTGCCCCTAGCCCCCCCTGCCCCCCAAAAGCACCTCAGCCCTGGGGGCTGGTGCAACTCTTGGGCCCACCACCCTGCTCAGCAAAGTCCAGGCCACTCACTGTGGCTTGCAGTGGGGGCCTTGCTCAAGCGACAATGATTTCTGGAGATCCTAAAGAGCTGGAGGAAGAGGAGGCGGCGGCGCGGAAGCAGATATGTCAGGGCCCTGCCCCAGCATGCAAAAACCAGAGACAAGCCCCCAGCTCACATGGCTGCCCGGGGTGGGGGACAAGAACGGTCTATTGTTTAAACAGTAACAGGGCTGCTGGACACGGGCAATTTAAAATCAAACGCAGCCCCCGTCACAGCCGTCTGCGGTTAGAGGTGAACGCGGCATTTCAAAGGCACAAGCCCTGCCCCGGCGGCCGCCTCCCTGAGGGCCCGGAGGCCTCCTCAGGTACTGGACCGCCACAGCCGCCCACCCAGCTGCCCTGTCCGCAAGAGCGCCTGCCCGAGTTTCCTCAGGAAAAAAGAAAAAAAGTTGTTTTTTTCCCTTTCAAGTCGCAGAAGCAGCCTCGCCCTCCTCTCCCTCCACGGAGCACCACGTAGGAGGCTTGGGAGAAGCTGAGTAATATCTTGTCACCGAGGTAAAAGGCTCAATTACAAAATCTGCGGAAGGTTCCCAAGGAACAGTCACCTGCTGTGACAGTGACTTACACAGACCCGGGAGACACGCTCAAATATTTCCCCTCGCCACCCCAGCACACGCACGCCACGCCCCCCACACGCGGCACACATGCGCACATTTACATGCGCTCTCGCCTCAGAGGAGCGTGAGGGGTAGACTCAGTTCTCAATTTTTTTTTTTTTTTTTTTTTGCTGTCATAAAGACATCCACTCTGCAACCTGGCTCCTCACGTCTGACATAAAGCAACAACCTAGACCCGGCCACACACAAGCTCGATTCTCCCGCACCTCAGCAGGAATCCCAGCTCCAGAGCCCAGTACTCATTTTAGTTTCAGATTTAGTGTGTGTGTGTGTGTGTGTGTGTGTGTGTGTGTGTGTGTGTGTGTGTGTGTGTGTGTGTGTGTGTGTGTGTGTGTGTGTGTGTGGTAGGGGACAGGAATGCTGCAGCCATCTCCTGACTGTGCACAGCCAAACCACCTTAGGGTGGCTCCCTTCACCCAGCGGCGGGAGAACAGAAAGTTCCAACCCTGGAGAAACAAGGGCCAGAGTATCTGCTACACACGAGACCACACATCGTCTCCTACTTTAGGACTGAAACCGATCCGGGTCACTTTGTCAAGCACGTGAACCCCAAGGTCACCAAGCAACAGAGTCTGGCCTGATCTGAGTCCCCTGCTTTCATCTCAAAGATCAAACCAAGGGGGTCGGGGTTCCCATGCCGGGTGGGTCAGCCCAGCTCCAAGGAGCATCCTAAATGAAGACACATTTTCAGGCTGTTTGATCTCCGTAAGGTCTCCCAAGGCGTCTTTTGTCTAAGTGTGGCCCCAGATTCTCCAAGTACTTCGCCAGAGTGGCCTTAGCCAAGTTGTCAGTCCACCAAAACACTCCAGTCCAAAGGGTTCACTCACACCCCGAGCCCCTCAGAGGCACACCTCTCACAGGCACGCCCTCACAAGCACCCCTTTGATTTGCTGGAAGGCCTCTGCAGAGCACAACTGCACCCAGAAGACAACGGACATGCTGTCTGCTGGGGACAAGGCACTCTGAAGGCCTCTCTCCAAGGCAGGAGCCCAGCTTGGGTTTTGAATGGAAGACTGGGAGGGCCTGAAGGAGGAGCTCAACGGACTGGGCTGGGAGGGACAGACAGGCTCTGAGAACCAGTCAGCAGGAGAGTCACGCTAGCAATGGCCCACTCAAGGGCGGGAGGCTGCTTGGACAGCAAAGACCAAAACAATGCCCTGGAGACCATTCTCCACCTTAGGAGCCCAGTGGGGAAGCAGGATAATCAACCCCGCAGACAGAAAGGGAAGAGGCGCAGAAAGGCAGGGAATGGGCTGGGCCAGAGCCTCAATCTACACTCCTCACGCTGGAACCGCACAGGGCCACAATAGCTCTGCACTGGACCTTGTCACACAAAACCAGGATGAGCCCCTAGAGACAGGTCCAGGGAGGTCCACACAGTCAGTCAGACCCCACCAAGACCACCTGTATGGGCCGCACCCACCTGGTGACAAGCCCAAACAGGTGTCTCCTCCAGGAAACCTGACATCTATGAAATTCATACAGGGGTGCCCGGGTGACACCATGTTCCTCCCAACACCCACCTGGCCAGGCCCCCACCAGCCTATTCCAAACCTATTCATGCTGCCTACTGACCCCCATATGCCTGAACTAGGTTTGAGGACAGAGACGAAGAACTTTTCCTTGGAATCAGAACTTCTTGCTCATTGTTTCCTAGCTTCCACCACGGGTCTCTTAACTCACGAGGTAGGCAGACTCAAGCATGGTGTTCCGTTTACAGGAAAGTCCCTACACACGTGCCCACCTTACTGTCCGCTTCCCGGGGGCCCCTCGTGGAGAGCATGGACTTCCACGGGGTAGAATTCAAGGCCTGCCCAGGCTCAGTGGCCCTGCCTGTGTCTCCCAGGAACCCACACCCAGTCCTGGGTAGAGTAGGGAATCTCTGCATAAAGGCAGCAGACCACGCCCACTTCTTCCTTTACATGTTCCGGTGCCTGACTCATGGAATTCTAGCTGCTGCTGCTCCAGCTTACATAGCAGGTGGCCTTGGGATCAGTGCTCTGGATAGCATAAACGTCCCTCTGATTCCTCATGGGCCAGTGTTCTGGATCACAAATGCACCATAGACCTGTGCACTGGCCTCACATACACTCCGCATACTCATATGCATATATGTACACACATGCACACATGCTCACACACCCATGCGAGGCATGCACACGCCGACTCGCATACACTGCTATGAGAAACAGGTGCTACGATGCTGTGCTTTACAACCACCCCCAGGAGAGAAAAAGCCATCAAAAGCCAGAACTGTGTCTACCCAACACTTAGGAACAGTCTGAAATCGCAAAACAGCCTTTGATCAAGCTGGTCTCGGTCAAGCAAGGCATCTGGAGTTCCACATTGGACCAGATGTGCGCAGCCAAAACACGAAGCCGCTGGCTCTACGTCACTTCTCCCCACCCCACCCCTTCCCCTCCTGCAGTGAGAAGTGACTAAGGCATCAGGCAAGAGGAGACCCCCCCACTAAGCTGCCAGGTGCAGAGGCAGCTGGGGGCACTCTACGCCAAGCCCGCAGACGGGCACCCCGCGTCCCCAGCTCTCTGGCGGTTCCTGGCCTGGCACTTCAGGCAGAGCACGGCTCTGGGACAGACTGTCTCCTCCTCCGGGGAAAGCTGTCTGAGGCAGGGAGTCACACTCTGCCGAGCTCGACTGTTTTCTTGATGTGGCCTGTCTGCTTCCATGCGCTGCCGACCGCCTCGGGGAGCCTTCACTCAGCCCAGGGCGCTGCTGCTAACCATGAGAGCA
Organism: Cryptotis parvus; assembly: GCA_021461705.1. Classification (NCBI taxonomy): domain Eukaryota; kingdom Metazoa; phylum Chordata; class Mammalia; order Eulipotyphla; family Soricidae; genus Cryptotis; species Cryptotis parvus. The sequence goes on along the minus strand of JAJIBD010000892.1, from coordinate 85,324 downwards.
GCCCGGCGTGCAGCGTGCTATGCAGGGCCGGTCTGAGCACTTGGGAATCGCATGTGGGTGACCCCATAACAAGTCTGCCAGGCAGATCCAAGGGCGGGAGGGGGCGGGCAGGTACCCCTGCCTCACAGACCACAGCCAGACAAGCTCCACAACCTCTGCAGGTGACGCAGACCAGAAACAGTTGGGCTGAAGACACGCCACCCCTATGCCATTCCCTCAGGCCCCTGGCAGCTCCGCTTCCCACCCACACTCCTAACCCCTTCCCATCTACAGACCAGACGGGGACACTGAGGCACACAACTGCAAAGCAACTCACCCAAGGCTCCAGGCAGCTCCCCAGCATCAGGCTGACACCCAGAAAGTGAGGGACCCTCTCCCCACACTGAGATGTCCCTCCGGCCCCAGGTCCATTCTGTCCAAGCCATCCTCTCTCCCCTGCCCAACTGTCCCACCAAAAAGAGAATGAACCCAGAAGACACCCAGTCTAAGGTCCTAAATGCTGCCCCGCTTGGGAGGAAGCAGGTTACCTCTCCTCTGTAGGCCCTTGACCAGGCTGGACAGGGGAACTGGCTGGCGGGCTCTGGCCCTGCTCTTCCCGATTCCCTCCCAGCAAGGACCCTCAGCGCCTCTGGGCCCAAGGGAGCTGCTCCCCTAGGCCTCGCCTTCACAGGGATGGACCCTAAGACATTGAGCATCACGCCCTAAGACGCTGAGCAAATGAGGAGAATGGAATCCTGCGTGTCTGAGGACACTGAAGAAATGACCTTCCTTTGCCGAAAGGAAACTGAGGCCAAGGGCAGCAGTGGCAGGTGGCAGCTGCCAGCTGGCCAAGGCTCCATGGTGTGGGCAAGGGGACAGAAACTGGAGGGAAGAAACTCACTGTGAAGCCCTGCTCCCTGGAGCACTCTTTGTCAGAGTTTCCCTTCTTTTCGCTTCATCTCCTCGCTGCTGCCGTCACGAGAAGCGGGGTCACACATGCTTGGTGCAGGGGCACACCAGACTCACCCACACCGGCCAACGTGCACCGGAGCCACAGCACTCCATGATGGGCGCTGGGGTCCCAGATAGCAGAGCTGCCGAAAGTGCACGCGTGAGGGCGCCAGGAGGCAAACTCACAGCCTCAGGTTCACAGGCCAGGTCCCTGGGCCTGCTTCCAGGCCCTCACCTTCCCTTACGGATCTCTTGACTTCACCAGGCTCAGATTTTGCAGTGCTGGGGACTCACACAGGCACAGCCCGCATTGTGATACTGAGCTATAGACCGGATATAACAGAAAACCTCTTATTTTATTGGTTTAGGGGTCACCACCTGGCAGTCTGTGAGCCCTGAGCTCAGAGATCACTTCTGGTGGGGCTCGGGGACCATCTGTGGTACCAGACATCAAGCCCAGGTGAGGCAAGCACCGTCCCCACTGTACTCTCTCTCCAGCGCCAATGCCCTTATTTTAAAGAGGAACAACTGGCTCCAGACCACTGAGATGCTTTCTTGAGAGGTCAGCCACACACCTCGTTGTGTCCATCTCTTTGTTCCTTTGGCTTTTTATCCATAAGAAACTTTCATGAAAGAAAGCATGTACGCACAAAACAAAATAAATAATAAAAGGGCGTTTTGTCACACCAGTTGAAATTCCCTCATCAAGCAACTGAGGTCTAAACTGGCTCCTAATTAATATTAACCCTCCAAATCAGAGCCGTGCTCAGAAAGCCCTGGATGAAAAGACTCAGGGTTGGGGTGGGGGAGGGAGAGAGTCTCTAATTTTCTTTTTACTTCATCTGGAAAATTAAGAGCACCGCTGATTTGAACAAGAAATCATCAAGGAAAGCAATCACCACTCCACACGGCCCGTAACCGGTGGACTTGGCTGTGGGACCTGCCAATCCCATGTGCCGAAATTAAAATGACTGTGTCGAGAATAGTAATGATGGGTCCATTCCTGCCCCCTTCACCTTCGGCAGATGCAGAACCTGAAGGAAGATCCAGGAGGAGACGGCAAGACAGCCGTCCTCTCAGGGTGCGCCAAAGAAACCAGCCGACCCACTGCCCATTCCCAGATGAGAATGTGCCCCCGACTCCGACATGGGAGATAATGAAGGGGCACGGTGAATGTGAAGCATTAGCGCCTCCACTCCAAACCCAACGCTTATTTGCTGTTTCTGCATTAATTACAATAAACTGCTTCATAGCCTAGCGATCACTTAATGGAGCAGCAAATATGGCTTTTTCCCTATAATTAGTCAATGTAATCTAGTCCTACTTCCTCCTCTCGGCCACCTCTTGCCATCCTCAACACTCATATTCTCATATGCCCATCCCCTGAACCTAGGTCTACTCTCACACAAATCTCCTCCCCACCCCACCCCTCTTCGGAGACCCCAGGCCTCCGGGAAAACCAATGATGGACGAGGTTGTGGGAAGTGCAGAGTTGCGAACCCGCAAAATTCAGTTGCCTTATGGCACGTCAGCTCTTTTCCTGCCTGGGTCTAGCGCTGAGGTGGGAATCTACTAGTCTTGGCTGGTCACTGGGGTCACCTCCAGGAGCTCCACCAACTTCTTTGCACTCTCAAGTCTGGGCCCCCTGCCAAGTCTGCAAATAAAACCAAACGCTCTATGTATTACCTCTCCCCAAAAAGCCTATCAAAGGTTCTATGAGAAAGTGCCATGTTCTGTCCCTAACTCCTCCCATTCTTCCTCTATCCTCATCTGGGGAGAAGAATCTTTCGTTCATTCCCCCGGCATCCTTTCTTCTCAGCAACCCCCCATACACCCCCAGCCCTGCTCAAACCTCTTCAGCCATCCAGCTTCTGGCCATCAGCAAATTTCAAAAGAACAAATCCACCTTTCACAGACTCGGGGACATCACTGAAGGCTCCTAATAAAGCGACCGCCTTGACCTTGAAAGGGCGGGTCTTGTGAAATGAAGTCCCTGAGACCGCCTGTGTGTGGAGCTTAAGGGTCACCAGAGCCATTTCCTCTCTCTCATCTGTCCTCCTCTGTTTGAGGGACAACAGCCAAGGTCAGGGCTGGCCCTGCCAGTGGGAGCAGAACTCCACAGTGCACCTTTCTCAGCCTCGGGATGGGGCTGGATAAGGGGAAGAAACGGAGGGTAACCCTACATTAGGTGCCTGGTTTCATAACGACAATTCTGGGATCCCCAATTTTCAAGATGCATTATGGGAAAGGTCAAGAAGTCAATACCTGCCCAAGGTCACAATGGAGAGAGGCGGCACCAACATTCATACCAGGTACCGCTGAGCCACGGCGTGCTGAGACGACAGACCTCACTGCTCAGCCGTGTTTTCTTCTTATGCTGGACGGACGGGACGCACGACACACACACACACACACACACACACACACACACAGAGCAGCCAGAAGCCTAGTACACAGCTCCCTGTTTACACAGTTTTCCCCTTGGACTACCCAGGGAGCTCTGAGGGCCGTTTCCCACTGAGAACAGGTTAAAGGGCGCACACTTGTCTGCACCTACGTGACACATGGGTTTCATCCGAGTATATACATTCGCGCACGTCCACTGTCTCTCCACTTGTGCATACACCCTCCTCTGTCTCAAGAACTACGTGGAGGGAAACAATTCAGACAGTAACAGCTGCTGCACTCACAGCACCCCCCCCTCAACCACAAGTCAGCAGGTGGCCCAAGGCCCTGGAGGGACTTCACCCTCTAACCAGACCCCAACTCACTCCCATGAGCTAACCACATGGCACACACAGTTTCCAACATCTCATCTGCTGGCAAACAACGATCCCCAGGCAACCACCGCAGCAAGCAGATGCCCTGGGCCCCGCTAGGTGCAGGCACTGAAGCAAAGGCGCTGAACAATCGGCTGTCGCCTTGCTCCAGAAAAGCGGCAGAGCAGGGATCCAAACGCGAGATCTGGACCCGAGTCCAGACCCTGACACACGCGGTAGACGGCCTGAACAGATGGGAATGGAGTCAGGAGATGCTGGCGTGGGCATCCAACATCCCTGTGGAGCTTCATTCTCCCTCCTCAGGCCCCGACATGTAAGATGTTCACAACAAGCCGGTGTCATGATTTCTCTGTGGAGAACAATTGTTCTAGTCACACTCTCCTGTCGATACCAGAGCTCGGCTGCAAGGGGCTGGGCAGCTCTCCCCCTCCACACAGGGCCGGAGGTGCCTGAGGATACTCAAGTTCGAATGCACGAGGCATCTCCTCTAACTTGGAGGTTTTGTGTGGCTAGACTGAAAACGCTCCCCCAGTCGGGGCCTTCCAGAGGGACACCCACAGGTCCGACTGTCCTCTCCCCACAGGGAAGGTGCTTTCAGGATGGCTGTTTCCTGGGCACCCTCTGGTCGGATCTGCCGGGTCAGGGTGAAGAGAGGCTGTGGAGAAAGCGAGTGCTGTGAGGGCTCAGGCCAGGAGCAAGCCAGTGATGAGGCGATAAAGTCAACTGCTCCATGCTACCACGGCCGAGTGTCAAGAATGGGCAACCTAAGCGGGGCTTGGGCTCCAAAGAACCTTCGCTGAATTCTTTCTTTCATTGGTTTGTTTCTTTGGTTTTGTTTTTTTTCTTTTTTGGGTCACACCCAGCAATGCTCAGGGGTTACTCCTGGCTCTTCACTCAGGAATTACTCCTGGCAGTGCTCAGGGAACCATAAGAGATGCCGGGATTGAACCCAGGTCGGCTGCATGCAAGGCAACGCTCTACCGCTGCGCTACTGCTCCGGCCCCTTGGCTGAATTCTTCCAGCAAGCACACCCAAGAAACTCAGCCCCCTCCCCACCCCACTCTGCCAGTCAGGTCAATGTCTGTGTGGAGGCCGTGAGACGTCACTTTCTAATAAGGAGAGGAAGATGGGAGCCTGAATTTGGGCGTGCGGTGGGAGGAGAGGAGGAGTGAGGGGGACCGGGCACTCATTAACTCCACAGCCTGGGCAAGGCGATGCTGCCACCTCAGCTTCCCCCACCCCTATTACCACAAGAAAACAAGTTCCAAACCTGGCTCCACAGTGGAGGGGTGGGGGGACTTAGGGGAGGCGAAATTTGTATAATTAAAATTATACTTGTGAAATACAAACACACTTTAATTTCCTAAGGGCCTCCTAATCAAGTCAGAAGTTCTCACTAAAACCAATTACCGCTTTGAACACGGAGGGGCGGCCTGACACGGCGCGGTCTTGGGGAGACGGCTGTCCAGGCCGCTCCGAGCTCACGCATGCTGCTAGTCTGATCCTTCTTCCCAGACGGAAGAGAGGGTGAACCTACTGGTGGGCTCTCAGAGTTATGCTTATGAGTTGAAACACTGTTTTGTTTGTTTGCCTTCAGCTACAAAAATGACATATTTGAGAGCTATCCCAGAGGGAATTGAGTTGAAAGGGATTTAAAAAAAATAAAAATAAAAAAAGCACGCATCAATAAATTCACTCTATTTCCACCCAGCCCAGGCCTCACGGCGAGCTGCTTCTCCCTGAAGATCGTACAGCAGATTTTCAAAGCCGCCCCCTCCTCCTCTGCGCTGAGCATGCTTGTCCCGGGTGCCAGGAGGAAGAGCCCGGCTTGTGTCCACAGCAGACGTAACACAGCCCGGCCGGGAAGCAGGGACATACATATACGTCTCTCACCTCCGCACCAGGTAATCTACCCCAGACGCCGCTGCCTCTCTTGAGTAACTGGAAATTCTTGCACAAGAGCAACGTGGAAATACAGAATGGCCTCCAAGGCACTGAAATATTTAAGAAGCAGTTGCAATGTTCCATTTATACCATCAATATGAAATGTTACCGGGCTAGGGCCTTGGAGAAAAAGAAAGAAGAACGAGAAAGCAGCCACGTGCGGCGGGCTTTCTCTTCCCGTTTCAGAAGAGAGGACTGACTTCCCTCACTCCGGCCTGGGGCGGCCCCACAGTGCCCGGCTGTACGACGCCAGCCGCCAGGGCCACCCACCCAGGTTTTGGCAGGTCCCTGAACAGTGACTGCTCTCGTCTTCCAGCTTCACCACTGGGGGCCGGAGAGATAAAGGACAGCACAGTAAGAGGGTTTGGTGCTTGTCCTGGGCACAGCCAACCCTGGCTCAACTCCCAGTAAGTACATGTTGGCCCACCAAGCACTGTACAGGAGTGGTCCCTGCCTTTGAGTAGGTGGATACCGGGAACCCGCCACACTCGGCTTCTGGAGACTGGAGAACACTGCAGGCGACCGCACAGGAGAGGAGGTCAATCTTCCTTAGGGAGACTTAGGAAAGCAGGCGCCTACACGCACGCCAACAAGCACAGCGCCTCAGCTGAGAGTAAGTTTCTTCTCTTTGGTGCTTTATTCAAACTCTCTCTTCTCTCTCTCTCCCTCTCTCCCCTTTCTCTCTCTCTCTCTCCCTTTCTCTCCTCTCTCTCTCTCTCTCCCTCTCTCTCCCTCTCTCTCTCTCTCTCCTCTCTCTCTCCCTCTCTCTCTCTCTCTCTCTCTCTCTCTCACACACACACACACACACACAAACCATGCTCTGAAAGTCGTTTACAACATGCAGCTTTGGGGGTGGGGGATGTGGGGAAGAAGTGCGCCCAGGGAGAGCAATTGGCCGTCTATTTGCAATCGCCCAAAGAGAATAATTCATTTTGGTGGAGGATATGGATGAAACCCTGAATACATTTCAACACCGTTTCCTGCCCTTCAAAACAATAAAAATGTAAAAACCCAGACGAAAGCAGGCCTGGGGTGGCAGGAACGAGAGTCTCTTGACCCCGGAGGAATTTATTCTCCGCGAGTACTCTCTCCTCAGAATGCATCATCAAGACCATTTTATTAGATTTCTCTAAACCCTTGAAATTGTCACATAATTGAAACAGAAACAGCAATTTAGAGTTCTGGATGGATTTCTTAAAAAGAAGATGCTGGGCTAGACCAACAGCCCTCCTGACCTGCGCGCCCCAAACCTAAATGCAAGGTTCCTGGCACACAAAACCCTATTTATCTTTTAAATCCTCCCCTGCCACAAAAGTTACACATGCCCCCTAACGCCTTAGATTTCAGGACGTTTGGGGAGAAACTCATCCCAGACAACAGGCTAAAAAAAGAATCCATTAGCATTAACTCGCCTGTCACAGCCAGTGACAAATAAACGAATGTGATGCTTTCAGATCAGTCACTGGTGCAGCTACCCCCAGGCAGATAAAGAGCAGGACCGGGAGGGAGGAGGCCGCACAGTTCTCTCACACAGCGGTGTCCTAGCTGTGCCCTCGCCGCTCCCTAGGACCTCATTCTCGGAGGCAGCAGAAACACAGGCCCTGGACTCGGAAAAGGAAATGAGCTCCTCACGCCCTCCCATGGAGCATCCCCAAGATAAAGGGCTGTGCCATCCCCCTTCCAGAGCCAGGCCCCCGGGGCCCAACCCCAGGCACCTGCTCACCGCTGCCACTTCTGGCCAGCACCCTTACAAGGGAGCCCTGAGCTCTGCCTCCGCAAGCCGGGAGGGAAGTAAGGGGTGACTGGGCAGAACTGTCCTTGGGGTCAGCCAAGAGAGTGGGGGTTCACCCTAGGCCCTTCTCGGACATGAACTCATCTAATCCCTGTTAACTATCTGATGACGTGGGCACTGCTGAAATCCGCCTTTAACAAGATGAAGCCACGGAGACACGACACCATGGGGGGATTTGGATTTGCCCAGAATTTCAGAGCAAGTGAAGTGGCATTCCACAGCATTGAACAGGCTCTCGGGAAACAGGAATTGGGGGAAGCTAACCGGAAGCTTCCTGACCAGACAATAATACATTTCATTTGCCAACGGAGGATCTGACAAGTGGTCAGAAAGGCAGGGGTCCTCCGCCAGCTGCTCGCCTCTGAGGTCACAGCGGCACCCTGCTGGGGGCGGCAGACACCTGGGACAGACGTCCAGAGACCAGCTCAGGCCCCTACTAGTTCTAGGTGCTTGGAAAGCAGCCTTAGTTTCTCCATCAGTAGGGAGAGACCACCACAGACAACTGTAAGGACGCAAACAGGGGCAAGGGTGAAGCGCCCGTGTGCTTGGGGCTGAGCTGACCACAGGCTGGCTTGCAACAAAGACCAGTCATTATGCTCTTGAATTTTTCTTGATCATTCAACATCTCAAACAGCAAATACAACAGAGTCCAGGGAGCTCTCCCCACGCACCCCACTTCCCCCAAGAGAGATTCTGCAGGGGCCAGGAGCCAAATACTCTCTTTGGAAAGAGAGGGAGAACAGGGGTCCGTCTCCCTTGAGGTTTCCTTGGGCCCCCACAAAGGGCCACCCCTGCCCAAGCCACTGCTACAGTGTGCCTCAGGCTTCCGGTCCCAGCTACACGAGCCCATTACCCTCATAGCACACTGGAAGTCAAGGCCACAGAGACCTCTACACTCACGTCCCTCCTCCTCTAGCGGCCACCGGCACCACACAGGGCTGGCCTATGAAATTATGTGTGCTGCGGTCAGCAGAGCCGGCTTGGACGTCCACACCAAGGAACACTATCCACCCACAGGGCATCCATGGCCACAGCTTGATGGTTAAGGACAGAACTTGGGGGTTTGGGGATTCAGTAAAGACACCAGAGGGGGGGAGCACAGGCAGAAACAAGACCTCTGCAGCTCCGCCACGTGGCCACACCCCTGTGCCCCCCATGATGGCTGGGTCAGGGGGCTCTGGCCAAGAACACACACTCTTGGGGCCAGCATTCCCAAGAACGGATGATACACAGAAGACACGGAAATGGAGAAGGTCTCCAGGAAACGGCCTCAGTCACAGACCTGCTCACACTGGTCTAAGGGAGTCAGAGGGTTCCCAGGGCGTCTCTGGGGTCATATCAGGCACCCCAGCACCTGCCAAAGGAAGTCCAACCAGTCTACGAGGCTGGCTCTCAAGGGCCCCACAACCTACTCGCCAAGCCTCGCCCAGCTTGCCACAGCACCCTGTCCATAGGGCACGTCCTGGACCTTTCCAGTCCAGAGGCAGGAGACAGTCTTGTCTCTGGCTGCCTGTACTTCAGGCCCTGGACCAAACCCCCCCCGCCTCCTGCTGCGGCGGCTGGCTCTGCTCCTCTCCCCTCCACATGCTCCTCCCCTCTCGTCTCTCTGGGGCCCCAGGGGAAAGCCCCGTGTTTCCGATGCTATTCTGCACCCACCCAGGTCGCTCCCTGGAGTGGAGGGTGACAGGCCCTCAGAACTAAGGGCGCTTGCTTTTATTTTTAATGAGTAAAATGTGCCTGTGCCCTTGAAATTTACTGTCCAGTGGAGGTGATAAGGCACGAGCTGAAACAACCCTAAATCCCAGAGCAAAGTGCTTACCACAGTGCCCGGTGCTGGGCAGAAACTTGGTAAATAATTACTGAATTCGGTGAAGGTGGCTACTGACTGTGTTAAAGACGGGACCCAGCCCCGCCCCAGTGCAGCCCCGAGCCTGGCGAGCTTTCACACCTGCCTGCTGCTCCCCTGCTGCTGTGCGCCACTGGACAGAAAGTTCCACAGGACGAGGGACTCTGTCTTACTCCCCATCTGTTCCCGGAAACTCACAGGGCGCCTGGCCCCCCGCAGGAGCTCAATAAGCTCCAGAGAATAAATGAGCGCAAGTCTGCCCCAATGCCTGAGGAATGCGTCAAAACGCTTTTTGCTCCTGGATCACTGCTGGAAGGGCCATAACCGAAGGGAAGACAAAGCACCCAGGATATCTGGAGACAGGAGCAATCCGTCCCAGGAAAGCAGGCAGCGCCTGATGGGAAGGTGACAGGGGAGCCAGCCGGGCTCTCAAAGAGGGTCTGTTTTGTTCTGCAGTGGGAAGAAAGGACGGCTCGTCCGCGAAGGGTAGACGCACTGTCTCAAAGCAGCACAAGTCAGGGAAGGGGGCCGGGAGAAGCCCTCACACAGAGCCAGAAGGCCCCTCACTCCCAGGACAGGAAGATCTGCCCTGCTCCGTGAGCATCCGAGAACCACGGAGGGGGCTTGAGTCACCCCTGAAAGTGGATGCCCACCCAGTCTCCGAAAGCAAGGATGAAACAAACCATTTAGAGGACAGAGATGGTCACTGCATCTCCCTGTGTTGAGGTACCCTCAGTCCACTTTGGTTTTAATAACACAAAACTGAAAAAAAATAAAACTAAGGGCCAGAAAGATAGTACAGTGGGTAGGGCATTTATTTGCCTTGCACAGGGCCAACCCAGGTTCAATCCCCGGCATCCCATATGGTTCCCTGAGCCCCACCAGGAGTAATTTCTGAGTGCAGAGCCAGTAATAACCCCTGAATATCACCAGGTGTGACCCAACAAACAAACAAAAAAAATACAAAACAGAGGCCAGGAAGAAAGTTCAAAGGGCAGAGCACAAGCTTTGCATGGGGGGAGTGGAGGGGGCAGTGCCATCCCCAGCACCAACCCCCATCCCCAAGCACTGCTGGACATTACCCCTGAGCAGGAGTGCCCCTGGAATTCCACTGAGCACAGCCTCCAAACCCAATGAAGTTATACACACACACACACACACACACACACACACACACACACACACACACACAAGAGAAGAATGGAACAGGATATCTGGGATATCTGTCACCTCCCACTGTGGCCAACTGTCTCCTCCTCAGAGGGTGTCTCTTCCTCAGAGGACGCTAAGAGGACCCCCATATCTGACAGTGGATACAAAGGTCCACATCTCGGTCACCTGAAGGCCAGGACGCCAGAATGAAGCCAAGGCAAGGCCCAATGCAGGGATAGGACGTTTGGAGGGCGGTCAGCTCCCTGGGAGCTGACTGCTGCAGACAGGAAGTGAGACAGCATGGGCAGCTATTCCACGATCCCCGGGGGCCACAGCACTTGGCCACAAGTGCACATACACTACCCGGCCTTGCTGCTGAGAGCAGGGCTCCTGGCTCCCCAGTGACAGCAGGAGCTTGTCAGAGGGTTTTCTAGTGACCAGGCCCCCTGCAGTGAGAGGAGGCCAGAGGCCCAGAGCTCACCCCTCGCCCTTGAGAAGTTGCCAAGTAACCGCTTCTGGAGAACAGAAGGTCTGCAGGGAAAATGCTCACGCTGCAGACGCCCATCTGGATGCCTCCCGCTCACTAGAGAATCTTCCAGGCCCCGTGGCCTTGTCAGTGGACCAGGAGAAAGAGGAACCTGGCTGCAAGCTAAATCTCTCCATGTTGGAGAGCTGTGACCCTAGGATGGCAACGCCATGGTCCAACAAGCCATGCCACCTCTGGGCTCCACTGCCCCCCATACCCCTACCCTGCCTCCTACCAGTTACCAGCTGCCCTTAGGGGCTTTCCATCCCAACCAAGGTTTTCCTTAAAGGTTTCTCTTAGGTCATTTCACAATTATAAATCTTTTTCACTGACACCAACAATTGTCTAATAATAGCCCACAGTTGTTGAGTGCTTTGGGGTGGTGGGTGCCAGTCAAAGGCTCTGCAGCACCCTCAGAACTACTCCCTGTTGGGCACCAGAACACATCCTGGTTTAAGGAGGGAGGACAGGATGCCAGGGGCAGCTGGGGCAACTCCCCATTCGTGTCCCCCCGCTACCCACATAGGCCAGAAGAAACAATAAATGAGACTCCTGATGCACGATCGAAATCGGGTCAATGAGGGCAAATGATGTGCAGGGCCAGACACTCCCACACACCAGAAGAGAACCCACAAACTGGGCCCAGCTCTTCCGGGCAACCCAACCCTCTGCCCAAAGCGAAGCACTGGCCCTCGCCTCCAGCGTCTGCACATGAAGCCTCCTTTATATAGAACAGCACGACCCTCTGAATTTTTCAAGAGACACTGGTGGGTGGGAGGGGGCAGGGGCGGCTCTTACATATTTCACGAGCTGAAATAATCGTCTGGAGGAACAAGTAGCTGCCGGACAAACCCATCTTCTTCCTCGCTAATTAACAGCCACACTCATCTGGAGGGGCACCATCCACCTTGAACAGGGGTCGACCCCTGCCTTGGGGCAAGAGGGCTGCAGACCAGCCCTTGGGTGGGCACGTCCAGAATCCCCTTGAAGGCGATTTTCAAATGTGTGCAACACACGAGAGACTATTAGGACAGGACAGATCTGAAATCTGTTCTTCACAGCCGGCCGGGGCTTTTCTTTGGTATTCAGTTACGTTTTTTCCATTCGTCTTGTCTTAACACCTCCATGGAATATTTCTTTGGCGAGTGTCAGCGAGGATGGTCAGAACACTGAGACATGAATTTTACACCGAGCCTCGCGCTGACGTGCCGCTTACAGGCGCCGCGCCCTGGCCCCAGAGAGGGGCACAGTTCACCTTGCACCCCACCCCACCCCCATCCTCCCTGGGACACACAGAACTTTAATTGAAGAGAGACAAACAGTACACAAAGGCTTGACTTAAAGCTCTCTGCTCCCGCCAGGCTGGGCCTCCAGCTCTAACTTCAACCGGAAACCCCTGTGGCCAGGCTCAAATTCTGTGGGAAAATAACCATTAACAAGGCTATGTTGTCCCCACCCAGCTCCAACTCCCCAACCACCACAGCCAGGCAACCTCCCGCTGCTTGAGCAACCCCAGAACCAACTGAAAGAGCTCCCTGAGGAGTCAGATGGAAGGGAGACAACCTCGGAGCAGGACAGACGAAGGTGGAGATGTTGGCAGGGCCATCACTCCTCCCAGCCCTATGAGAGCTTGTTTAGAGGTTCTAGCAGGGAGCGCAGCTACTTGTACACCCTCCACCAAAGACCGGTCCGTCTCTATTCGGGAAGGCCGTCCTCTTCGACCGAGCGTGCAGCTTCGGGAGGGACGCACGTGGAAGTGGTGAGGGAGGAAGGGGACACCCGCCTAGCCAGCCAGATCAGCTGAATCAACCCTGGCGATCAATGGGGTGACAGATGTCGCAGCCAGATCGTCCTCCCAGCCCTATGACCACACTGAGCCAGAGGGGCAGTACCAGTCCCCACCTCCCCCCACCTCCCACCACCACCACCACGGGACCCACACTGAGTGAGGGCCCAGTTCTGGATCCAGGTTGCCTAGATGTGGCCCCTGCACCACTTTCTCCCCCGTTTGTGCCACTGTTCCCCAATAACCCAGGACCGACCACCGAGGCAGAGCTGAAGCCTGAGTCGATACACAGCATGTTCTACATCTGGGCCTGACGTGCACATGCAGTTAACACCATTCTTACCGCTGGGCCTCTCACAAGCGGGCTGGGAGAGCCCACTAAAGACAGCAGTAAAGGAGGGGCCTTCATCCGCCACCCCTATAGAGCCTCAGAAGCCAGAGGAAGCTTACGCAGCGCAATCACAGCCATTTTCAAGGTCCGACTTCACAGCTCATCAGAGCCCCACCCAAGAGAGAAGCCGATTCCAAGCCCAGGTATTCGGCCTTGGTGGCTAAACATACCGGGCTTCCATGGAGCTGGAGCCCCTCCCCCCACCTTGTTCCCCTCCGGAATGCCCAGTGGGCCTGCCCAGAACTGCTACGGGTGCAGTCTTCCATGATCCAGGGACTCAGACACACAGAAGAGGTGCTGCAGGCTCTCCCCGTGCGATATCTCACAGCCTGGTATACTGATATACCAAGTATCCCATAGAATTAAGTATGGGGCATACAATCACAAGTGTGTGGGCATGATGTGTGATCTGTGGGAACATATAGATAATTTCCTATACAGTGGGCTCAAATGGCACAATGGAGATTTAATCATCTCCACAGACTTTCGTCTAGGAACGTATTTATCAACCGTATTTAGAGAATTAGCTCCAACAAGCAATATAGAATAGATTATTCTGTGCTTAGGACAGGCTCAGAGGTTGAGAAAAAATTTGAAATAAGTGCTGTCCGTAGGTGCAGTGGTGGTAGGTCTGTGGTTGACTAGTACAAACCCCCTAGGTTCTAGAAACCTAGAAAGCGAATGCAAGAACAGAAATCGGCCAGACTCACACACAACAACCCAGAAAAAGTCATGACTTTATCAATATCATTCACTTATGGGCTGTAATGGTCAATATAATTAGTGCCGGCTAGGGAGCAGGCATGGGGATGGGGGTGGGTGAGAAATAAGGGTCTCTGGTGGTGATGGGGGGCACACTGGTGGTGGGACTGGTGTTGAACGATGAATCTTCCTAACATCTGTATTGTGAAAAACTTTGTACTTTGTAAATCACAGGGTTTAAATAAAGTTTTTTAAATAGCAGTAAAAACAGTAAGCAACACATATGGTATTACCATGTGCCAGGCCTTCCTTAAAGCGCCTTACCTTTACTGATATAGCTACCATACACACACACACACGCACGCACATGCACACACACACACCAACAACTGACATGGGGAACCTGAGCTTTAGGGACGTTGCACGCTTTGCCAAAATTCTGTCCATGAGTGAGTGCAGCAAGAGCAATAATGACTCAACCGAGTGATAATGGTGGCGATGAGAATGAGAAGCAACGAGACCCCTCGACCATGCCAGGTCTCTCTTCTGACTCACACCAGCCTTCTACGGAGCTACTATCATCCTTCCCACTTTACAGATTAGGAAACTGAGGTTCCAAAAGGGCAATCTTCTGTGGACCCCAGGTCAGGGATTCAAACGAAGATTATGAACAGGAAAGTCGCCAGACACAGACCATAAAAAGTAAGGTACTGTTACTAAATCCCTGTGATCCAGGGGGAGTTCTCCTCTCCCAGTGGCTGAGACATTCATCTAAGGTCAACAATTCCCCTAAAATACCCCAGACTCTAGGAAAGGGGGTAGATGGGAAGGGTGGCACACAAGTGCCACATGCTCAAGAAAGATCCTATCTCAGGGCTAGAGCGATAGCACAGCAGGCAGGGTGTTTGCCTTGCACACGGCAGACCCATGTTCGATCCCGGCATCCCATATGGTCCCCTGAGAACCGCCAGGAGTAATTCCTGACTGCAGAGCCAGGAGTAACCATCAGCATAACCAGGTATGACCCAAAAAAAAAAAATGAGTACATATAGGGGGCTGGAGGCGATAACACAGTGGGTAGGGTATTTGCCTTGCACACAGCCAACCCGGGTTTGATCCCCGGCATCCCATACGGTCCCCTGAGCACTGCCAGGAGTAATTCCTGAGCAAAGAGCCAGGACTAACCCCTGAGCATTGCCGGGTGTGACCCAAAGGCAAAAAATAAATAAATGAATGAATAAAAAATGAGTACATATATATACACTTAGTTTATATATAAATATGTATACTTAAATATATATAAGTAGTATATATATACCATATATACATATTAAGTATATATGTAAGTATATATATATATATATATATATATATATATATATACACACACACACACACACACACATACATACACACAGCTATATTTTATCTCACGGCTGAGCAGTATTACAGCAGGTAGGACATCTGCCTTGCACATGGCCAACCCAGGTTTGAGTCCCCAGCACCCTATAGGTCCCCTGATCCCATATGGTCAGAAGAGATTCCTGAGCGCAGTCAAGGAGTGACCTCTGAGCACTACCAGGTTTGGCCCCAAAAATTAAACAAACAACAACAAGAACAACAAAAATTCTATCTCATACTCAGTTGAGCACATGTCTGGAAAACTAAATGCCAGATGGGGCTGAAGTGATAGCATACCAGGTAGGGCATTTGCTTTACGTGCTGCCAACCTAAGTTGACACCAAGCACCCCATATGGTCCCCTGATCCCACCAGGAGGGATCTCTGAGCACAGAGCCACGAGTAAGCCCTGAGCACCACAGGGTGTGGCCATAAAAACAAAGATAAATAAAATAACCAAATTCCAGAGCACAGTAAACTGAAATGCTGTCTTCCTGGTCTGGAAAAAGCCAGAGGGAGAAGAAAACAGGTCAAACCCACAGTCTAACGAAGTCAGGGATTCTTCCAGTTTCCCTCTAGGGTAATCGGATCCTAGTTCTGGATCATCAAATAACTAACCTGGAAATTTGAAGATTCACACTTAAGAAACAGCAATTCTTCCAACCCCAGGAAATACAGCTAACTCTGGAAGGCCTTCTCAAATAGCAAGGATTACATAGAGTTAGGAAAGCAACCCCTAAACAAATAGGATGGTCCCAAAGTTTGTGCTCAGAAAATTTTAATGCAGGTTCATTAATTCCTATTAGTTGCTTAAGTCCTAGATTAAAAGTCAATAAAAGTCTTAAGAAAAATGCTTTGGGGCTGGAGAGATAGCACAGTGAGTAAGGCACTTGCCTTGCAAGAAGCCAACTTGGGATCAGCCCCAGTACCACCTACAGTCCCCTAGCACCACTGGGAGTGATCCCTGAGTGCAGGTCCAGGACTAAGCCCTAGCACAGCCAGATGTGGCCCAATAAACCAAGATGTTCTGCGAGGGCCAGAGAGATATTACAGCGGGTAGGGTGTTTGCCTTGCACCGCCACCCAGGTTCAATCCCCACATCCCGTATGGTCCCCCGAGTATTGATAGGAGTAACTCCTGAGTGCAGAGCCAGAAGCAACCCCTGAGGATGGCTGGGTGTGACTCAAAGAGAAAAAAAACATTCTGCTATAGGTACTTACAAAAAAAAAAAAAAAAAAACAAGAATACACAGAAGAAAACAAGAGAAAAGAGTGGGGGCAGGGGGAGTTCAGGGAAGGAGAAACAATTCTGTGACAGGTTCTGTGATGAAATTCTCACATCATCCACAACAACCAACTTTTTCTCCATCAACATGCAAAACTCGTCTTCCCTTTACACACCTGAAATATTCCACTTCCAGGACACAGTGCTCCATAAACCTCATTTGCTAAAGCCAGAGCCCTTTACGACCGGTAATCAACCACCTTTTCCCCTTTCCCAAAAGCATGCCTAGGTCACATGACAGAAAAGTACTGCATGCAAAGTCACAGAAATGCAAAG
The DNA here is from genome assembly GCA_021461705.1 of Cryptotis parvus. Taxonomy (NCBI): domain Eukaryota; kingdom Metazoa; phylum Chordata; class Mammalia; order Eulipotyphla; family Soricidae; genus Cryptotis; species Cryptotis parvus. The sequence continues at coordinate 68,515 of JAJIBD010000892.1, read as the reverse complement.
TGTAATGCAAAAGGACCAATCAAACACAAGCCCTTGGCACCTGAGGCTTGTGCCACTGTGCCCCCACCAAGCAAGCTGGGTGGAAACCACGTGACCAACACGCTCCGAGAGGTAAAGGCTCTACCTCGGCTGTAACAACCACTGCCAGCCAGTCACAGCATTTCCTGCAAGGATCTGCCCGGCACCAGCCTTGGTACAAAGCTGCCCGGCACCAGTCTTGGTGCAAAGCTTCAGCTCTGCCATGGGCCCACATGTTAGCCACTCAGGCTGAAACCAAGACACCCACTCTGTCCAGTCAGAGCTGGGAGGGAGAGGGTTTCCAGAGAGGAAACCCTGGTGACAGAAATCCAACTCTCTCGAGCCCTCAGAGGGGCGTGGACCTACCCTCTGAGAGCGTGCCCAAGAGGTACAATTTTTCTGATGGCATCACAACAACGCTTTTTAAAACCCAAACGGGACATTTGGATAAAAGTTGCGATAGCAGGTTCCGTGTCCTCAGCCTGAGGATCGGGTCCCCCCGCCCGGCCCCCGCACCCACCTCCAGACGCAGAGGCATGGACACACAGCATCTCAGAGCACCCGCCTCGGTCACTGGCTAGGGAGGCTCAGAGGGAACAGCAAACTCCAAGTTTCAACGCTTCACTGCCAGTGCTGTTTGAAACTGGAAATGCTTGGCAACCACCTCTGAGTGCTAAAATCCTGTGACTGGCTCTACTACTTACCTTCGGCTGTGCTCGACGAGGAAACGCAACTTTGGGATCAATCTGGGAAGGGTAAAAAAATGGAAAAGCCGGCATCAGTCTTCCTACTTTGAGGGAATGGTGGGGGTGGGGGGTGATAACTATGATTAATCAACCTAAGTATTAATCACTCATTTCTCAGGCTTATTAGCCAGCATTTAGTAACTTCCCAGGCAACTCCAAAGTTCCTTGAACTTGAATCTAAAAGTTCCTCATTCCTCCCCAAAAGGTAACAGACGGAGTAAACTCTTCTGAAATGTCTTACCACCCGTTTCAACGTGTGAGACCTCAGACCAGGGAGAACCCAGGGCAGGGAGACGGCTCACCGGCTTGAGGCTTTGCATTGCAGGAAACCCCTTCTCAAGCCCAGCACCACCTGGTCCCCTGAGCTCAACTGGGAGCAATCCCCAAACACCATCGGGGGCCCAATAGAACACACACAATAGTAGTTTTTTTTGCTTTTTTTGGGTCACACCCGCGATGCTCAGGGGTTTCTCCTGACTCTGCACTTAGGAATTACTCCTGGCGGTGCTCGGGGGACCATATGGGGTGCCAGGGATTGAACCCGTGCAAGGCAAACGCCCTACCCGCTGGGCTATCGCTCCAGCCCCCACAATAGTATTTTTAAATAAAAAAAAAACCAGATCCTCTGTGCTCTTACTCAGGCAAGGACCACAGACACCAATATTACATGATACTGCATCTAAATGTGTGATGCAAGGCAAGGGGGAAAATAGATAGAATATCGTTTTTATATAAAAAAAAAAGCTAAAAAATTCAACGCAAGAAATCTTCCAGAAGTAACTAAATGACACTTCCTCCCAATGATAACCAACCACAGGAGGGAATAAGAATTCCAAACTGGGGGCGGAGCGATAGCCCAGCAGGTAGGGCATTTGCCTTGCACGCAGTAGGCCCATGCCGTCCAGGGTTCGATCCCCAGCATCCCATATGGTCCCCGAGCACCACCAGGAGTAATTCCTGAGTGCAGAGCCAGGAGAAACCCCTGAGCATTGCCGGGTGTGACCCAAAAAAAAAAAAAAAAAAAAAAAAAAAAGAATTCCAAACTGGTCTTAAGTCATCACAGAAAAATAAACTCCCTAAGACACTGAACACAAAGCTGGGTTTGAATTTACTGTTTTCACAAAACATTACCTCAGATTAATCAAAAAGACAGTTCCTTCTAGATTTACACCTCAAAAAAAGTGTCAAAACTGGTAAAACCTGATTAAGTCCTCAAAAAATTAACAATAATAAAGAGAAAACAATTAAGCTAAATCCACCTGTGTTTTCAAAAAAAAAAAAATCACAGGGAGTTAGAAAAGAGTATGCACCCATGGGAGGAGAGGGCTGGGACTAAAACATTTCTGAAAAAAATCTAGTGTCAAATAGGGCCTCACCCACACCCCAATTCCAAATCGATGTAGAAACCATCCTCTACCCCCCTCCTCAAAACCTAGTCTGGCAGAATAGATTCCCAAGTCAGGGAAGGTTTTCCCATGGAGCAAATGCAACAAGATAATTGGGGAGGGGAGGTACAGGATAAAAGGGGTGCACAGGCCCCGGAGGAGGGGGCAGTTGTTGAAAATAATGAGATGAAGAAATACAAAAGTATTCCCACTGTTGGTTTCCACTGGCTTTCTACGCGTCACACATCTTTGGGTGAAATCCAGCAAGGAGAGGGGTAGAAAAACTGACTGATCGTTCTTTATTTATAGGCTTTAGCTTTCATATTAAAATGTTCCCCTTTTAAAATGTAAATCTGAACCTTGTTTTCAGTTCTGCCTTTGAGAGTGTGGAAAAAAAAGTAATGCTTTGGGGAAAGGCAGGGAAGTTAGGAGGTGGGGGCACACCCCAGATAATTCAGTTGTTCTCAGAGCTACATCCTGGAGGACCCAGATGGTGAGGCTGAGACTGAGCGCTCGAGGGTGAATGGAAAGACCTCATAAAAGCCCGAAGCCTGCGCTCCACCTTTAAACATCACCTGAGAAATGAGAGATTACTTCTGAAAACTAGACAAAAACCTCTGATCTAGGGAACTATCCTTTCATCAAGATTAACACTACCAAAGCTACAGGTGTATTCAACACTGACTAGATAATTCTCTACAAGAGAAATACAACAGGTGTGGATTTTCCATTCTGTTGACCAGTCGGGAAGACACTTGTCTTTTCAGAAACACTCCCCCAAAGTCATTTTTTTCAGCTGACCAGCACACGATTGCAGTAAATCACCTGGTCTGGGAGTGGGGGGGCAAAGGGACATGCGGGAGGTCAGGATCTGGGAGGGTAAGGAAGACAGGACGCAGAGCAGCTAAATAATAATAATAATGATGATTATAATATAATTATAATATAACAATAATTATAATATAATAACAATAATAATAAATCTCAAAAATAATATATATCTCAAAACTCAAAGCCAATCTGAATCCCTGAATCGTGTGCTAAGGTCAGAGGAGCATGCATGGTGTCTGGTGTGTGAACTACACACACACACACTCTCCAAATGGAGTGGGGGCGGTCAAGACCAGTTAGACAAATCCCAACCTTTTGCACATCCCTGTCAACTATTTATTTAAAAAAAAAAAAAGAAAACTACCAAAAATGAAAACATTAGTTAGTTAGGTACAGCTCTACTTACTGTAGCTACAAACCTCTAGGAATAGAGACTAAGGTACTATTGGGGACAAGAATGGCCGTTACCTAAACAAAGCTTTTAAGGTAACAGTAAACAAGATCGGCGTTTCCAAGTCAATAAACCAACAGCATCTGCCTCCTGCACTGAACGTTGAGACAAAGTCAAAAGCTGGGTTACACTAACAGTAAGAGACCACAACCTGTCTGCCAAACAATTATGGAAGGAAACTGGGGAGGTGGGTGTCCAGAAACCCAAGCCCAAGGGCCCTGCAGGGCGGGAGGGGGTGGGAGCACTGTCCCTCCTTTGCTTCACAATGTTCCTCCTCTTTCATGTTAGCATCTTTTTTTAAAATGTCTAAACCAAAACAGAAAAAAAAATGTTTCTTCAAGGAGGGGGTTAAAAATTCCTCAGACATCCATTATCACCCCCCAAATGACTGAACCTGAAATTAAATTCTCTGGAAAGTGCAAACAAGCCAGCGGCGAGCTCTGACAAATCCAGAGGGGCTGATTAAAGCAGCTTACAGGCTTGGGGTCTTTGCAGAGGGCACACCCCCCCCACCTCTGAGCAGAGAAAACCAGGCAGATCTCTAGGAGCAGGTCCAGAGCACAGAAAGGGGGCAGCTTCTCTTCTCTCGTGGTCAGTGTTCAAGCCAAAGGACGTTGGGGCGGGGAACCACGTGTCCAGCCTGGCGGCAAGACCCCCAGACCAGGGCCCCTTGCCTGCCGCTGCCTCTCACTCCGGAATGCCACGGCGGCATCTATCCCCCTGCACAGGGAGCTCATACATAAAAAACTGGCCCGGGAGTGGGGATGGGGAGTATAGGACACGGTTTGGTCAACATAAAGGCCAGGGCCAGCGGCCACCCACCACAACCCAATAGAAGAGCAGCCTCCCTCGCCTCCACTAAAGGGCCTTTACCGTCCCGCGGCTCCTTCCCTCTGCTGACCTCTATCTACCTGGTGGCCCCCCACCCGACTCCATACTCAGGCTGGATTTTAGTTTAATCTTGGGACTACTAGAAAAGTTTCCACATTCAAAGGCCCAAAGAAAAAGCATAAGAAAGGTTAAAATTAAAAAAAAAATCACTTTGAAACCTCAGATTTAAGGTTTCACACCAATCTGGAGGTGGCCACTGGGATGGCTGGGTGGAAGGTTGCAACCCGCCCCACCTTCCAGCTCTGTCGGAGCCCCCAGCGCCCCCCCCCCAGGAACCTGTTGCCGGGCCGGGGACTGAGCTGGCCCCCAACCACCACCACCTCGGCCACCTCAGCCCAGCCCCGCGCAGGTCTGCGCCTTCTAGAAGCCGGTTCCCATCCGAGCTGGGAGCTCGGACCGGGCTGGGCTGACAAAGAAAAGTTGCACCGGTTCTGCTGCTGGACTTGCTGCAAGGCTCCTGGCCGGCCCCCCACCTAGCCCACCCACCCCCATCCCCATCCCCTGGCCCAAGCCAGGCTGCACGTGGGAAGGCTCCTGGATTTGGGGGGTGGGGGTGAGAGCCAATGCCCCCTACCCGCCCCCCTTGCAAACTTTGGAACCAGCCCGGGCCAAGAAAAAACAGCCGGGCGGCGGGCAGGGGCAGTCTCGGGGCTCGGCACGGCAGCCACCGACGACGCTGGCCCTTTAAATGGGGCTGTCAGCGCCCGGCTGGTTCCTGAAAAGGGGCGAACAACAACAACAACAACATCAACAACAGGGAAAAGCAACCTACCGTCTTGGAATCTAACTCGTGGTGGGGCTGACCTAACACTTTATCTACACTTGCAGGGTCCGCGAACGTGACGAAACCGAAGCCTCTGAAAGGAGACAAAGAGGGAGAGGAAAACAAACAAGAAAATGTGACACCATTGAAAGCCACCAGGCACGAGCCCGCCCCCACCCAGGCCAAAGTTGCCCCCCCCCACGCCAGCCCCGAGCGCGCGGGGGTCCCGCGCCCCGCAGGAGGACATCAAGGTTAACGGGGGCAGGGGGCCGGGGCAGGGCGCACCCAGGCAACTTGGGCTGTCCCCGCTCTTTCGCCACCTCGGCTTCCTCTCCTCCTCCTCCTGCCTTTCCCTTAACGCTTTGTTTTATTCCGCAGAAACCCTCCTTACTTAGAAGAGACTCGTCCAGCTTTCTAAGAAGGGGCTTCGGAGTTTGGGGTGGGGGCGACCGGGAGCGAGGGGACCTGCGGCCGTTTTTAAACAGAGAGGGGTGGGGGGCAAAGTCTGGAAAGTGAATGGAGCTGCTGCAGGTCATTTTTAAGCAGCAGGGGAAAAGGAGAGCGGGGAAATGACTTAGGGCGGAGGGATGGACCTCTGGGGCCAGAGTTCAGCCCTAAGCAACAATAATAACCTTCGGGGGTGCTGGGGTGGGGGCGGCAAGAGAGCCGGGTCCGAGAGCAGCCGCATGCCCCAGCCCCATTCTAAAACCCCGCTTCGCTACTTCCGAAAGACACCTCCAAAAATAACACACTTCAACTTTGTTCTAAAATAAAAGACTAAATCCAGAAGGGGATGGTTTTTTACCTGGAGCGTTTCGTAGTGGGATCTCTCATGACCATACATTCTCTGATTTCTCCAAATTTGCTAAAATAGTCTCTAAGGCTATCTGTAGAGAGAGAAAGAGAGAGATGGGGGTGGGAGAGGAGAGAAGGTGTTGGGCGAAGGGAGGTGTTGAGGGGAAAAGCAATGCAAATTTGATCAAGGACAAAAAAAAAAAACCAAAAGTAGTTTTCTCTTGTTATTCTGCTTTGTTTTTGCATTATTTTCTTTTTATTTTAATTTTGCACACGCGGGGAAAAAATCAGCAACAGAGGTCGCTTAGAGGGCTCGGAAAGGAATCGCTATTTTAAAATAATAATAATAATAACCTTGTACCGGAGAAGTGGGGAGTCAATGGCGGGGGGGCTCCTACACCGGGATAACAAAGAGCAATAAAGAAGCCAAGAAGGGGGACCAGGCGTGCCCCCTCCCGCCCTTACCTGGTGAGGTCTGCCAGCTCAGTCCGCCGATAAACATTTTACTAGAGGGAGAAAACACAGCCGAAGTGAGCACCGATGTCAGATCGGCCATTTTGACGTGTAACTTACAAAAGCTACAGGGAGAGCGGGGGTGGGGGGCAGCGGGCGGGCGCCGGCCGGGGGTGGGGTGCGGCGGGGGCAGGGGGAAGGTGCGGGCCCACGGCGACCCGGAGGTGTGTAACTTCCACGCGGGAGGGCCGCGCGCGGGGCGCGGGAGATGCCGCCGCCTGCCCAGGCGAGCGAGCCCGAGGCGGCGCGGTGGGCAGCGGCTGGAAACTTACCCGGGGTCGTGCTGGGAGTCGTTGGCGCTGCCCGAGGTGCCTTGGCTCCCATTCGTGGCCTCCATATCTGAAACACCCCCCCCCCCCCCCACCCCCAAAAAAAAAAAAAAAAAAAAAAAGAAAGAAAAGAAAAAGAAAAAGAAAAAGAAAGATCTTCCGAGCCCCCAGCAGCGAGCGGCGCGGAGCGGGCGGCCGGCTCCCGAGCCCCGAGATCTCCCCGCTCCCTCCTCCCTCCCCGCCGCCGCCGCCGCCTCCTCCCCCCACCACCCCCCTGCCCGGGCGCCTCCGAATCCGCTCCGCGAGCGCCGGGAGCCGGGCAGCGGCGACCGCCGTCACACGTGGGCTCCGGCCGGGCTCAGCCCCGCGCCTCGCACACCCCCCGTCCCCGCCCCCCCGGCCCATCCCCGCCGCTCCCCCTCCTCCCCCGCCGCCCCCGCCGCCGCCTCCGCCTCCGCCTCCCCCGCCCCCACCCCGCGCCTGCCCCCCGCCCCGGCGCACGCGGGGGCGGGGTTCTGGAACGTCGTGTAACCAATGCCGCTGACGTCACGCACCCCGGCGCGGCCCCCGCCCGCGCGCACACGCACGCCCGGCCCCCCGCGGCCGGACCCGGCGCCCCGCGGCCCCAGGGCGCCCCGACTCTCCGCGGGGTCACGCGCCGCCGCCGCTGCCGCTGCTGCGGGGCGGAGGGCCGGGGAGGCGCGGGGGCCGCGGGGACGGAGACGCCCCCCACACCCACACCCACGCTGCCCACCCACCTACCCGCCCCGCCCCAGCCCCTGCAGCTCGGCCGCTCCATTCAACTTGGCCGGCCCGGGGCGCCCGGGGATCCGGGCATGGCACCAGTCGCCCGCCCGGCTCTGCGCCCTTTTCATTTATTTATTTATTTGCTATTTATTTATTTCTTTTCTCCTTCCCAGCCACGGCGCAGAAATTTAGGTCAAGGACGCCGGGATCAAACCCAGACCCGGGGCTCCTCCGGCAGCGCCCGCGCCCGGAGACCTCCCAGGATTGTGCGGGGACCCGGGGTGTGTGTGCGTTTGTGTGTGTGTCTGTGTCCGGGGGTGGGGTGGCGGGAGGAGACTCCGGCATCGTGGAGACCCTCTCGCTTCCAACAGCAGCCACAAGTTTTATTTTTTCCTCTCGCGCTGGAAGTTCTCTCGGGCGCTCGCTCCACCGGCACGGCACGTCTTGCGCGCCCCCCCGCCCTTCCCCCGGCAAGAGGTACGAAAGCCTTGGCCAGGAAAGGGCATTTTGAAATTTTACGTATTTCCAGGACCGAGAAAGTGCCCAAGAAAGGGTTTGCGCGTTAATCGTTCCTGCGTTTGAAAATAAATAAATAGATGTCTGAGGGTCAAGGTCAAATGATTGCAGGCTCGGGGAGGGGGAAGCACTTTTTTTCTTTTTTGCATCGAGTTGGAATAGTTGTGGACTGTCTCTGGGGTAACTGGGAAGGATGGTTATTTCAGGAAACCCCTTTCTAATCCGGTCGTTAAGTATTTTTTATTATTTCTATGCCGAGAGCGTAAAATGCATGAAATTGAAACAGCCCAAGAACCGCCACCCAGTGGGAAGGAAGCTGAGAGAGCAGAAAGCTTCAGACAAACCCACCCCGGCGCACCCCTAGAGCAGAGTGTGACGCACTGGGGACCCCGGGATACAATCGGGATACACTTGGTGCTTAATAAATGCCCGTTTCTTGGGCCGGAGCCATAGCATAGCGGGTAGGGTTTTTGCCTTGCACGCAGCACACCCGGGTTCGATCTCCGTCATCCCATAAAGTCCCCGAGCACTGCCAGGAGTAATTCCCTGCCGGGTATGACCCAAAAAGAAAAGATAAATGCTTGTTTCATCCCTTCCCGCAATGAAAATCCCAGAAAGACAATGCATGTAACTTCCCAAAGGCACTGCACACTTCTCTGCCTAGTTACAGGGGGCTGGGCAAATTCAGGCTGGGTTCAATTTGTGGGGTATTTAGAACAATAAGGATGCAATTATCCTCATTGTTTTAAATTATTACAATAATTGAGTTAATACGCCATGAGGGTCAACATAAAGTTGTGGTCCATCAAATACTCAGATTAATTGCAGCATGAATGGATGCCCAATTAACACCTTTTCATTAATTTTTATAGGGTTAGGGTACAAAGCATACACAATACCAACACTGCCCCGATCCTCACTGTGAGTCTTGGAGAAGTGGAACAGCTGGAAAACCCCCAAACCCATCAAAGCCTTGGGTGACCAGAGTCTTAATCTCCCTGTCTCCTAAATGAGTAATGTCCCTCCTGACGGCATTATTGGGGTGCACAGAGGAACCGAAATGAACAAATGTCCAAGTCCCCCTTTTCACTGCCGACCAATATGGGTCATCTTTTATAAAAGGCTTTTTTGCTTCATTTGCTTTTAAAAAGGCAAGTTAAAGCTTTAAAGCACAAGCTCTAGCCTTTTCTGTCACTCCCCCAATCTGAACTTCCAAAATCGGGGCTAGGGCCTAAGATCCAGCTGTTGTTATGGCAATTGACTAGGATTATTCCCAATATCAAACTCAGACAAGAGCTGATCAGCTTGTGTTTTGGACTTTTACACCAGCACCACAGACCAGAGAGGTCCAAAGGCCTTCACTTTCGTTGAGGTTCCAGAAAACACAAACTCACCAGATGGTACCCCACCCACATCAAGTTTCAAGAGGGGTTCAGGCCATGTGAGTCCCTGCCCGCTGGCTCTGGCATGCATATTTATTCTGTCCTTCACGAGGTAAGCATGGAGCACCCTGTTCCCTGGGTAGGTCCACACAAGCTAACCTAAGTTTAAAAAAAGAAAAATCTTTTTTAAAAACTCAGCTGAGGGGGCCGGAGCGATAGTTCAGCGGTAGGGCATTAGCCTTGCACACCGCTGGCCCGTGCCGGCCCGGGTTCAATCCCCGGCATCCCATATGGTTCCCCGAGCACCACCAGAAGTAATTCCTGAGTGCAGAGTCAGGAGTAACCCCTGAGCATTGCTGGGTGCGACCCCCCCATAAAAAAAAAAAAAAAAACTCAGCTGAGCTGAGTTTAAAAATAAAAAAAATGTGGGGCCGGAGCGGTAGCCCAGCGGTAGGGCGTTTGCCTTGCACGTGGCCAGCCTGTGCCGGCCCCGGGTTCGAATCCCGGCATCCCATATGGTCCCCGAGCACCGCCAGGAGTAATTCCTGAGTGCAGAGCCAGGAGAAACCCCTGAGCATCGCTGGGTGTGACCCAAAAAGCAAAATAAAAATAAAATAAAATAAAATAAAAAAAAAAAAATGAAAGGGAGGGTGTAGTAGTACAGCAGGGAGGGTATTTGCCTTGCATGTGCCCAACCTGAGTTGGACCCTGGGCATCCCAGATGGTCTCCCAGACACTGTGAGGAGGAATTCCTGAGTGCAGAGCCAGGAGTAACCCCTGAGCACTGCCTGGTATGACCCAAAAGACAAACCAACAAACGAAAAAGTAAAAAGGACCTAGCTCTGCAATTAACCAACTGCCAGCTAGACCCTAAGTCTCCATTACTACATTGTTTTGACTTTGTGTTTGTAAGCAGTAACACTTACTCTCCCTGAACTCTCAGTTTTTTTTTTTGGAGGGGGCGATGGGTCACACCGGTAATGCTCAAGGGTTACTCCTGGCTCTGCACTCAGGAATTACTCCTGGCGGTGGTGCTCAAGGGACCATATGGAATGCCAGGGATCGAACCCCGGTCGGTCGCGTGCAAGGCAAACGCCCTACCTGCTGTGCTATGGCTCCAGCCCCTATTACTCTGAGTTCTGCAGGTGCTCTTCACCATCATCATGTTAACCAAGATACAGACCAGTTTCATTGCACGCTCACCTGACCCCCAACAAACACCTCCTGCAGTCTGTGGCACGCCAGCTATCTGTCACTGCTTCCCATGTGTTTCCTCTGTGGCCTGTCACGCTAGGTAGCCCCGGGACTCCAGGATTCCACTCTCCTGAAGTCTCATGACAAAGCTAAAGACTCCTCCTTCCCTTCCAATAACTCACTCCCGCCTCCCTTCCTATCCACTGGCTCCTGGTTTTCCTCCTGGCTCTCCACACATCCCTTTCTTGGCTGCCTTCATCCTCCTCCTGAGTCTGTCCTCTGTAGATGAGCGGCTGCTTTCTTCCCCCAGCACCCTCTCTGGGGGGGGGGGGGGGGGGTCCTCTATACATTTGTGGTGTTGTTTTCCTTTTTTTTTTTTGAGGCCACACCTGGCGATGCTCAAGTGGCGCCTGGCTCTGCCATCAGGAATAACTCCTGGGGACCATGTGGGATAGTGGGGATGGAGCCTGTGTCAGCCACCAGCAACGCAAGCACCCTCCCCTGCTGTATGACGGCTCCAGCCTATGCCCTCCTCTATAGAATGGGTTTGCCCCACATCCCAGGCTCTACTTGCTTTTATTCTCAACATCTCCATTGGGCCTGCAAGAGGCTCTGCAACCCCAGAGACCACAGACGGACTCCTGCCCCGGTTGGCTTTTCCATGAACGTGGGTTTTACTTACTAAATAATTCTCCAAACCATGGGTACTGTTAGTATCCACCCTTGAGCCCCAACAATCATCTCCTAAACAGTCTTTCCCTGGCGATTCTCATTCTACTTTGAGCCGAAAAGCTCTCCCTGACCTCTGGAACCGGTTCAGGTCCCCTGTGGTATGCACGCCATCCCGCCTGGAAGTCCTTTGTGTGCTTTAGCCTGTGTGATCATTGGCTGTATTGCTGATTCCTTCTACCAAGCCTTAGCTCTCCAGATTTTAGAGCTCTGCGCTACGGACAATAGATAATCATTGAACAAATGAAAGGATGATGAATGAATAAATGAAAGTCAACATTTAGTCTCATTGCTGACTGCAGGGCATAGACATTTCATTGGCTACGTTTTCCCTCCCTTCTCTTCTTTAACCTTTGGTTCTAATGCCTGGTAACATGCAACAATGTTCTCTTTCCATTTTCTAGAACAGTGTCTATAAAATAAGAATTATGTGTTCCTAGAATTATTTGGTAGAAGTTGCCAATAATAAATATATCTAGATCTGGGATGGTCATCTCCTACCTCGATTTTATTTATTTATTTTTTTTACTGATTCCACTGTATTTTTTTTCTGTTTGTTTTTGGGCTATATGAAGCAGTGATCAGGGTCTACGTCTGGTGCTCAGGGAGTGAGCCCAGGAAGTGTTCAGGAGATCATGGAATTCCAGGGATTGAATAGGGCATGTGCTCAGAGCGATAGTACAGTGGGTAGGGCGTTTGCCTTGCATGCCGCCAACCTGGATTCAATCCCGGCATCTCATATGGACCTCTGAGCACTGGCAGGAGTAATTCTGAGTGAGGAGCCAGGAGTATCCCCTGAGCATTGCCAGGTATGACCTCCACCCCAAACTAAAGCATGTGCTCAGACTATTGAACTATCTCTCCAATCCCTGGTTCCACTTTTTTTTCCCCTTTTCTGGTTTTTTGGGCCACGCCTATCAATGCCCAGGGCTTACTTCTGATTTGTGCTCAGGAGACCATATGTGGTACTTTTGGATCAAACCTGGGTCAGATTTGGGAAGGCGGGTGTGCCACCTACTGTATTACCTCTACAGTCCTCCAGTTCTTTCTTGGGTATAAAAAGCTTTCAGTCTTTTGAGTCCATTTTTATTCATTTTTTCAGGAAATATGCATTTTATAGTATGAAATGCTATTTGTATTTTCTCATCTTAATAGATTTTATTCTTGACTTTATTCTATAATGTTCATGTGTATACATATGTTCTGATTTTATTATATATGTTCTTATATATAAGAATATATATGTATATATGTGTGTATATATGTGTGTGTGTATCACTTCACTTGTATCACTTGTCTTCCCTTTGTTCATCGATTTGCTTGAGCAGGTGCCAGTAACGTCTCCATTTGTTGTGAATGAGGCCCATTATTGTTACTGTTTTTGGCATATCAAATATATATACATATATATGTACATATGCATATATATATGATCTTCTGAAGCGCAGTACTAGAATGTATCCTTTTTTGTTTTATTTTTTGTACCACACCAAGTGTTACAAAGGGGGTGTATTCCTGGTGCAGTCAGGGATCGCTTCCAGGGTGTCCTGGGGATAATGCAGTGCCAGGGATCAAACCCAGGGCTCTGACATGTAAAGCCATAACTCTTGCCCTTTGAGACTCTCCCTGGTCCCAAGATGCATTTTTCTTTTTCTTTCTTTCTTTCTTTCTTTCTTTCTTTCTTTCTTTCTTTCTTTCTTTCTTTCTTTCTTTCTTTCTTTCTTTCTTTCTTTCTTTCTTTCTTTCTTTCTTTCTTTCTTTCTTTCTTTCTTTCTTTCTTTTTCTTTCTTTCTTTTCTTCTTCCTTTCTTCCTTCCTCTTCCTTCCTTTCTCTTTCTTTCTTTTTTCTTTCTTTCCTTTCTTTCTTTCTTTCCTTCTTTCTTTCTTTCTTTCTTTCTTTCTTTCTTTCTTCTTTCTTTCTTTTCTTTCTTTCTTTCTTTCTTTCTTTCTTTCTTTCTTTCTTCTTCTTTCTTTCCTTCCTTCCTTCCTTCCTTCCTTTTCCTTCCTTCCTTCCTTTCCTTCTTTCCTTTCCTTCCTTCCTTCCTTCCTTCCTTCCTTCCTTCCTTCCTTCTTTCCTTCCTTCCTTTCCTTCCTTCCTTCCTTCCTTCTTTCTTCCTTTCCTTCTTCCTTCCTTTCCTTCCTTCCTTCCTTCCTTCCTTCCTTCCTTCCTTCCTTCCTTCCTTTCTTTCCTTTCCTTCCTTCCTTCCTTCCTTCCTTCCTTCCCTTCCTTCCTTTCTTTCTTTCTTCCTTTCTTTTCTTTCTTACTTTTTGGGTCACAGCCAGTGATGCTCTGCGGGGACCATATGGGATGCTGGGAACCCGGTCGGCCTCATGCAAGGCAAATGCCCTCCCTCGTTGTACTGTGGTGCTGGTCCCAAGATGCCTTTTTATTTTTAAATTAGTGTTTATTTCTACAAATGTTTTCAAAGACTCAGCTTTTCGTTTGGAAACACTATTTTTTTTTTGTTTCTTTTTTTTCTTTGATATATTATTACACGTTGTTGTTGTTGGGCTAACTCCTGACTCTGTGCTCAGGGATCACTCCTGGTTGGGCTCAGGGGGACATATGTGGTGCCAGTCAGCTGCGCACAGGGCAAGTGTTCCCTATTTATGTCTAATTTAACTGAATTAGGCTCAAATTAGGCTCAAAGAAGGTGGTCTGGGTGAGGAAGGATCATTGTTGCTTGTCAAGACTTGCTTTGGTAAACGGTTCAATTTTTTATAAGTATTTGGCTTTGAGAAGAATGAAAGCCCTTAAGTGTAACATTCTATCTGGGTCTTTCCCCCCCACCCCCGCCCCAGTCATATCTAACTGTGCTTAGGGCCTACTCCTGGCTCTGTTCTCAAGGGTCATGCCTGGCAGTACTCCGCCACTCTACTAGCTCTCTGGCCCCTCTGCGCCTAGTAAATCAAACTTGTTGACTATATTAGCCAGATTTTCCATTATCTTATAATTTGTCTGCTTGATCTATCACCTTTTATAGTGGTTTATCAATATTTTTACGTGATTTAATTTGATAATTTTCCTACAAATCTTTTTTAAATTGCTCTATACTTTTTTCTTGTTTTTTTTTTTTTGTTTTGGGTCGCCCCGCGTGCTCGGGTTTCCCTGGCTCTGACTCAGGTCTCTGGCGGTGCGGGGGGCCTTGGGTGCCGGGGGCGGGCCGGCGGCGGCTGCGGGGCAAAGCCTCGCTGGCTCGCTCGGCCAATTGCTCTATACTTTAAAAGTACGTTACAAGCTCTCAAAAAGTACCGCCAAATTTGTCTACTATGTGCCTTTTTATACTTTTTATATTTCAGTTCTTTTTTTGCTCTAGATACCTTGAGGCTATGTAATTAGGTGCTTACGAGCTACTATATTTCACTAGTGAATTGTTTCTTTAATATAAATGCATGAGATCTTTAACTCTGCGTTTTGGGGGTTTTTCAGTCTAGTTATCAGGGGCCAGAGTTATAATATAGCGGGTAGGGTACTTGCCATTCACAGAACCAACCCAGTTTCAATCCTGGGTATCCCATATGGTCCCCTGAGCACCTCCAGCGCTAAGTCCTAAGCACATGCCAGAAGTAACCTGAGCGTGGCTCAGGTTGTGTTGATTACAAACACAAACAAAAGAATCGTTTTTAAATAAAATCTAGTTCTCAGCAATAAATAGCTCCGATTTCTAGTTGGCATTCGCCTGTTCTATCTCTCTTCACACTCCCATTTTTTTAATTCTTCTATGGCTAAGTAGCCTGTGAGTTTTTTGTTATAGACTTGTTATAGTCTTTTGTTATATACTTATAACTAGTCCTCATTTATCTAGCTGCCTAGTAAATTTTGTCCAGTTATGTTTAAAGCGATTGATGATATCACTAAAGAAATTTAGCAACACAGAATGTATTCAGCAGAGCTAGAGAGAATATAGTGGGTAGGGCACCTGCCTTGCATGTGGTTTGATCCCCAGCACTCTATGTGGTCCCCCGAGTCCAAGAATGATTCCTGAGTACAGAGCCAGGAGTAAGCCCAGAGTAGAGCCAGGTATAGGCACAAAAAGCCCCCAAAAAGTATTCATTATAATCTCTATTATATTGTCATCACTGGGTATGTAATGGCTTATTTTATTTTTGGCTCTCATGAACAACCATAAACCTACTATTTTACTTGAAAACAAAAATGGTAATAATTGGGACTGGAGCAATAGCACAGTGGATAGGGTGTTTGCCTTGCATGAGGCCAACTGGGGTTCGATCCCCAGCATCCCATATGGTCCCACGAGCACCGCCAGGAGTAATTCCTGAGTGCAGAGCCAGGAGTAACCCCTGAGCATCATCGGGTGTGACCAAAAAAGAAAACAAAACAAAAAAAGGTAACTATTCCTAGCGCTACCAATGTACCCTCCCCTGTCTATCCCTCCATCTGAAATAAGCCTAGAAATAAATAAGCTTGTCTTTATTATTCTTTAGTCTTTTTTTTTCTTTTTGGGTCACACCCGCAACGCTCAGGGGCCACTCCTGGCTCTGCACTCAGGAATCACTCCTGGCGGTGCTCAGGGGACCATATGGGATGCCGGGAATCGAACCTGGGCCGACACAGGCCGGCCGTATGCAAGGCAAACGCCCTACCCGCTGGGCTATCGCTCCGGCCCCTTCTTTAGTCTTTAAAATATAAAATTTCTATCACATGCTCTTTTCTTAATTTTATGAAAAATTCATAGTTTTTTTAACTTAACATGAAATTATTAAAATTCGACCAGACTTTTGCATATAATTGTAATTCATTCTACAATTGTTCAATTCTCTTGTTGCAGGCATTTGAGTTGTTCTAGTTTTTCACTACTAGAACCAGTGCTGTAAGGAAGAGTCCAGTCTTTGAGTGGATGTGGGGATGACGGTCTCTCTGGAAGCATTGCCGAGCCATGAGTAGTGTGAATGTAAAACTTTACAAGATCATGTCATACTCCCACCAGCAACACAAAGGAAAGCTCATTCATTTTTGACATTGCAGAATTTCTCTCTTCAGTTTTCAGTCTCTTTCTTTATGGGGGTTGAGGGGTGGGGAACATCTAACAATGCTCCAGCCTTATTCCCTGCTCTGTGCTCAGGGATCACTCCTGGTAGTGCTCAGGAGACCTATGTGGAGCAAGGGACTATTCTCAGTGACACCTGGCCAACCAGGCCAGATGGGCCAGTGCTCAGGCTCCTGCAGTGCAGGGGAGCCTCAGGGATACATGGTATTGCCTGAATGTGAAATTAGGCCCGCGACATGCAGAGTATGAGCCTGGGCCACTGCGTGTCTCCCCAGCTCCTGCACTCTTGACTTGGTTTTGTCATCACGTCTGGAAGCCCTCCAGCCTCACTCCCAGGCATTCATTTCCTTCACACCCTCTGTTGTGTCCTGGTGCTTGTGTTTGGTAGACACACACCTTCCTCAGGCCACATGCTGGAGCCCACCGGGCCATCTCCTGGGCCACGGCTGGGTTTTCCCCTTTCAGCTCTCACCATTGAGTCCATTAGAGCCATCAGAGCTTTCTTTGGTGTGTTGTTTCTGGGGTCCCAATTTTAGTTCTTTTTCAAATCCACCTCCTTTTTAGTGTGAATGTTGTTTTCCCCGTGGCTTCAGATTTCTTTCATTGCTTTAATAATTTGAAATTTGCCTGTAGTCTGCTGCTTTATGTCTCACTGAGAGAGAGAGAGAGAGAGAGAGAGAGAGAGAGAGAGAGTTGGGTCCACACCCATCAGTGTGTTCAGGGCTTTCTCCTGACTCTGCACTTTAAGGGTCAAGGATCACTCTTGGTGGAATCAGGGGACCATACGGGTGCCAGGGATCAAACCTGTGTCAGCCTCACACAAGACAAACACCCTACACTCTGTACTATGGCTCCAGCCCCTGCATGTGTGTTTTATAGTCTGATGTTGGGTCTGTATTTTTATCTTCTTTTCTCAGCCTGGGGCAGGGGAAGTAGTGCCTGAACCATATCAATAGGGCCAGTTCCCATCACCAATATACGTGACAGTTGGACATCCTCTTAAAATCTCAGGAAAGACACTTTCCTCTTTGAATTCAAGTTGCAAGCATCAGATTTTCTGGTCTCCTACCATTGAGATGTTCTTCTTGAGATCTGTTAGATCTCTGCCCCCCTTCAACAGGCCCACAGTACAGTTTCCTTCCTCATCTTATGCTCAAATATCAGGCTTTTAAGGCCAACAAACCTTCCCAGGGCCTTCCCCACTGCTGCTTTGCTCACCAGCCTGGCAGCATCCCGGCTACTGGCATTAGGGGACTTTTCATTCTTGGATTCAACTCCTGTGGTTATTTACTAGTATATAGAGATGATTTATAGTGGAAGATTTTCAAATGCTAATATCTTCTATGTCTCATACCCTTTTTCCCTGAGAGTCCTGCGGTGTCTAAGATTTGTTTATCTTCCCAACAGTCAGTTACGGGCAAGCACTAGAAAGCATGCATCGGTCAATCTGTTGTTACATATATATATACACATATATACTACATATATACATATATATCACATATGTATATATGTATATGTATGTATGTATATATATATATACTATATATATATATATATATATATATATTGCAATCACCTGGGAACTTAAAAAAATACTGATGGCCTGGATCAGAGAAAGAGTATAGAAGTTAGGACACTTTTCTTGCCTGGGTGCAATCCCAGGCAACAGTGATCACTTCTGGTCAACCATGAATATCACTGAGCAAGCCGGTAGCCCTGATGGCTGGCTTTGGTGCTTCAATCCAAAGCAAATAAACAAACAAACAAAAAAATACTGGTGCTGGGTTCCCCATGAGATTCTGATTTGATGGTTGGGTGGGGGGAATAAGATTTTTTTTCTTTTTTTGAGTCACCCCTAGCAATGCTCAGGGGTTGCTCCTGGCTCTGCACTCAGAAATTACTCCCAGCAGTGCCTGGGGCCCATATGGGATGCCGGGATTGAATCCAGGTTGGCCGCATGCAAGGCAAATGCCTTTCCCTCTGTGCCATTGCTCCAGCCCCTGGATATGATTTTTTTTAAATTCCCCAATTGGTTCTAAATGTGCAGCCAAGGTTGAGCATGATTATTTTACAGCAAACTGATGAAAGCATTTCAGTCCCTCTGCATCTCACAGCATGTCGGGCGTTGTCTTGGAGGGGCCCCAGGTATCAAATGTTTTTTTAATTTTGCTTATGATTGTCATGAGGGCTGAGATTTACCTGGGTGTATTCAGTTAGATGGGAAGGGGGCTGGGAGCCAACAAACCACCGTCAGTGATTCCTCCTGTGCATGAGGTCCCTGATGCCTGTTGGACACTGTTGAATGACACGGGTTCCTGGAGCCATGATCAAGGTGAGGCCAGTGTTCTGCACTCTCCCAGGGACGGTGGTAGGCAGCCACATCTGGAAAACCACTCGACTAACTCATCTTCATTCTCGAGGTCATGGCACTGATTCCGAGAAAGGTCACTCTGGTGTCCCTTGACAAAAAAAACACATTAAAAACACCATGTTTTAATGGACATAAGGGACACCAGATCTTGGCCACAGCGGAGGGTCAGCTTTGAGATCTGAACGCAGCACCTTCATAAGCGGCACAGTAGAGGGAAACAAACGCCTTGGCTGTGAGGTCTTCTGTCTTTGTGGTGCCAAGCAGGGATCTAACCCAGTGTGTCATGCATATAAGACATATGACCTCACACACTACATGGAGATACATCTCCAGTCCCTTGTGGTGAGGTTGGACTAGTAACTCGGTGACCCGAAGCTGATAAGCCACCATCAATCAACTGCCTCCCTCTCTGAACAGCATTATTGTGGTGGCTTCCATTCTGGCCCCAGGGCACCAGGGAGATAGTACAGAGTGTAGGGTACTTTTTTTTCCCTTTTTTGGTCACACCCAGCAATACTTGGGGTTACTACTAGCTTTGGACTCAAGAATTACTTCTGGTGATCTTTGGGGGACCCTGTGGGATACCAGGGAGCAAATTCTAGTCTGCCGTGTACAAGGCAAACCCCTTTCCAATATACTACCACTCCGCCCAGGGCACTTGTCTTGTACATAGCCAGCCTGGATTCTATCTCTGGCAACCACTATGGGCCCATGAACCCCACCAGGAATGATCCTTGAGCTCAGAGCCAGGAGTAAATTCTGAGCACTGCCAGATATGGCCCCCAAACAAAAACCAATAAAAAAAAAAATTCTGTCCCCAAATTCTTCCTCCGCACTCCTGCTTCTGTACTTAGTGACTCTCTTTGAAGGATCAGACTGAGAAAATGATGGTGGAGGAATGCTGAGGCTAGATCACAAAAGGCATTGTGGATGTTCCCTTCCTCCTTCCCCTCCCCCCCCCTCCCCTCAAGTAGCCCGATGGAGAGAGCCAGGTAGAGGACAAACTATGTCTGTTGTCTGCAGTCCCAACTCACTTGCCAGGACCACGTCCTGTTATGTTAAAGGGGAATCTGACAGGGCCATAGATCATAGAGGAGTTAGCAGCTAGCATGCAAGCAGCCGTGGCAGCCAGGTCCTGGTTTGATCCCCGCCACTACGTATGGTCCCTTGAGCACCACCAGGGGTCATTTCTGAGCACTGAGCCAGGAGCAGTCCAGGAGCATTGCTGGGTGTGGCCAAACTCCCACCCAATCAACACCACCCCCTCCCACCAAAACAAAAGGGCGAATCAGACAGCAGCTGTCTAGGCCCTGATGCTACCTCTTCAGAGACCTCTTGTGAGCCCCCCAGCCTCAACTGCGAATCCCCTACTCTGTGTGAAGTCATAAATGCAGATGAACTAGAGCGGCTGAGAAGAGACAACCAGCACAGAGCGCCTTCAAATGCACTAAAGTAAGAGCTGCCCGGTGGATGGTTCTGCAGCTAGGCTCAGACACTGACATTTATAGAGTGCGCCAGCAAGAGCCTGACCAGAGGAACTGCATATTAGATATAAAATAACGATTGCGTGTTATTAATGTTATCAGATGGCAACACATTTCATGTTCAATTACCTAAAATGCTCTTTCTGGAGCATCGCTTTGTTCATCTTCTTATCCCCACTGCACACTTATAAAAGGTCGCTGTCAAGATGGAAAAGTCTATGTATGATTTAAATGTCCAGGCTCGGCCACTAGCACGTGAGCGTGTTTTCACATTGGGAGAGCGAGATTAATTTACACTTGCTCTTTTCACACCATACTCTTTGTTTACTTTGGGGATTTCATTTCACTGCCGCACCAGGCGATTCTGAGGAACGCCTGTTCAGTTTATCGTCTCGTCTGGTCTCGCCAGCCTTAACAACAGACATGGTAGACTCTGTACCTCAAACACCAAACCCCGGGCCAGGGCATGAGCCTATGGCGATGTGCAGGCCTAGCCTAGAACGCTCATGGCCTGGTTGGGTCCCTGGCACCGCAGAAAAAGCAGGAAAAAGCCAACCATAATTTCTACCAGAACATATTTAGCAAAGTGCATTTTTACTCGTGGAAATTCCACCATATATAAATTTCACATCTAAAAGTAATGGGACCTTTTATTTCCCTTAAATAAATAAATAGCTTCGCTCCTCAAGAATTAGAACTTGGGAACATGCTCTTAAATTCAATGTTCATTTATTTTCTTCTAAGGAACAGGAAGACCAGCATATGCAGACTGATGGTAAGTGGGTATTTCTTCCAGACCAGAATACGGGACAGCAAGTCAGAGTCTTTCTGTCGTGAGCAGAGGGATGAAATGCCCGTGAAATGCAAAAGCTGGAACAGGAAGATGGCACACAGAGCTGGACAGATGCTTTATATGCAGGAGCCCAGGTCTCGATCCCCAACACCACATGGTTCCTCCACAGGCAAAATGTGGGGGTGGGGAGTCAGAGGGCAAGAGTAAAGACACAATTCTATTCAAACATTGGGCTGACATACAAACATCCTCACGTGTGATGTACTGGCTATTGCTTGCTGTGCTCAGCAACAGAAAAGTGTTTTATTGAAATGATGCCGAGACCCTGGGGCCTGGGATCCTGGCACCTTGCATGCAGACCATCCCAGTTCCATCCCCAACACCACATAGTCCCTGAACCAGTCCAGGAGTGACCCCTAAGCATAGAGCCAGGAGTAGCCCCTGAGTACCACCAAGCAGGGCCCCTCACACCCCATCAAGAGTTGAAGAATTTTTTGGTTTTTTTCCTTCCAAACTGGGAAAGGGGAAAAAAAAGAGGTGAGCCGGAGCTATAGCACATCAGGTAGGGCATTTGCCTTGCATGTGGCCCACCTGGGTTGGATCACCAGCATCCCATATGAGTGCAGAACCAAGAGTAACCCCTGAGCATTGCTGGATGTGACCCCAAAAAAAAAAACTGGGAAAGGTTGGGGTATAAAAAGCTGTTTCGTGGTGGGAAAAAGCATCTGGTCGGCATTTTTCCTGATTCCCTTTACCGTTTTCACAAAGGACACCCTAAGCCCATCCGTGGCCAGTGTGGTGCGCTGCGTCGTGGCGTTAGCATAAGCCCCTTGAGCTCTGCACCTCCACAGTCCACGCCAGCACCACAGGAGCACCGTGGGGGTGTGTGTGGGGGCACTGCACAGACCTTCAGGAATTGTGGAAGGTGAACAGCAGGGTGGGTGCGGGGAGGAAAGGCAGACGCAGGTCCTGGGCTCAGCGTCTTACAGGAAGTCCCCATGCCGTTCTTGTGAACCCCCTTCCCAGCCCCGGCTGTCCTGACTAGGGGTGGGGGCTAGCAGGCGTGAGTGACAAGCCCCAGGAGCTGAACAG
Organism: Cryptotis parvus; assembly: GCA_021461705.1. Taxonomy (NCBI): domain Eukaryota; kingdom Metazoa; phylum Chordata; class Mammalia; order Eulipotyphla; family Soricidae; genus Cryptotis; species Cryptotis parvus. The sequence goes on along the minus strand of JAJIBD010000892.1, from coordinate 46,534 downwards.
GAAGTTGCCTTTCTCCTCCCAAACATCCCAGGCGGCTCCCCAGTATCTCAAAGCTGTTTAACTACTGTTTGTCATTCTGTCATCATTATTTCTATCCGCGGAGGTAAATATTTTATTAAACGTCTTCGCTGCCTGCCAGTGACGGAGCCCTTCACCTCCCGGCCTGGCGGGGGCCCAGCCCTACCAGGGGGCCGCTAGCAGGAACAAGCTGCTCGCTCGGCCCTTTCCCTCCCCTCCTCTCCACCTGGGACCCATTTTCTCCTGTGGCCTCTCGGGTTCCCATCTTCTGTTTCTTCTTAAATCAATTCCCAGCCTAGTCTTGATGAAAGGTACTGGCGCCACCCCCCCACCACATACTCACCCCTAACCCCCGGAACACGACTGTGTCCGGACGCGTGTTCAGCTCTGTCTGACCTCTGTCTTCTCTGACTCCTCTGCACCCACTGTGAACCGGGCCCAGCCCCCCACTGCTGGCCTTGCCCAAGAAATTGGCAGTAGGAGGCCCTCCCCTGGACCTCTTGCACCTATGAGTTCTGGACGTCCCCGTGACCTTCCCCACAGCTGAGCTTTTCACCCCAACAGCAAACTCACAGACTCCCAAACCAGCGGTAACCAGCTCAGCTGGTGCTGGCTGGGGCTTCTTCACCAGGCACGGCACTTCCCTGTGTCCTTGTGTCCACGGCCATGATAGGAGTGCAGGTCCATCCCATCTGTGGCCCTTCAGGGGGCCGACTGAACCTTTGTGGGGTGCTGGGCGTCTAACCTGGGGCCTCTCGTCTTCCACCCAGACACTTCCCCGGCCCAGATTTATGTCCCTGTGAGGAATTCTGACTTTGGAGGCCCGTAGCCGCCACGCCCTCTGCTGGTGAGTGGAGAGATGTTCTCCTCTACCTACAGAGGAAAGACCTTCACTCTGGACTCCCTGACCAGGTCCCTGAGTTCGGGGTCCTGCTATCTGTTATCAGCTTCTGAGGTCCAGTTCTCACAAGTCCAAGGCTTTCCTGGCCTTGCAGTCAGGCCCACAACACAAGTCCACACTGCAGTTTCTACTCTTGCCAATCAATGGGCAAACTCCAAGTACTGGGCGGGAGGGGTGAGGTGGGGAGATAAAAACGATTAAAGGAAAAGAAGGAGGGGGCTGGAGAGATAGTACAGTGGGTAGGACGCTTGTGCGGCACACAGCCAACAGGCTTTGATCCTTGGCATCCCATATGGTCCCCCTGAGCACTGCGAGGAGTTCCTGAGCGCAGAGCCAGGAGGAACCCCTGAGCATGGCTGGGTGTGGCCCTAAAACTAAACTAAATAAATGAAAGAAAGGAAAGGAAAGACAGGGTGAGAGCACTAGACTCTCTGAAGGGCAGTGGGCCGAGCAAGGGGGCGCACAAATACAGTAGAATCAAAACTCTTAAGCCAAAGGCACCCAGGCAGAGAGAGGGGAGGAGAGTGAAAAAGACAAGGCTGGATGTGAGGACAGCAAGGGACAGAACGGAGAGCGTACTGCTGAGTAAGGACTCACGCTAAAAATACTGCAGCCTGGAGCAGGCCTGAGAAACGGTGGCTGTGCCCGTGTGGGAGGAGCCAGAGCTTCTGCCTTAGGAGGCCGAGAACCAGAGCTGGATGCAGGAGGGCAAGAAGCAGGAGCAGACGCGCGGCTGGAAGCGAACCATAATGTTCATTCTGCCGCCACCAGCTCCCATCTGAAGGTCGATCCTGTGACGCCAAGGAGACCTCTCCCAGCCCCCACCAGCCCGGCCGATGCTCACCACACCTCTGGGTTCTGAACTGGCCCCTCTAGGGCCCTTCGATAGAGGCCACGCCAGGAAAGAGATCAAGACCTGGTTTTGTGTATTCTAGTCCTGGTCATGGATAATCATGAACATTCCAGAAAATCAATTGCCCAAGCGGCTGCTGGGGAGGCCTGGCTTGACAGAAGGCGCTCATGAGGAAGACCCGGGGGAGGGGAGGTGAGCTGATCACCAGCTTGATGTGAACCCACAGCGCAAGGAGGCTGTTGAGGACTCTAATGCAATCTTCAGCTCTATTAATAGAACAGCCGAGTGTGGCAGGCAGGAGGCAATAATCCCAGCGCGTGCTGGCGGGTCAGGCCACATGCAGTTTTTATGCTCAGTCCTGCGGGCTATATTTTTGGAGAGGCGCTGGCGAATTCAAGCCTGCTCAGAAGAGCATGAAAAGGCTCGGATGCCAGTATTTAGACAGCATCGAGATTAGCTTGACAGTCCTTTTTACAACGGGTACTGGTGCACAGAATGATGATCGCGCTGGACGCACAGGCTGGCCACGGCTGCCCGGAATGGTGCTTTCCCTGTTTACTTGACCTCTCTGGGTTTTGTGGAGTGCCTGCTCTGTAGAATGGAGATAATACTCTCTACCCAAGCTAGTCGTAAAGGGAATTGGAAGTATGGAGTCTGCTCGGCTCGATAGAAGGGGACGGAGCCTCTGCAGAGTGTCCGGCTGTGCACCAGACCTGGGGCACCAGGAGCAGTCTGGAGTCTGGGTGGACAGACAAGGCCCGTCAGTTTGCAGAGGATGAGGAGGGATGATGACGGATACCTGCCTCTATCTGAAATGAATTACGATTCATTTCCGAGAGGGAGAGAGTGAGGCGAGGGAAGAGCAGGGTCTGCGGTTCTCGTGAGGTGTGGATGCAGACGGGAAGGGGTGCTGCCTGCCGGGGAGAGGAAACCCCGAGCGAGGAGAGACCGGCAGGAACCAGCTGGCATCAGAGTCACAAACGGCCGCTGAAGAGACTCAACGGGGTCACGTGCCACCAGGAAGTGCATAAGGCAGAAGAGGAAGAGGATGAGGAGGAAAGCGGAAGCATTTCCAGGCCCGTCCCTGGATGCAGAGGCAAGGAGTCTATTCTGAGGTCAAGAAACGCATGTCGGGGAAAACGCCAAAGGCGGAGTCAGGCTTCCCCCAGGGAGGTCTTTGGAGCAAGGCAAGTGTTCCACATCTGCTGCCTACTGGGCCTGAACTCGACACATGCTTGAGACCCTCAAGACCACTCATCGCCTGCTTCCAAGTCGGCGGGTGGGTTCTGACTCACAACTGCATGTTCTTTATGGACGAGGAAGGCTATTTGATGCAAACTGCTCAGTTATTTGAGGCAGACCTGTGGTTTTCAGAGCCCATCGACTGACCTTGAATAGTAGTTCCTGGGCAGATGGGATGCTAGGGGAGAAAAGAAGGGCCTTCGAGGACCCCAGACCTGGTCGCCCTCGTCTGGGCCTTCCTGTTCCCAGTTGCCTTCCCAGAAGGGCTGGGAAATACATCCTGTCTCCACACTCCCTGGTGTTTGCTCTCATTTTGTTATTTACCAGAGAAATTAATATTACTCTTTACCCTGCTCACATTCTAGATCCAACACGCTTTTTTCATCAGTGGATTTGTGTTTGGTTGATTAGTTATTCATGTATAATGTTAGATGACAAGAACTATAATACAGAGAAATGATTGTGGAGAATGCAGACGAACAAGCTCCGGGCTGGCCTCTCCCCGCTCTTTGTGCAGGAGGGTGGGTAGGCAGGTTAGTCAGGCAGCTGGACTATTCGCAGGTGGTGGCAATTCTCCTCTTACCAAACCAGGGAGTGACGTGCAGGAGGCGCGTTAGCACCTGGAGCATCTGCACAGCACAAGTCTCCTGACCTGCACCACCAGCTCACGCACTTCTCAGGCAGTCCCGGCTACTGTCCCTCCAGGTGCATTGCCGGCCACGTCCTTGTTACACGCCGGCTCATCTACAGGAGGAAGCTTTGGCTAACCAGACCCCTCTGATGGCTTCTTAGACGCTCAGTCCCTGTAGAGGCGCTGAAAGAGCCTGATGATTTGGTCTTGGCCGGCTTTCCCTGCCTCTATCAGATCCCTGTGAACCAAATGAGTTCCCTCCTCAGGCCTACAACGCTCTTGCTCTAGCTTCTGATAACGTGCACACCTTGGCTCTGTACCCTAACTGCCTTTCCCGGTCTGCGTCTCCGAGGCTGCCTTTTCTGTTCACCTTTTCTTTTGGTCTCTTTACTTATTCCCCACTTGGAGCTCAGAGAAGGGTCTTCCTCTCTCCCTAATAAAGGGCCAGGAGGAGGCAGAAATGCCCCAACCTAAAATCTTTTCTTCTCACGCCCAGATCATTTTCTCCTCTTTGATTTTCCTCTTAGCACTCTCCCTCACTGAAACATTGTGTTAACTTATGTTTCCTGGCTAATTGCCTTCTCCCGTTCCCCAGGAGGATAAAAAACCCACAAGAGAGGAAATCTGGCCTATCTTCCACTGCCCGAGTCCTGCTGGAAGGACCGGCCTGGTAAACATTTGTTGGACTCTGCAAATGCTGAGTTAAGCACTGAGAAAGCTCTAGGAGACAGGGAGAGACGAGAGGCGTCTGTAGGGGGATTCAAGAAGAACCATGCATTGTCCAAAGTTCCAGCGAGATCCTTCAGAAGCCTGAAGCCTGCGGCTGGAGCTCTGGACAGAGCAAAGCCGAGACACTTTCTCAATAGAGAGCGAATTCCCAACGGGGCTGGCAGGACCCCTGGAAGCGCTTCAGGGCTAGGGAGGAATCAGGAAAGGTGTCCAAAGCGTTGGTGCAGCTGGACGGTGTCCGGGGCGTGTGGGGGAGGATCAGGAGGAAGCAGGCAGTGAAGGGATGTTTTGTTTTGGAGCCGGCAAACTGCCTCTGAGATTAATGAGCACACACCAGTTATATACATAGTCGCCAAAGGGTGGCCGCGATGCAGATGAGCAGATGACCAGAGACGTGACACCCGCATGCGGTGGGACATTATCTGTCTGTAAAGGAAGGGGCACGTGATGTGACAGTGTGACACAAACTAACCTAAGCCAGATGAAAAGGACACACTGTCGCGGGCTGCAGAGGCCTCTCTTAACCTGTCAACAGGTCCCTGGAAACTGATTTTAAGGGAAGCAATAGAGAGAGAAAACAATCTCCCATAGCCTGTCAGAACCAAGACTTCCAGGCCATGTGACATTTTTGCTGTCACAATAGCATCATTAGGGGCTGGAGAAATAGTACAGCGGGGAGGGCGCTTGCTTTGCAAGTGACCAACCTGGGTTTGATCCCCGGCATCCCATATGGTCCCCCCGAGCACCCCTGGCTCTGCACTCAGGAGTTACTCAGGGGTAACTCCTGAGTAATGCTGGATGTAGCCCCCCAAACAAACAAACAGAAAGTAGAACTGAGGAGCCCAGGATGTGGGGTGGGGTATACATGGGGGGGAGGAAAGGAAGAACAGTTGAGTTTTTAGTGCCTGAACCCAAGTCAGGGCTGGAGCAATAGCACAGTGGGTAGAGCATTTGCCTTGCATGTGGCTGACCAGGATTTGATCCCCAGCATCCCCTATGGTTTCCGAGCACCACCAGGAGTAACTCCAAAATCCAGTCAGAGTAACCCCTGAGCATAGCCAGGTGTGACCCAAAAAGAAAAAAAAAGAAGAGAGAAAATAGAATTCAAGTCTTCATATATGCAGACTTGAAAATTTTTTTAATTAAATTGATTTGAAGTTTTGCGTTTGGGGGCCACACCTGGTGGTGTTTAGGACCTTCTCCTGGCTCTGTGCTAGGCGACGGCTCCTGGAGTGCTCAGGCACCAGGTAAGTGTATGGGATGGAACCAGAGTTGGGCACATGCAAGGCCACTGCCGTGACCTCTGTGCTGTCTCTTTGACCCAACAAGAAAGTCAGGCATTTTTCTCATTTGTTCTGTTTGGAGACGCACACAGCAGGGATCAGGGGGCTTCCCCAAGAGACACTCAGGAAAGTGGGTGGTGCTGGGGCCCCACTCAGCCTGTTGATCCAGGTCTCATCCTCCGTATTTATTTCTGACTCTCGGTCCCCAGCCTGTGCTGCTCAGGGGCTGTCGGTCCTGGGGCTTGCACCCAGGGCTCCTGCACGCACAAAGAGTGACCTCCAGCCTTTGAAACATCTCCTTGGCCCAAGGAATGATTTTTTTTTGCTTTTTTGGGTCCCACCCGGCAATGCTCAGGGGTTACTTCTGGCTCTGCACTCAGGAATTACTCCTGGCGGTGCTCGGGGGACCATATGGGATGCCAGGGATCGAACCCAGGCCGGCATGGGCCGGCGCGTGCAAGGCAAACGCTCTATCTGCTGGGCTATCACTCCGGCCCCAGGAATGATTTTTTTTAATGGGTTAAAAAAAGTGTTCCAGGGGCTGGAGCAACAGCATATCAGGTAGGGGCGTTAGCAATAGCCTAGCGGGTAGGCCACCTTGCACATGGCCAACTCGGGTTTGATCCCCGGCGTCCCATATGGTCCCCGGAGCACTGCCAGGGGTAATTACTAAGTGCAGAGCCAGGAGTAACCCCAAAGCATGTCCTGGTGCGACTCAAAAAGCAAAAAAAAAAAAAAAAAAAAAAAAAGAAAGAAAGAAAGAAAGAAAAAGGAAAAAGAAAGTTCCAGAAATTAACAGATTTCAAATGATTACATGGTCATTGTTGTGTAACATACATTTTGCTACATTGAAAACCTACGGGGGGTGGGGCGGGAGGGACTAGCAGAGGGTGGGACAACGGCGGATGTGGAGCAGTGTGAAGGTCAACCTCAAAATTCCGTAATATTGTAAATTCATCTGTTTATAAGTCAGTGGAAAAATGAAAAGGAAATTGTTGTGAAGAGACAAACCCATAAGAATATCTGGGATGATTCTGAGGAAGGAAGAAAATGACAGCCTGACAGGGAGGGAACACAGATTGCCAAGTCTCAAGTCATCAAACCACTCGAGGCTGGCGCCCGGTGGCCCAGGCACACACTGTAGCAGGCGAGCCTGCCAGGCCCGGCCCCGACTCCACGCATGGGAAGGGGACACTGGGGATGCAGTGGAGCCCTCAGGAACACATGAAGCTGCTCTTGATCTCCTGCTGATTGCAGGAAGACGAGCTCCAAATGGAAATGAGACGGAAAGGGAACCCCCTGGCTGCACTGGAAGGAGGCAGGGGGAGAATTTGCTTTTCAGCAACTGAACATGGACCAGCTTTGACCCTGGGTTAGACCTGGAGCCTCTCTGTGCCTGTCTCATGGGCTGGTTGTGGGCGAGACAGGAGTGAAGACAAGCACAGGGCTTGGCACGATGCCGGCACACACGAGATGGTAAGTGACTACCGGCACCGTCGGCACCATCACCACAGTCATCATCCAACACACTCACCAGAAAAGAACAGGCCGGGATGTGGCTCGATTGTAAAACACGTGCCTCGCGATGTGTGAAGCCCTGGATCTGATCCCTGATACCACTGGATGCAGTCACCAGCACACACGCACACACACACACACACACACACACACACACGGCGCTTTATAAATTGATATGGAAAACATATCTATCTGTCTATATAGAGAGAGATTGACTGGATTTTTTGGATCACACCTGCTGATGCTCAGAGGTTACTCCTGGCTCTGCACTCAGGAATTACTCCTGACAGTGCTCAGGGAACCATAAGGGATGCCGAGGATCAAACCCGGGTTGGCCGCATGCAAGGCAAACGATGTACCCCACTGTACTATTACTTTGGCCCTCAAGATATATTATTAATTAGGAAAAAAGGCTTGGTGCAGAGAAGGTATGTCCAATATCCTAAGTACAACATACTTTGCACATTATATAAAATGTAGTTTGTATATTTACAAAGTACACTATATATGGGTCTTATTTGATTTTAGGGGCATCCCAAGCAGTGTTTGGGGGAGCCTGCAGAGCCGCTCCTGGCATTATGGCTTTTTCTAGTGACTGGTCCTGGGGTTATTGGTACAGGACTGACCCATCGTGAAATCCCTGCAATGCCAGGTGGCTACCAGGGCCGCACCCAGTCATGCTCTGGACCTCTAGGACTACACCCAGTGTTTCCTGGGGCCATGTGGCGTTGGGACTCAAACACTGGTCCTCCACCGTGGGGCTGTCTCCTGGGCCCCGTCTTTGGGCTAATAAAGGAGGCAGTGGAGAAGTCAGAACTAGCACAGAGGGTGGGGCACTTGCTCCGCACAAGGTGGCAGGTCTCAATTCTAGTATCTCATGTGGTTCCCCCACCAGGAGAGAACCCCGAGGGCAGAGCCAGGAGTAAGGCCAAAGCGCAATAGGTGTGATGCAATACTTTCCCCAATGCTAGAAGAAGGCAGTGGAAACACACACACACACACACACACACACACACACACCTGCCGTTCCTGTGAGTTTGTCCCTATATACACACATCATAATAACAACTCTGATCAGGTCGCTGCCTTACATCTCTGAGGACGCAGTCAGTGTGGCCTCCCGAAAGCTCAAAACAATTGAGTCCCTTGACGTGACACTCCGCCATTGCCCTACGCTCTCATCCCTCCGTTGGGAGAAATCTCAGGGGAACCGGGATTCGGCAGCGCAGGCTGCCTGCAGAGAGGGAACCTGGGTGGCCTGGAGCAGAAACGGGAAGGGCCCTGGGCACAATACAGCCTTTTGTGTCCTTTCACTCTGGAACTATGGGCCTGTGTTACAGAAAAGTCCTACCCCAGAAAATAAATAAGGGCAGTTGTAAAAATAAATAAGTGCACACGAAGAAAAATCGCACCTAGTGTTTAATTTCCAAGTATTAAGAAATCTTATAGTACTGTTCAGTTTGTCTTACCATTTCTGTTATGGTTGGAGAATAAACTGGGGGTTTATTAACACTGGGGGTGGGTGGGGCACACTCTAGGGGTGCTCAAGGGTTGCTTCTGAGTCTGTGTCTGGGTCACTCTCAGCAGTACTTCAGGGCATTGCATGCAGAGCATGTACTCAGCCTACTGAATTATCTCTCTGTCCTCTGAGTTAGTCTTCTAAAAGTATCGTTATCATCATCATCATAATCACCATCATCAATCATCATCATCATCATCATCATCATCATTATCATCATCGTCATCGTCATCATCATCATCATCATCATCAGTATTATTATCATGATTTGGGTTTTGGCCCATACCTGGCTGTGGTCAGGCCTTATTCCTAGCTCTAAGTTGGAGCAGGGGAGCCACATGTGATGCAGGGAGTCAAACTGGGTTTGGCTACATGCAAGGCAAGAACTTCGGCCCCTGCCCTCTGGCAGGATCTTAGGGAAAAGAAAGGAAACTCACAGCTATGTTCTCAGCCACCAGAAGATCTGACCCACGGAGCGAGCTGTAGGCTCCACCCTGATATTCCTCCCTGTCAGCAGTGCTGGGAGGCCATGGTGTCATGGGGAGACGAGATAGACCCCAGGACCCCACATGTAAGGCACCATGCCTTCAGCTATATCCCATCCTAATTTCTCAGTACCTTTGTTAACATATTTCATCATGGTTTCTTTTTACCATAGGAATGTGGGGTTCAGAGGTGATACAACACACACACACACACACACAGTTTCTCAGAAAAAGATCAAAAATTTCCAGAGTGTATTGTAAAGGTTAATGTCTAAGCATTTGTAGTTCAATGTCAACATTCCCTGGCATGATGCCGCTCAAAGGCTCAAGAAGGCAGGATGAGAAAGCCACACATCCTAAGGAACACGTTTGTTTGGATTCTGAATTGCAGAGCTAGTATGGCAGTTTGCACTGCATGCTGCCAACCCGGGTGGATACCCCATATGGTCCCCCTGAGCATGGCCAAGAGTCATCCCTGAGTGCAGAGCCATCCCTGAGCACTGTGGAGTGGGGGAGGGAGAGGAAAGGGCAAGGGGAGAGGGCAAGGAGCAGAGACGTCCAAATGCTCACCCAGTAAAATAATGTCAGGGTAGCTGAAAACAAACCGGATTGCTTGCAGATGACAAGAAGCAGAGGGAGAGTATCTTAACTGAAGTAGGAACAACGTGCCAAAACAAATTAAAGATGATCAAAGCAGAGAAAACAAGAAATAATATTCTCACGATAGCTGGCCGTTATGAAGAGGTACAGTGTCGGGGAGCCTGGAGATGCTCAGAGGCCCAGCGCTTGCTCTGGAAGGAGGCCTCATGGTCAACCCTCATGCACTTCTGCATAACAAGACAAGGTTGCCCATCATCACCACTTCTATTCAACATAGTACTGGAAGTACTTGCCATTGCAATTAGGGACAAAAAGGACATTAATGGCATTGAGATAGGAAAAGAAGAAGCTATCACTATTTGCAGATGCATGATACTATACCTAGAGAACCCTAAAATCTCTACCGAAAAGCTACCTGAAATAATAGATATGTATAATAGAGCGACAGGTTACAAAATCAATACCCAAAAGTCTGTGGCTTTCCTATATGCAAACAACAAAAGAGAAGAAAGTGACATTAAAAAAATACCGTTCACAGCTGTGCCTCAGAAAATCAAGTACCTCGGAATCAGCTTAACTAAGAAGGTAATGAACCTGTTTAAAGAAAACTACAAAATGCTGCTTCAAGAAATAAGAGATGACACAAGGAAATGGAAACATATTCCCTGCTCATGGATTGAGAGACTCAACATTGTCAAACTGGCAATACTCCCTAATGCATTATACAGATTCAATGCATACCTATAAGAATACCCATGACATTTTTCAAGTAAATTGACCAAACACTCCTGAAATTCATATGGTATAATAAACTCCCACAAATAGCTAAAGCAATCCTTGGGAAAAAGAAGATGGGTGACATCACCTTCTGCAACTTCAAATTGTACTACAAAGCAGTAGTAATCAAAACAGCATGGTATTGGAGTAAAAACCAACCCATGGACCTACGGAATAAAGTTGAATATCCTGATACACATCCTCAAATACATGATCATTTAATCTTTGATAAAGGAGCAAAAAATGCAAAGTGGAGCAAGGAAAGCCTTTTCAAGAAGTGGTGCTGGGAAAACTGGACAACACTACTACATAGGCCCTGGTGCATCACCAGGGGCGCTGCTGAGCAGCTATGGGTGTGCCTCAGCAAAGGAGGCGGTAACACATAACAGCCTTGCATGCTGCCATCTCCAGTTGTATTCCGGCACCAAAAGAGGTCCCTAAGCACCACTAGGGGTGACTCCTGTGCACAGAGCCAGCAACAACCCTCGAGCACTGCAGGGTGTGGATCCAAACCTCCCCCTCTAAAAGACAAAGAAAGTACCAGGTGGAGAGGGGCAGGGCAAAGAAGTAATACAGGCTAAGGTGCTTGCCTTGCAGGCAGCCAACAGCAGTCTGATTATAGGCACTCATATGGTTCCCTGAGCACCACCAGAGATGAGTCTTGAGCACAGAAACAGGAATAAGCCCTGAACACTGCCAGGTAAGGCCAAAAATCACCACAACACAAAAGTAAAGTTACAGCAGAACCTGATAATGTGGTGTGTGTATGTGTGTGTGTGTGTGTGTGTGTGTGTGTGTTTTCTTTTTGGGTCACACCTAGTGATGCTCAGGGGTTACTCCTGGCTTTTTGCCCAGGAATTACTCCTGGCTCAGGGGACCATATGGGATGCCGGGATCAAACCTGGGTCAGCCGTGGGTAAGGCAAATGTCCTACCTGCTGTGCTATCGCTCTGGCCCCACTGTCTGTATCACTGTCTTCCCATTCATCATCGATTTGCTCGAGCGGGCACCAGTAACATCTCCATATGTCCTGTCTCATGCTAGTAGAGCCCAAAGGCACCTGCTTGCTCCAGGAACATAAAGAGCCTCAAACCATTCCATCAGGTCATGGGAATGAGGTCTATAATTGTTATTGGTATTTGGCATATCAAATACAACACGGGTAGCTTGCCAGGCTCTGCCGTGCGGGTAGCATACTCTTGTAGTCATCTCTAAACCCAGCATTTATTGATGAACCACACAGTCGCAAGCAGTCATGCGAGCCGGGCTGTGATAGGCTGGTCTGCTGGGTGTTCTGACGAGGGGGATGTCCGGATGTGGAAAATGGAGGCCCTCATGGAGTTGGGGGTCATCTGGCTTGTTGCAAGGCTCTGCTGGGGTGGCGGGCCAGGGCTAGAACCCGCCATCCCTCCTGGGCACCTCGTGAGCAGCTGGGCACATGGAGAGCCAGTAGCAGCTCTGCCCCATGTCTGTGAGTCTCTCAATAGATCGATCTCACCATGTAACCATTAAACCCTAGTGTCAGGAGCCGCTGGGGTCCCGACAGTGTCAGGACAGAAGTTCTCTTCTGAGGCCGGAGCGATAGTCCAGCTGGTAGGGCGTTTGCCTTGCACGTGGCCGGCCCATGCCGGCCTGGGTTCGATCCCGGCATCCCATATGGTCCGCTGAGCACCGCCAGGAATAATTCCTGAGTTCAGAGCTAGGAAAAACCCCTGAGCATTGCTAAGAAGAAGAAGAAAGAAGTTCTCTTCTACCTCCGAGGCCACCGGGGAATGGATGAAAACTCATTGAGTCCAGCGCAGTTCCAAAAAAGGTTTTTAATAGTACAAAAGCTCTATCACTGCAATCCAATATAATAAAAGAACTCTATTTCTGGCCAGAGCCCAAGTCTCCCACCAAAGAGAGAGAATCTCACCCGAGAGGAGTCCTACCCAAAAGATGAAGAAAAAAGTGACGTTGAGACTATAGGAAGATTATAGGAAGGATCATGCTAGTTTACTCTCAAGCAGGCAAGTGTGACCCTTTCAGAGGAGAACAAGATACTCAGAATCACCCTGGTGCAGATAATAATAAGAAGGACCTTGTGGGTACCATCTAGATTACATGAAGCTCATGAAATTAAGATGTATTACTTTATACCAGCCCCCTCTCTCCAGTGTAAAACACTGCTCTGGCCCCAGAATCTGATAATGTTTTGTCATGTAAAAATATGTAACTTGGTATCACTTGTATCATTTGTCTTCCTGTTGTTCACCAATTTGCTCCAGCGGGTGCTAGTAACATCTCCATTAGTTGGGAATGAGGTTCATTATTGTTGCTGTTTTTGGCATATTGAATACACCCGCGGTACCTTGCCAGTTTCTGCCGTGGCTCTGGGTTCATCCCAGGAGGCCCAGACTTTTTCTATGTCAGACCATCAACCATCCAGGGCCCACGGGGCAGAGCCCTGTGTGTAGATAAGCCTGTGTTATGAAAATATGTAACAGTAATGAAGAAATGTGAGAGCGGAGGAAAAAACATACTTTGCATATAGAAATCTCACCAGACCCTCAGTGTCTCATTTAAAAGATACACAAGACACAGGGCAGTTGCCTTTGGGAAGGGCGAGACTGTGCTTGGCAGGCGTCTGGCTCTCCGGCTCCCCACTAAATGCTAATAATGGCCCCATTCATAATGACAGCTAAAACAACTCTTTTAAAATTTCAGAACTCCCCCTCAAGGTCAGCGCCCCTCCCTTTGGGAACCACAAGAACATACATACATATGAAAGCAATTTGGAAGTGAAAAGCACTTTTCAAATCCCCGGTGTGATTGCTATACCAAAACCTGCTGTGGACTGTGTAGCTGCACTCTTCCCAAGAAGACGACTGACTGATAAAGCATGTGTTTCCTTTATAAATAAAAATAAAACCAATTTTCATTTCTGGAATTGTGACAAGCGAATCAATGTGTTTATTGAATGCCACATTTCTGAATTAAAATAGTTTCTTAGGAGTGTCAAGAAATTCACAGAAAAGTTAAGAATCTTTGGGCTGGGGGTTGTTGCTAGAGAGAGAACAGCAGGTAGGACTTGATCTCCGGGACCCCACAGGTCCCCCAAGCACCAATAGGAGTGATCCAAGTGATCCAAAGTAGAGCCAAGGAGTTAGCTCTGAGCACCCCTGAGTGTAGGCCAGAAAAGATAAGTCCCTGGACCCCTGGAATGAGCGTGGGGTAGTCTGGAGAAGTGGAGTGCTATATGCTATATGTACTCTGGGGTCATTTGCTGAACCTAGTGAACTGGAACGTTACTGCTCATGCCCTTGTAAAAATGGAGACAAAGACCCAGTCTGTCCAAAATCAGGAGTCAAGGGGCTAGAGCTATAGCCCAGCAGGTAGGGCGTTTGCCTTGAACGCGGCCGGCCCATGCGGCCCAGGTTCAATCCCCAGCATCCCATATGGTCCCCCCGAGCACCACCAGGAGTGATTCCTGAGTGCAGAGCCAGGAGAAACTCCTGAGCATTGCCGGGTGTGACCCAAAAAGCAAAAAAAAAAAAAAAAAAAAAAAAATCAGCCTGATGAGCTCAGTTTAAAGGATGGGCTAAGCTGCAAGGCACTTGTCTTGCAAGCGCGGCTTTAAGTCCAATCCCCTGCTCTGCAACATAAATAAAGTGTGAAGTTTTAAGTCTGATCCCCAGTAATGCAAAATAAAAGAAGTAAATAAGGGGGAGTTAATAAGCGATTGTGCTGCATAAAGGTGGAATAACTCCAATGACTGTGGCCACTGTTCTAGGTTAAATTCAGAATGATGTCTTCTGAAGCCTTCAAGGAAGATCAGCTCCAGACTTTGCACAAGAAAGGCTAAGGTGAGGGGCCGGAGCGATAGCCCAGCGGGTAGGGCGTTTGCCTTGCACGCGGCCAGCCCATGCCGGCCGGGTTCGATCCCCGGCATCCCATATGGTTCCCCGAGCACTGCCAGGAGTAATTCCTGAGTGCAGAGCCAGGAGAAACCCCTGAGCATTGCCTGGTGTGACCAAAAAAAGCAAAAAAAAATAAATAAATAAATAAATAAAAAAAGGCTAAGGTGAGTGTGAGTGTCTATCTATGTACACATGGGCCAGAAATCACCAAAAAACATTCAGACTACAGACTGTCCCACACTCTCTGGGTGGTCTGAATACTCAGTGTGGAGAATGCAACCCGGAGCACGCCAGGAAATTGTAATGCCTCCAGTACCCGGCAGAAGCAAAAGAGCTTCTCCACAGAGGCTGTCGAATTGATCTCAGACCTCGAAAGATTCCTACATATATAAAGTCAAGGAGGTCAGATTTAATTTACGTGGAGGGAGGCAGAAGTGGAAAAGAAGAAAGGGAGAAGAAAGGAAGTTCAGAAAAAAAAGAAAACCTAAGAAAGAAGGGAAGATTCTCAATACACAATAAAATAAGTCACTATTATTTTAATAGGAGTAAAAGCAGCAAATAAGGACCAGAGGGACAGTGTAGCAGGTAAGACACTTACTTGCCTTATGTACATCTGACCCGGTTCACCTGCAGGTATCACATATGGTCCTGTCAGGACCACCAGGGGTCACTCTGGAGTCGAGTCAGGAACAGCCCCTCAGGGCTGCCAGGTGTACCCATGGCTCCCCACAAACCCTTCAAAGAACCCCCGCAAAGAAGTAGCAGCACCAGAGAACTGGAACAACCCCAGAAGAGCGTAAGATCCTGGAACAATAAGACAAAGACTATAAGAAAATCACAGTGGGACTGGAGAACCAATACAGTCTTTTAGGGGTGTGGCTGGCCCTGATTTGATCCCCGGCACCACATATGAGCAGGAGTGAGCCCTGAGCATAGAACCAGAAACAAGTATTGAGCACAGCCAGGTAAGACCCACTCCCCCAACAAAAATTAAACACCAAGGGGCGGGAGTGATAGCACAGCAGGTAGGGCGTTTGCCTTGCACACGGCAGACCTGGGTTCCATCCCAGCAAAACATATGGTACCCAGAGCATCGCCAGGAGTAATTCCTGAGCCAAGAGCCAGGAGTAACCCCTGAGCATTGACGGGTGTGACACAAAAAGTAAAAAAAATAAATAAATAAACACCAAGGGATATGGGCCCATCACCTCTGGGGCGTCCCGGAAGCAGCCAGATAAGACTTGCCCACATTTGCCGCCATTTTCGCTGTCTGGATGCTGCAGCACATCAGAGCCCTCCCAGGAGGGATGCTGACCTCAAGACCAGATTAACAGAGCAAAACGAGTTCGAGCCCAGGTAGGCAGCTCCCAGAAGCGGAAACACCGGAATTGTCAGATGGAGCTGGGGTCGCCCCTTCCCCTCTCCATTTTATCTGAGACCAGTAGTCCCGCCCAGGAGCTGCCCTGGGGCGACCAACCATAGCATGCAGAGCCTCACACACAGCTGGGGAACTAGAACTCAGCTCTCCCCTTGCTCAGCTGACAGTGAAGTCCCCAGGAGGACAGATGGGTTTTGGGTGTTGGCCCATCACTTCTGGGTTGTCCCAGAAGCAGCCGGACGAGACTTGCCCACTACATTAGCCGCCATTTTCGTTGTCTGGAGCGCTGACCATGAGGCCCCCTAAGTTGTGCGGTAGCTTGTGGCTGTGCAGTCTATCAAACTAGTGGAAACAGTTATGTCCTTTAATGTACCTTTAATGTAACTGCATTCTACGATGTGTAGGAAAGGTAGGTGGGAGGGAGAGAAAGAGAGGAGAGAAAAGGACGTACAGAACCCGCCAGGTAGTTGGGGTGTGGGAGGGGGAGGGAGGTGGGGACATTGGTGATGGGAGATGGGTTCGGGTGGAGGGATGGGTGTTGGAACACTGTAGAACCAAAACTTAAGCATGAACATTTTGCAATTGTATGTCTAAAAGTGGTGTAATAAAATTTTAAAAAATACATTTGTGGTTTAAAAAAAAACACCAAGGGATACAAGTTCACACCTCTTTAGAAGTATGTTATCAAACGACACCCCATCACCAAATGGGTTCAAGTACCAACAACCCTCCACTCAGTCGAATGGAGCCCTCCCCCACTTTGCTCTAGCCACCCCCACCTCTAGTAATCCCAGTTCTGCAGATTTGTCTGTCCCTTCCTTGCTTTGTTTATATTCCACATTTGAGTAAAATCATTGGTACTTGTCTTTGAATGGAGTCCTTTTTTTTATTGCAAATTTGCTGAGTACTTTTATCATGAATAGATGTTAGAGTCTGTGCATTTTTTTTAATTTAGATGAGCATATAGTTTTATTTACTGTGTTAGCATGAATTACACTGACTTTTTTAAAGGGTTACAGTAATTTTACATTCTCATGCTAAATCCCAATTGGTGGAGATGTATCTGGTATCATTAATCTATATATTACTGGATTTAGTCTGCTAAATATATGTTAAAGATGCGTGTTCCTAAGTTTATGGGGGAATAGTGCTTTGTAGTTTTCCTGCAATGTTTCTTGTCTGGTTTTGCACTGTGATAATGCTGTTCCCATAAAGGGAGCTTGGAAGGAGGCCCTTGTGCTTTACTTTCTGAAAGAGACTATAATCTGTATGATTTCTTCCATATGCATTGGTTAGAATCCATTAGTGAGGCTCTCTAGAACATTTTAAGGGAATTTCTGAGCAATGGAGGAGGGTGGGGTGCAATTCTCAGGGGCTACTCCAGACTCTGTGCTCAGGAGTGACCCCTTGTGGTGTCTGGGGACCATATACAGTGCCAGGGGATTGAACAGGGGTCAGCCACAGGCAAGGCAAGCTCTAGCCTATCTCTCTGGACCCTCCCCCATTGGAAAAAAATTTTTTTACAATCACAAAGATGTTCATGTTTGAGTTTCGGTTATACAGTATTCCAGCACCCATCCCTCCACCGGTGCCCATTTCCTACCACCAATGTCCCCACTTCCCTCCCCCTCCCTAGCCTGCCTCTATGGCAGGTCTTTATCTCTTCTCTCTCTCTCTCTCTCTCTCTCTCTCTCTCTCTCTCTCTCTTCCTTTTCTTACACACTGTGGATTGCAATACATACATTTAGAGGTCATCATGTGTATCTTTTTGCCTATATTCAATGCTCAGTTCTTGGCTGGTATTATCACTTTTGATGATTATTAGCACACTGTTTCCTTCTCTGTCTTTCCTAACCTCTGACTACCACACGTTTCAGGTTTTGAGATATCACACGGGCACTTTGTGACCACGCACTCATGGGAAATTTTAAGTACACATTTTTACAATAGCTTTAGAACTAACTACTCACATTATCTATTTCTTTCTGAGTGAGATTTGGCACAAAGTTGTTTGTCCATAAATACTGAATTCGTTATCATAAAGTCCTCATGATTTTCCTTTATTACCACTTAATACCCATAGGATATGGGTATTAAGTAAACCTCTGGTAACTGCTCCTGACACTCTTTTAATTATTATTGTTAATTAATTAATTAATTGGTTGGTTTTTTTTTTTTTTTTTGCTTTTTGGGTCACACCCAGCTGTGCTCAGGGGTTACTCCTGGCTCTGCTCTTAGGAATTACTCCTGGCCATGCTCAGGGGGCCATATGGGATGCTGGGGATCGAACCCAGGTCAACCCATGCAAGGTAAACACCCTACCCGCTGGGACTATCGCTCTGGCCTGACACTTTTCATTTCTGATGGTCACCAATTGTTTCATCTATTTATCTTCCTTTGTCCAAAACTTTATCAATTTTATGGATCTTCTCAAAGAAACAATTTTCTATTTGGTTGATTTTATTTGTTGTTTATTTTTTTTTTTTTTTCAAGTGTTTTTGGTCTGTTTTGAGGAATTCCATAACTGGGAGCAATCAGGGACTGTTCCCCAGTCCGTGCACAGGTGGGGCTGGCGTTTGAATCGGGCTCCTGCATGCATAGCCTGTTGAGCTCTCTCCAGTCTCCATGTTTTCTATTGGCAATTTAGGTCCTTCCTTCCTTCCTTCCTTCCTTCCTTCCTTCCTTCCTTCCTTCCTTCCTTCCTTCCTTCCCTCCCTCATTCCCTCCCTCCCCCTCCCTTCCTTCCTTCCTTCCTTCCTCTCTTCCTCTCTCTTTCTCTCTTTTCTCTCTTTCTCTCTTTCTCTCTTCCTCTCTTCCTCTCTTTCTCTCTCTTTCTCTCTTTCTCTCTTTCTCTCTTTCTCTCTTCCTCTCTTCCTCTCTCTTTCTCTCTTTCTCTCTTTCTCTCTTTCTCTTTCTTTCTCTCTTTTCTCTTTCTCTCTTCCTCTCTCTTTCTCTCTTTCTCTCTCTTTCTTTCTTTCTCTCTTTCTCTCTTTCTCTCTCTCTCTCTTTCTTTCTTTCTTTCTTTCTTTCTTTCTTTCTTTCTTTCTTTCTTTCTTTCTTTCTTTCTTTCTTTCTTTCTTTCTTTCTTTCTTTCTTTTCTTTCTTTCTTTCTTTCTTTCTTTCTTTCTTTCCTTCTTTCCTTCCTCTCTTTCCTTCCTTCCTTCCCTCCCTCCTTCCCTCCTTCCCTCCTTCCTTCCTTCCTCCCCTCCTTTCCTCCTTCCTTCCTCCCTCCTTTCCTCCTTCCTTCCTCCCCTCCTTTCCTCCTTCCCTCCTTCCTTCCTTCCTTCCTCCCCTCCTTTCCTCCTTCCTTCCTTCCTCCCCTCCTTTCCTCCTTCCCTCCCTCCTTCCTTCCTTCCTTCCTTCCTTCCTTCCTTCCTTCCTTCCTTCCTTCCTTCCTTCCTTCCTCCTTCCATCCTTCCTTCCTTCTTTACTTCCTTCCCCCCCTCTCTCTCTCTCTCTCACACACACACACACACACATCCAGCAACGCTCAGAGGTTACTCCTGGATCTGCAGTCAGGAATTACTCCTGGCCGTGCTCGGGGACCAAATGGAATTGCTGGTGATGGAATGCAGGTTGGCCTCCTGCAAGGCAAATGCCCTACCCGCTGTACTGTACTATCGTTCCAGTCTGGCAATTTATATTCTTAGTTTTCTAATCTCCTCTTCATTTTTCATTTTTAACCTGTTCTTCTGGTTCCTTTTTTTTTTTTTTTACTTTTTGGATCACACCCAGCAATGCTCAGGAGTTACTCCTGACTCTGTATCAATTACTCCTGGCTGTGCTTGAGGGATCATATAGGATGCTGGGGATAGAAACCAGGTCGGCTGCGTGCAAGGCAAAGGCCTTCCCACTGTGCTATTGCTCAGGCCTCTATTCTTCTGGTTTCTTAAGGTGGGCGCTTAGGTAACTGCTTCAAGAACTCCTTTCTAGGGGTCAGATCAATAGCACAGCAGGTAGGAAGTTTGCCTTGCAAGCAGTCGACCCAGGTTCGATCCCTGGCATCCCATATGGTCCCCTAAGCACCACCACCAGGAGTAATTCCTGAGTGCAGAGTCAGGAGTAACCCCCGAGAATCACCAGATGTGATCAAAAAAGCAAAAAAAAAAAAAAAACAACCCTCCTTTTCTAGCATGAACATCAAATACTGCCCACGTCTCTCCGAGGCACTGCTTCAGCTGCGCTGCCCTGATTGCCCTGGGACAGGCTTTGGGCTCAGGGAGACTGCAGCTGGAGGACATAAATTTCATTCTTGATTTGACTGCTGGTCACTGGGGTCTCATCTCAGTACTACAGTATAGCTTGTGCTGGGTTTATTCACTTGGGACATATTTCAAAAATAATAAAATAGGCCTTAAACTTATAAATCAATAAACCGACAATAAAATTAACCCAAACTCTGTCTATCCTCTTTATAATCAGATATGAGTGATGATTTCAAGGTGTGGGGTACATTTAAATATAAAAACCGGGTCCGGAGCGATAGCCCAGCGGGTAGGGCGTTTGCCTTGCACGCGGCCGGCCTGTGCTGGCCTGGGTTTGATCCCCGGCATCCCATATGATCCCCCGAGCAGCGTCAGGAGTAATTCCTGAGTACAGAGCCAGGAGAAACCCCTGAGCATTGCCGGGTGTGACCCAAAATAGCAAATAATAATAATAATAATAATAATAATAATAATAATAATAATAATAAAATAAAAACCGGGCCTGAGATGTGTCCTAGTGGCAAAGCACATAGTCTCCATGTGTGAGGCACCAGATGTGATCCCCCAGCATCTCAAAATATATAAGTGATGTCATTACCACTCTCAGACATGGGGCAGAGCTGCTCCTTGCTCTCCCTGTGCCCAGCCACTCATGAGGCACCCAGGAGGGATGGCGGGTTCTAGCCCTGGCCCGCCACCCCAGCAGAGCCTTGCAACAAGTCAGAAGATCCCCCATTCCATGAGGGCCGCTATTTTCCACATCCGGACTTCCCTCTCGTCAGAACTCCACCTAGCAGAAGAGCCTATTACAGCCCGGCTCACGCGGCTGCATGAGGCCATGCAGTTCATCAAAAAATGCTGGATTTAGAGGTGACTACAAGAGTATGCTACCCGCACAGCAGAGCCTGGCAAGACTCCCATGTCGTATTTGATATGCCAAATACTAGTAATAATTATAGACCTCATTCCCATGACCTGATGGAGTGGTTTGAGGCTCTTTATGTTCCTGGAGCAAGCAGATGCCCTTGGGCTCTACTAGCATGAGACAGGACATATGGAGATTTTACTGGAGCCCGCTCGAGCAAAACGATGATGAACGGGAAGACAGTGATACAGTGATACAGTCATTACCACTACTACTGTCATCAGTGATACGTGTCTGCTTACCATTTTCAGTTAATACTTTACTGGGGCAACCTCACACAATCCTCCTGACACCTCATGCTTGCTCTGAACTCAGCACAAAGGATGGAGACACTGAGGCCAGGGAGGTGCTCAGAAACTGGACACAGGCCCCAGGGCCCAGACCCTGAGTGTGACCCTGACACAGGTTCTAGCACTGCCAGGAATAGCCCCACAGACCCTTTAGGGGCTCTGTCTGTCCGTCCGTCCGTTCGTCCGTCTGCCCATCCGTCCTTCCATCCGTCCATCCATCCATATGTCTGTCCATCTATATGTCTATCTATCTTTCTGTATGTTCGTCCATCCGGTCCATCCATCCATCTATCTGTCCATCTGTCCGTCTATCTGTCTGTCTGTCCGTCAGTCCGCCCACCCATCGTCCGTCCGTCCATCCATCCATCCGTCCATCCATCCATCCATCCATCCATCCATCCATCCATCCATCCATCCATCCATCCATCCATGTACCTGGTCCTCTAATTGTTTTTAAGAGGAGACTTTGGGGGGGCCATACCAAAGAGGCCACTCCTGACTCTGCTCAGGAATAACTCCTGGTGGTACTTGGAAGAGGGTGGGAGGAGCGTATATGTGGTGCTGGGACCAACTCAGGGTTGGGCATAAGCCAGGCAAGTGCCTTGATGAGTATCAGAGATGAGTGCTGAGGGCCAAAGTGATGCCTGGGGTTAAAACTAGATTTAGACTCACTGGAGGCACATGTAGAGAAGATCATTTTTGCTCTCTTTCCTTTACATCCTAAGTCTGGAAGCAGATCCCAAGGGAGAGAAGCTATGAAAAGAAAGTGTGCTTGTTGTGGATCACCCTGATGCCAGCACAGCCATGCCAGTCACTGAGGAACTCAGAGGCGGAGGGGGCGGCCTGTTCTTGGGGTACTGACCACAACAAGAGTAGCTGAGGGACCTCAGTGATAGCACAGCAGGGAGGGCATTTGCCCTGCACACGGCTGACCTGGGTTCCATCCCTGGCATCACATATGGTCACCCAAGCACTGCCAAGAGCAATGCCAGGAATAACCCCTAAGCATCACCAGGTGTGACCCATAAAGAGCAGTTTAGGTTCTGGAATGTGTCTCACCACAGGTTTACGGAGCTCTTGACTTGGGAAATCAGCCAACATCGCTCACCCAGTCAGCACACACGGCTGCAGTGTCCCCTGTAGCGTGAGCTCAGAGTGCTGAGGTCGCTTTCTCCCTGAGACTCAGAGTCACCTCCAAGAGTAAGCAAGCTGTACGAACAGCCTGATTGTGAGGGACCAAGGCCGTCCCCGGAGCTCCCTATCAAGCCAGGGGTTCAAATCCATCCTCCATCCATCCTCTGTTTAGCTCCTCAGCCCTGCTGTCGCCGCCTCTCCCCCCTCCCCTCTCACTCCTCAGGGTAAGGCGAGACGGCAGAGTCAGCAGGTCGGTACATTAGCCACTAGCACCACTTTAAGCAGCTGCCCCTGACAGAAAGACTGTCCTCCTGTCTCTCGCTGCTCGGCAGGCAGCGCAAGCATGAAAGCGTTGTCTCCGGTGACCAGTGCGAGCACTGAGTCAGCAGCCTGTGAGGGTCCCAGAGCCAGGTGGGCGAGGTTCCCCTCCCCCTCAAGAGATGAAGCTAAAAAGCGAGGGTGGAGGGAGCTTTTCGCTTTTCCTCCTTGATAAATACGAAGCTGTAATAAAGCAGAATTTTGCTCTTGGGTGAATAATTCATGTTTATCTAAAAGAAAAAATAATGACTTTCCATCATCTTTCCACTTCCTCCTTCTGAGTTCTAGAAATATGATTCCTTAGACAGAAGCTTCCAGAAGTCAGGAACTGGCTTCTCCCAAGAGGGGGCCCTCCTAGACCTCCAGGGCCTCACAGGGTCCCTGGGTGTCCGAAAGGACAGCGGGAAGGGAGGAGGAAGGGAGGAAGGCAGGAACAGTCTGGTCTGACAGAAGCCTGGGAGAGAAGCCCGGAAGCAAAGGATTCTCTCACGGGCTCCCGGGAATGTGGCGTCCCCACAGCTGACACGGTCCTTAGGCCACGTAACAAGTCCGTTAGGCTAGTTGTGCTTATGAGGCCCCTGGGCACCCTACAGGAAGTCGGTGGGCTGTGCGCCCTTCAAACAGCCCATCCTCCCAGGTCCTCTGGAACTGGTCACTCTCAGCTTTGATCTAGGACTGTGATTTCTCAGAGCCTGGCTGCCACAGGCCGCATCAGCAGCTGCAGCTCTTCTTTTTTTCATGGCCTGAGCCAAGGTTCCAGCTCTGGGTCAGATTTGGGGTGGGGGCACCCCAGAGTCACGAGGCTTAGTCGCAGCAGGGGGTGGGCATGCACAGGTCCTCTCCTGAGGCTGCCCAGATTTCCTGCCAAGAGGAAGAGAGAGACACCAACAGCTCACGAAAACTCACTCCAAAGAAACGGCCACTTCCGGCCTTTGCACCTTCAAGAACCTCAATCCGTCTTGTTACTTTTTAATTATTCAACTGTTGCTGAAAATGGACACATGCATTACACATAGAAAAATTCACAGTTTCAACTAGAACTCACTATTGAATATACACAAAGAGAAAAATTTACAGTTTCCAGTTGACTTTGATGAGTTTTGACACATGCATGGAGTAATATAATAATCACTGCCTCTAAACTGAGGTTTTTTTTTTTTTTTTGAGTCACACCCAGCAATGCTCAGGGGTTACTCCTGGCTATGCACTCAGGAATTATTCCTGGCGGCACTTGGGGGGCCCATATGGGATGCTGGGAAATTGAACCCGGGTGGGCTGCGTGCAAGGCAAATGCCCTACCTGCTGTGCTATCGCTCCGGCCCCTAACCTGAGATCTTGAGGCCTCCTGAGCCGCCCCTGACACCTACTCCTTTTCTCTTCTCAGTCTTGTAATCAGCTCTTGCCCTCTCACCCTCCTGTACTTGGCCATCACTTCTCTGTTATTTGCAGCACTAACGTTTGGCCTTGTCCAGAACGTCCTGTAAATGGATCCAATCCACATGCAGCCTTTGAATTTGGCTTCATTCACTTAACAGGCTCTTGAGATTCAGCCATGCTGTCCTGAGAATTAAACATCTATTCGTTTTCACACCAAGCAGGGGTTCTGTTCCGTTGTAAAGGCTATACCACGGGTGGATTATCCATCACTATAGAAAAGATTTTGGGGTTGTTTTAAGGTTTGGATATGATAAATAAAACTACTATTAGCTTAAATTTTTTTTCAGAGCTGGGGTCAAATCCAGGACCTTGTTCACACAGGCCCACACTCTGTGACTGAGTCACATCCCTGGCCCTCACATGGGGGTTTCTGTGTGATAGTACACTTTCATTTCACAGGGATAAATGCCCGGAAGTGACCGTGGGCTATCCGAGCCTGTTACAGGGAACTGTTACACTGTTTTACATTTTGAGTTCTCCCTTGTGAGTTTCAGCTGCTCCATATCTTTGTCAGTGCTCGATATTGTCAATTTTAAAAGTTCGTCATTAGGGGCCAGAGCCATAGCACAGCAGGTAGGGTGTTTGCCTTGCACTCGGCCAACCCGGTTCAATCCCTGGCATCCCATATAGTCCCCAAGCACCGCCAAGAATAACCGCTGAGCATCACTGAGTGTGACCCAAAAAAGCAAAAAAAAAAAAAAAAAAGTTCGACATTGTAAGGGAGTGTATAATGGCTTCACACAGTTTGATTCTGCATTGTTTGGGAGGGGGCGCTCTCAGACAGTGCCATGTGGGCAGGGTGTCACTCTCTGGCAATTTGCAGATACCTGGACCAAACGGTCCAATACTGAGGCCAGCAATGTGGTTCTGGTGGCCACTAGGGCTATACCCTGTAGTGTTCAGGAGACCATACAGTGCTAAGATCAAACTCGGGTCCCTGCACATTCAAAGCATTCTGACTGCTATCTTCCTGGACACGGATTTCCATTTTCTTCATGAATGATGATGTTGAATCTTTTGTGTGATTATGTATCATCCATATATCTGTATTGATAAAGTATCAACTCAAATCTTTGTCTATTTGGGTGAGGGTAGGGAAGTTGGGCCACATGAGGCTATTCTTGGCTTTGAGCTCAGCAGTGACCCCAGGTCACTATTTGGTTTCATTGATGTGTGTGTACTATTTTGATAATAGCACATTGTCTAGGTTACTCGATGTATAGAGAGCTCTGAAATCAAGGTGATAAAATTTTCAATGTAGAAAAAAAAGGAGCTAGTCAGAGCTAGAACAGGGATCGTGGCTTTTGCCTATGACCAACCTCAGTTTGGCTCCTGAGCTCCCCTGGGCCCCCACACAGAGCTGAGAGCAGCCCCCAGGCCTTCTTGGGACCCTGGTTTATGTGTTCCAGGAGGTCAGATTTGGAAAGAGGGTGTGCTCATCACCAACTTTTTTTCTCAGCCTTTTGGGGCCTCAGTCAAAACGTTTCCTTGTACAAATGTTATTTCTACTTTTCTTTGACAATGAAGGAAGCACAAGAGTGCAAATCACTCACTGATGGTCTTACAGAATGGAAGTCACCTGATTCAGACTTGGTTCTGTCTGTCTCATTCAGAGACAGCCAGTTCTCTTTCTACGGGCACGTCAGCACAGATGGAAAACTTCAGGTACCTTTGGCTACTCTCCAAACTCACATACAAAACCAAGGGGGCTCAGGTAGTTCTAAGCTTAATTTAGCCATTCTAGGAGGCCACATTGTGGAGAAAATGGGTTGCGTGTGTCCTCCAAATGGCCATGGAATGATAATCACCCTCCATCCTGAAGCAGGTGCTGAGGTCAGAAGCTGAGTGTCTCTAATTACCCACTCGGGTCCCCACAGGCCGGCCCGAATAATCCAGACAGATCCAGACAGGAAATCAGGACGGACAATATGGACTCTGTCCCAATCAAGATATTGGACCATATGCCTCCAGGTTAAGGAACCCAAACTGACCTGCCTCCACAAGCACAGAGAGCCGAAAAGAGGAGAAGAGGGGGAGCGGCCCCTCACAAATGGGTTCCTCTAAAATCACAGGCTGAAAAAAATACCTCCTCAGCCACTCACAATGTTCAGGCAGGTAAAGGCAAAGGGTCTCTGTGCAGGCTTGGAGGGTGGGAGGGAAGCTGTGCACTGGTGGCGGGACCCGTACTGGAACATTGTATGACCGAAACCCAATTATGAACAACTTTGTAACTGTGTATCTCACAGTAATTCGATTTTTAAAAAAAAAGAAAGAAAACCTCTTTGTAAGTTTTCACAAAAATGAATTTCCTGAGAGTAATCAAATTTAAGTCCAAAAATGGGCTCTCAGGATTTCTACTCTTCCGTCTATGCCCAAAGCAACTGAAAATAGGAGTTAGAACAAAAACAACCCCAGGTCCACCAAAGCTCACTGTTAGTGACAAGAAGTAGAAGGTAGAAACAACCTACATGACTAGCGAGAGCTAAACGTGTAAGCAAATTATGGCATGTGTGTGTGCAAGGAAATAGTATACAGCAATGAAAAGATTTGTGTTCTGGTATTTTTGGCAGTGGGGTAGGGAATGGGGGATCTTGAAAATCAGAAAAGTGAAAATAACAGTACCCAAAGATCACATAATATCTGATTCCACTTATGTATGTCCAGAGCAGACAAATGCAGAGAAACAAAGCAAATTCAGTGCTGGCAAGGAGTAAGAAAAGGGAGAATTCAGGCAGTGACTGAGAGCTTTGGGTTTCCTTTATGAGGCAGCCCTACTCGTTGGTGTTAAGTCATACAACTCTAAGAATGTGCCAGATACCACTGAAGCACATGCCTCGAGTGGGGACGGGGCTGGAGGGACAGTACAGGAAGGGCGGTGGTCCTTGCTTTGTGTACAGTTGACACCACACCCCAGAATCACATGGTCCCTTAAGTCATCACCTGAAACAACCCCTGAGCACTGAACAAGGAGTAGTCCCCCAATGCCTCTGGTATGTCCAAAAACAAAAATTTCTGGACTGGAGAGATTAGTTCAGAGGTAAGGTGCTTGCCTTGCATGCGGCCAACCTGGGTTCAATTCCATCCCGACACCGAGCCTGGCCCTTGGGACTCCACCTGGAAGTGATCCCTAAGCAGACAACCAGAGAAAACCTTGCACAACCGTGGGTGTAGCCCCAAATCTCCCAGAATTAAAAAAATGATTAAGTGAACATTTTTACCATGATATTAAAAACAGGTGTGTTGGGTATCTGTTCAGTGTAGGGGGAAGCCATCTAGCCAAAGACTCTCAACCCCCACTGTCCCATCCAGCCCTGCTCACGTCCCACCTGGGCCATCACAGTGACCACTTGGTCTGTTCCAGCCCCCTGTTTTTATTGAGTCACTGTGGGATACACAGTTAAGAGCTGTTCATGATCGGTTTACAGTCACAGGTGTTCCAACACCTGTCCCTCCACCAGTGTATATTTCCCACCACCAGTGTCCCCAGTCCTCCCTCACCTCCACAGTCGACCTCTACGGCAGTACTGCAGGACTTTTCTTCTCTCTCTTGTCTCTGTCTCTGTCTTTCTGTCTCTCTGTCTCTCTTCTGTGTCTCTCTGTCTCTGTCTCTCTCTGTCTCTGTCTCTCTCTGTCTCTCTCCCTCTCTGTCTCTTTTTGGGCATTATGGGTTGCAATACAGCTATAAGGGGTTACCACGCAGTTCTTGCCCAGGGTGATCATTTCCAACTAGCTTTGACATGGCGGTCCCTTCCCTATCCCAGCTGCCCTCCCCCAAGCCTTGAGGCAGGCTCTCCCACTCTAATGCCTCTCCACTGCTCGCCTCACCCCTGAACGTTCCTCACACTGGTAGGAACCTGGTGAGAGCCTGGCACTCCACCACCCAAACTCTTCCAAGCTTCCTCCTCTCCGCGGCGGAGACCCCACATTCTCTCATGCGGAGGCTCTTCGGGACATGCTCACGGGGCCCCTCTTCCTGTTGGAGTACCCCAAAAGGCAGGAGGCCCTCTAGAGGACACGTACATCGTGATGTCCCCCAGAGCACAGCAAGGCCTCTGGTGCCTCGCAGGCGCCCAGCAAATATTCATTGAACAAACCAGGCTCACGATTACCCTCTCCCACTCCAGCACCTACTTCCCCTCATAGGGAAACCCAGTGCCCAGTACAGCACGCCAAGCTGTGCGCTGGAATCTTGTACCAGTCTCTCTGTGTATACAGTGTTTCCAGACCCAGCTATCAGTCTGGGCTCAGTGTTCTGTGCCTGGAGACTAGATCCCCCGTGCATTTCTGCGGCCATCAGTCACACGCTTCCTGCTGTTCCCCTAACAACTCCGCGGCCCTGTGTGGCAGCTCTTAGCACGCTGCCCTGGGACCATTTATTTACTTCCCTGTCTCCCCAACAGGTCCATGGGGATGGCGGAGCATCACCTCCCCTGCGATGCTGGGAGAATAAACAAAAAGTAACTAAGGAACGTGCCTTACAGGCTTAACCTGGGGGATTTCTCATTTGTGCATTTATTTTTGCACAGGAGGAAACATCTGAGTTAAACCGGAGACCAAGGGCAGCTGTCAGTGACTCTGAACCATTCTGTTTACTTGACTCCAGTGAAAGAGGAGATGAAGGAGCCTTAGAGAGATGTGAGTGACAGTGGCGAAATGGCTTGTCCACCCTCGTCCACCTGTTCTTCCTGCAGATACCCTCAGAGGGATGGTCTCGCACCCAGCCCACAGCATGAAGCACCAGCCCTGAGCGTGAGATTTCTCTCCCCTTCACATCACTGTCCCTGGGTCACTGAGTTCCCCTTTGTCCCCCTCATGGTGCCGGGAATATTCTGCTGGGCTCCAATCCTACTGGCACCTTTGCACTCTGATCAACATGAACAGCGTGGTCTGTTAGCTCTAGAGTCCGGATGTGAGGTCCTGCTAAGGCCCCAGGCCCCTCCACAGCCCTCAAGAGAGGGTCAGACCTGTTCTGAAGCCTGCAGTGCCTCTGTTGGGGACAGGTGGGTGTGGGGGAGCAGCTTCTCCTCGGCTCATGCTGCAGTCCGGGATTTCATCATTCTCCCTGGCCTTGTTTATGGAGAGATAAGTAGTAACACCAGGAGCCGGAGTGATAGTTCAGTGGGGAGGGCATTTGCCTTGTAAGCAGCTGACCAGGGTTTGATCCCCAGCAGTTCATATGCTCCCCCGAGCACCCCAGGAGTGATACTGAACCTCTCCCAGGGTTTGTGCCTTCCCCTGGCCCTGGCTCCCTTGTGGCCGCAAGCCTGGTTCTCTCACTTGCCTACCAGCCGACTTGCCCTCAGGAGCACGGCAGAGTCTGTTACTTGCCCAGGAATCCTCCTCATCAAGCCTGCTTCTGGGAAGCCTGAAGATGTGTGGCTCCGGGAGCATGGGAGAGCGGCTGCATCTAAGTCCGTGCCAGCCAGGGCCATGTGGTGACCTTCCTAGGTGGCCAGAAGGAACCAAAGGAAAGGTGGGTTTCATAGAAGGCTCCCAGTTCTTCGAACCTCACATCACAGCAAGTATTTTTTCAGAGTGTGTCCTGTGCAATATGGAAGTGCACCCTATACAACAGAATATGGGTATATGTATGCCCATACACCTGAAATTCACATTGAATTAGGTATTTTGTATTTCCGAGGCAGTCACTAGACAAGTATTCTTGCTTTCAGTAAGGATACAACTTTAAGCAAGGACATAACTTTGAAATTACATTTCCAGCTGCCTGGATACAGAGATAAGATTCGTCCAGTTTCATCATATTTGTTACCATTTTTATGTGATTTTTTATGTGTTTGGGGGAAATCTGGGGTCACATTCTGGCTCTGTGCTCAGGAGGGACCCCTGGCAGTACTGGGGGGAGGTCCATAAGAGGTGCTGGAATTGGATCTCAGCATGCAAGGCAAGCACCTTCACCCCTGTGCTAACTTTCCCGGTTCTATTACTAGTTTTTTTTTCACTTCAAAAGAAATTAGCTGGACTCCAGAATGGTGAGAATGCATCTCTGTTGTTTGATGTGACAAAAATTAAAACATGTTTGTGGACACAGGGGCCCCTGGAGGGCTTAGGGAAGTCCGTCCCAACAATGCTTTGGCAGCCACAAACATCCACACTGCACAATCTCCGCCATGCTCAAGGCCAGGCTCCACTGCTCAGATGAGCCCCACCCATGAGTGAGTCTGTCGAAAATCTCAGGTATGCATGTTTCTGTGACTGAATTCTCCAGGCTTTTGCCAAGTCGGGCATGGGTTCCCCTCCCCACCCCCCATCTCCCTGTGCTCTGGAAGGCCTGGTGGTTTGCTCTGATGAACTGCTTCAGGTGCCAAAGAAATCTCATCACCAGCTATGGTTGAAAAACTCAGATACAGTCTCTGGAATTCCACATTCATGGCGGCGACATCTCAGGCTCAGGTATACTGATAAACCAGTATCACATCACATTTAATAAATGTAAGTATAAGCACCCAATAACAAAATATGTAGTCACAATGTCTATTCTATCACAACATATCAATAGTTCCTTATTCAAAGGGCTTAATGGCCCAATAGTTCCATCATGAGATAGAATAATCCTCATTAACTTTCTTCTAAGAAAAGATTTCCCAACCATATATCAATAAATTAGCCATAACAAGCAATATAAAATAAATTATTGAGTTTCTACTTAGGACAGGCTCAAGTAGCAGTTGGAAAAATTTGTAATAATTGTTGTCCACAGTTGCAATGGTGGTGGGTTTGGGGCTGAATATTGAACATTTATAAGAAATTAACATTAATATCTTTGTTAAATTGAGTAGAGCCCACTATGTTTATTTTATTTATCTGTTTGACTTTTTGGTCACACCTGGAGATACTCAGGGATTACTGCTGGCTCTGCACTCAGGAATTACTCCTGGAGTGCTCAGCGGACCGTATGGGATGCTAGGGATTGAACCCGGGTCAGCTACATGTTAGGCAAATGCCCTACCATTGTACTGTCACCCCGGCCCCCCACTATGTTTAATAGGTTCAATAAG
Organism: Cryptotis parvus; assembly: GCA_021461705.1. NCBI lineage: Eukaryota > Metazoa > Chordata > Mammalia > Eulipotyphla > Soricidae > Cryptotis > Cryptotis parvus. Next base: position 15,376 of record JAJIBD010000892.1, on the reverse strand, counting down.
CAAAAGCAGTAACACAGATGACCCAATTCACACGTAACAACCCAGTAAATAGGTCTTGACTTTAGCAATACCATTCCAAGATACATTTTGTAATAAGCAATATAATTATTGCCTGCTAAGGGAGTAAGCATGGGGTTGGGGGTGAGCGGGAAACAAGGATTTTTTGTGGTTGTAAAGGCACATTAAAGGCACATTGGTGGTGGGACTGGTGTTGGAATATTGAATACTTGAACCATCTTTACTATGAACAACTTTGTAAATCACAGCATTTAAATAAAGTTTAAAAAAGAAAACATGTTCGTGGAATCCTGAAGTATCATGGCCACCCATACCATAACTGCTCTAACAGGTGAGTGGCTCTTGCCAGCCCCTGAAGAGCCTTGACTGCCACAAGTAGGCATGACTGGAGTTCATCAATTGTTGTTGACGAGCTGTGCAATCAGACTGTGTTTCAGAAAGCCCATCCTGGTCAAGAGCATGGAGAAAGAAGGGAACTACTGAACCAGGAAGAGTAAGAGCACCATAAGGTGCTAGGGCTACAACAAAGGCAATTGGGAAATTCATTCAATTTTTATTGCTGTTGTTTGTTTTGGGGCCACACCTGGTGGTGCTAAGGGCTACTCTGGGTTCTCTGTTAAGGGTCGCTCCCAGCAGTGCTCAGGGACCAGACAGTGCTGGGAGAGAGCCCTGGGCCTCTGGTACACAAAGCACGCACTCAGCCCATTGAGTAGCTCTCTGGCCGAGTCTGTTACTCTGAGGGACTTTGTGCTCTACCACTCATCTAGACTCCATCAGGTGAAGGCGTGGCCCAGGCAGGCACAGGTCGGGCATGCAGTGGGCTATGGGAAGGGTTCCCAAGCCACTACGGCACTCCCGGCTCCTTGTAGAGATCGAGGAGGGCTTCATCAGCAAAATACCTGGGCCCCCTTAGGGGAGGCCCTGCGAGATGTCCCAAGCCTGAGGTTCAAGGTTCACTGCCTGTGGTTGTAAATAAAGTTTTATTGAGCACAATTATGCCTCTTTGGCCTCACACTGCGTCTGATTGCTTTTTGTGCAGAGCAGATTCGATGCACTGGGGCTCAAATGTCTCACCAACCTACAATACTTCCTCTCTGATCCTTGACAGAAGGTTCAGCAGCTTTGCTTGGGGCCATTGTCACAGGATGAAATTCTTCGAGAGAAATGGATGTTTCCGAGTATGTAAAAAAAAATCCCTGCCCGCTGCCCCTGTGGGCTGATCACGAACAACAGTGTGTCACCCCAGCCCCACCAATGCAATGGCAACGACAAATGACCCACAAGCAGCTGGAAATGCCTTTACTTTCTGGTTAGTGGGGAAACAGCAGAAAACTTGTCCAGATGGTGTGTCCGAATTCAGAGAGAAGCGACCCCATGAAGATCCATCCCTGGTAGGAGCCACCCAGGGTCAGGACGAGGAGAGGGACAGGAAGTGGGGAAGAGGTGGCCACACTATTCAGAAAGTCCTGTTTGCCCTTTTGCAATCATTAAAATAATCCATGGCGCTCAGTGGGCACTTTACCTGACCTAATTAAAACCTGGATTGCTATTTTAACTGAGAAAAATACTACTTTCAGCTATTTTAGAAAGAAGAAAAGAATAAACATTATCAAGACCATCTCTTAGAAGATTAGGATAGGAGGGGAGAAAATCCAGAAGGCAAGGCTTCAAAGCTGGTTTTGTTTTCCCTGGCTTTGAAATACATAGACAGTCCTGATAATTTTATCTTCTTCAAAATAAAGCAAATAAAGTCTATTTACTACTCCCGGGCAATCCTATACATAAATTAAAAAAAAAATAAAGAAACACCTCACGCAGGCACATAAAGCACTTTAAGCGAATCTTCCTCCAAGTCTCAAAACCGTCTTTCCTCTTCCTGCGGCGAAGGCTTTATGCCACAGATCAATGTGATTCAAAAGTTTGGGAGGTGATTTTGTTCCTCATACCTTGCTTTGTGATGAGTTTTCAGATGGCCGCGTAAAGAACAGCTTACATGCTGTCTCGCACGGACCTTGGGGAGGCCTCAGATGAGCTGACATGTTGCGAGATGGTTAGCCCAGATAGAAATATATTTCATCTTGTTGCTTTAAATCGGCTTTTAAATCTAGTTCAAACACCATACTTAGCGAATTCATAAAAAAAAAATTCTTTTTTATAAACCCCAAGAATGATATTCCCACTCCTTGCCTTCATAGTTTGTAGAGAGTGATTTTAGGAAGCATTTCCTCCTCCAACCCCAAAATAAAAAAAAAACCAAAAACATGCTATAAAAAAGCACTTGGAAAGATGCCTTGATTTTCCCTTCAAGTGCATTTATTAACACATTGTCTGTTTTTTGGGGGGTCACACCCAGTAATGCTCTGATTTTTGCTCAGGAATTACTCTTGGTGGTGCTCGGGGGACCATACGAGATGCCGGGGATCAAATTCAGGTCGGCTGCGTGTAAGGCAAACACGCTACCCGTTGTACTATCGCTCCCCCGCCCGCTTATTTTTTAATAGAATAAGATACCCTGATATCCCTAGTTAGAAGTTCTTCAGGAAGTTATGGAGAAAGTAAATCATTATGTGGTCATACTCCGGGTAGGACATACGTTTGTGAGGGGGCTGGAGAGATGGTACATCAGATAGGGCGTTTACCCTGCAGGCGGTCAGCCTGGGTTCCATCCCCGGCACTGCCTACAGTCCCCCAAGCCCTCCAGTGGTCATCTCTGAGTGCTGAGTCAAGAGTAAGCCCTGAGCGCAGCCTGGTGTGGCCCCAAACTAAAGCCAAAAGCGTGTAGAGCCAGGGAGGTAGCACAAAGAGCCAGAGCACACACTTTGTATGACGGAGCATCAGGTTTGACTCAACTCCAGGCATCGCGGACATGACCCCAAGTACTGAGCTTTCTGGGGGTTGCCCCAGAGCTCTGTGACCCAACTCCCTCCAAGATACACATTTGTAGGCTGCCACAAGTAGGCATGACTGGAGGCATTACCTCTTCAACTTACCCCTTCAACCAAGCACCCAGATGGACCAGACCTTGCATCAAACTTAGTGATTCAGACATGAAAAGTGTTGGTTCTGCCTTTGAATTGCTCACAATCTCCCAGGGATGATGGACACAGGGAAAATCACAGTACAGTGTCACAGTGTGTCCCTGGAGCTACATCTTGTTACCTGTGCTGTGTATCAACGAGATTGATTGGTTGTCTGGTTGACCGATGGATACCCAGGCCTCATTCCTACCAGGGACATTATCAATCGAGCTAATCAAATGGCACAGCAAAAGAGCAAATGAACAGATTAGGTAGAAGTTAGCTGAATTGCTTACTTTCTGCCAGAGAGGATGAATTTCTATCTCAACCCTTCCAGAAAGAGCAGATACAACACCCCGATAGAACTGCAACTGCTTCCTTCTCTGGCCAGAGATCTTAGATAGTCTGCCTTGACCCTGGCACCACCACTTTTTTTTAGTATCACAGGGAGATATTGCAGCCTGCAAAGCCCGGAAGTAAAATACCCCCACCCACCCCATCCACCAGCTCAGAGAAGTTCCCATGATGCCCTAGCTGTGTCAGAACACTCTAAAACCAAGACTCCAATACAGACATCGCCTGTGAACAAAATGGCTGAACTCTCCTCTGCATGCTGTCCTGAGGTGAGGGAGATGATGTGCAGTGTCCTGGGGCCTCAGGATGGGTGGATGGGCTGGGAGGAGGCTCACGTCTGTTCTCTAATTGAAGGGAATGCATGTAAGCAACTGTTCTACTATAACTGCCCCCTCCCCAGACTTAATGGCTCACGGTAACCATGACTGTGAATTATCCCTCACGAGCCAATGGAAAGACTGATTAGGGCTGGGTGGATGGGGCTCATCAACATCGCTCTTGTCTGCTTGTATAATGGCTGCACTCTGGCTGGTCTAGGATGGCTTCACTGGTGTTAGGTGAATGGCTTTGGAATGAAACAATGGGGTGATTCTTATGCCAGTGGCATGGGTGTGATGGTTCTATTAAGCCTAGAGGTGCCGGGATTCTAGGATGGGGGACATGCAGATCAGGGGATCAACTCAGAGCTTTGAATTCTGCCACTTCAGTCACATCCTCACTCCATACTGGGGTTTCGCACTGTCCTGGGCTCAGGTGGGGAAACCCACACCGCCACCTGAACTGACTTCTCAGCACCCGAGAATGCAGCTCAGTGAAGACTGTTCATGGTTACCAAAGACAGAACATGAAGACATTCGCCCTTGAATTCAGGAGAAGATGCAGTTCAGGGGAAATGGCTGTTCTCTCCCAGAACTCTGTGATTCATCAGTGTCAAGACTCGCAGCAGCCAGATTTGAAGCCACCTCAGAAATCCAAATCCAATATGATATTCCATTCCGTCAACAGCTCCACCTTTCCAGCGTGGGGCTGGGAACACTCCCCTCTTGGTCACACAACCTGCCCCCCCCTCCAACAGATTCCATGCTGCTGGATGCTTCAACAGCTGTCTTGGCACATTCTTTGTGGGGGTCTGGTGGGGTTTGAACCACATCTGTCAGTGCTAAGGGGGTCACTCCCAGATGTATTAGGGGAATAGCAGGGCGGTGACTGAACTGGGGAACTGGGGCTGACCCCCAGGCAAGTGCTCAAGACCTTCAGCTATGTCCAGTGCCCCCACTCAGTGTCTCTCTCTCTCTCTCTCCCCCACACCCAGTGGTGCTTGGGGTGATTTCTGAATCCTCTTGGTATATGCTTAATTTGACCATTCCAGCTCACTATCTCTCCCCTCTTGCCCCTTTGCCAGGACGTGGCCCCGGGGAGAGGGTACTGAGGTCCCTAACCGACACAGCTTCAAAGAGGCATGAAGTGAGGAAGCGCCTGCCCGAGAAGACAGCACCGGCTCTCTCAGACTCAGCCTCCACGAGGGCGTCACCAGTTTCAGAGCAGCAGAGCTTTGGGACATGCTTTGGTTGGTCCAAATCAACTTTCTTTCTTTTTTATATCATAAGTATAACTTTTTATATCATAAGTATAACTTTTTATATCACAAGTATAACTCCACCATTCTCCCTGCATTAACATACGCCTCAGAGACCTGGGCCCTATGAAAGCAGGATGAGAATGCTATTCGGTCTCCCAGAGAGGAATCGAAAGAGCTATGCTTGGAATATCACGCCTCACTCAAGTGAGAGAAGGAATCGGAGCTCCGACCTCCATCGCTGTTCCAGAGTCAGGGACACTGTCTCATTTGCCAAGGTGTCGAAAATCAGATGGGCTGGATATGTAATGCGATTTGGAGACGACTGCTGGACTAGAGCTGTTACCGACTGGATCCCATGGGATGTCAAAAGATCACGTTGCCACCCACCTACAAGATTATCAGACTTCTTTGTCAAGACCTTAAACGAACGTTTTGAGGCTCTTTGTATTCCTGAAGCAACCAGATGCCATTGGGCTACACCGGCACGTGATAGGGTCAAATGGAAATGTTACTGGCACCTGCTAGAGCAAATCAATGAATAATGGGATATCAAGTGATCAAGTGATCATAAGTATTCCCCCAGATTATCTGAAAATCCAGAAATTCACTTACTTAAAAGCCCAGGCAGGGAAACTGTCAAGCTGAAAACACATGGCCTAGTCTGTGGAACTTCCTATAATTTTCCCTACTTCCTTCTCCTAGCCACTGATGCTTACCCAGGGATTTGCTGTTGTTTGTGTTCAGAATCAGGTGGGGTTTTTGGTTGTTTGTCTGGTTTTTTGGTGAGGGACTTTTTGGGGTCACCTAGTGATTCTCAGGGTTCACTCCTGACTCTGCACTCAGGAATTACTCCTGGTGGTGTTCAGGGGACCATATGGGATTCCGAGGATTGAACCCAGGTCGGCCGTGTGATAGGCAAACTCCCTACCTGCTGTGCTATCTCTGCAGCCCCAAGAATCAGGTCTGAGGAATTCCTTTCTCTCTTCTGAGTTTACTTCTCATCTCCCTCTCTAGGAAAGAAACAGAGTCCTGGGTGGATACAAACATGTGCAAGGCCTTTGGACGGGTGGGCTTTGTGGGGACGTCCCCTCATGAGGGGGATTCTTGGCTAAGTTCTGCTTTCTCCAGGGTGATGCCTGTTTCCTGTAGAGCAGCCATTCTGCCAATCTCAGATGTAAAGGAGAGATAGTCCCAGAGTGCCCTAAGCTCCCAGACAATGGGGTCTCGTCCTACCAATCACACATCCCTGAAATCTAAATTGAGCTTGGAATCATGGTACAAAGGTGAATCTGCAAGGACTGTCCCTGAAATCCAGGAGTCAGGTAATTGGACTCCAACCCAGAGTGTCAAGTCCTTCAGCTGAATAGTAATTGTTTAGGGGAGAGTGAGTGGGGGCTTCCAACTAATGCTTAGAGGTCCAGGGGTTCTGCAGGTGATTCTCAGCCTACTGAGTCAAGGTCCAGTGCAAGGGACTGAGGATGTGGCCCTATAGTGATGGAATACCCTGGGCCAGCTTGGCAGAGCTGCGGCCCTTTCTGGGCCACTCCAGGTGGTGCTCAGGCTCACAGGTGGATACCCAGCAGTTATGATGTGTGTGTGTGGGGGGGGGTGAATGGGGGGGGAAGGTGTCAGTGTCTGGGGATTGATTGATCTCGAGGCCTCTCACATGGAAGGCAGCGCTCTGGTCCTCGGAGCTCTCTCCCAGTCCCTTTACCTTTTTAAAAACAAAACCATGGAAGTCTGTGATCTAGACAGTCCTTTCGTGATCAGTTAAACAGCCCTGCAGATGACAATCTGAAACTCCCTCATTCTAGCTAAAAAGGGAATTGAGGGCCAGAAAGATAGTTCAATGGGTGGGCACGTGCTTTGAATCCAGGCCTCGGTTCAATCCCCAACACCACACGTCACAGCCAGGAGTGACACCACTTCCCACCTCAACCCCAATCACTGAGCCAGGAGTAGCCCCTTCAACACAGCTGGGTGCTGACCCCAAACCACCACCAATACCAAAAGGACTGAAGAGGAAAGTCCCTCTCAAAGGCCTGTCCTCAAGCCCTCAGGCAGTGTCTGAGGAGGATGCTGTAGTCTTGAGAGCAATGAGACTCGTCCGCTACACCTTACGGAGGCTTGGGTCCTGCATTGCAGACCTGCCTCTAGGCCCCTTTCTGGCTGAACAGTTCTGGGAAAGGAACCTTATCTCTATGTCCCCATCACTTCCAGGAAAACAGTTAATCTCAAGGCTGCTGTGGTGGTTTCATTGCAGTCACACTGCAGCTGCCGTGGGAAGTCAGATTGATTCTAGGTACGAACAGCAACAGCAAAGTTTTGTCTGACGGCTGTATCCATCCAAACAGACTCTGAACAAATGAAGGCAGACCCTCAGCGGCCTGCCAGATTTAAGTTGTTGCCCATATAGTGGGGTCTGGTTGTTGCAGGTGCTGGTAGCTCTGTTCTCCATTCCCCTCACATTGGGATCTTGGTTCTCATAACACCCTTACAAGAGGCATTGCTGTACCCATGGGAGACGTGAAAGGGGCTGGGGCTGACACTCATAAATTCTGTTTACAGGTGTGCGGGCAGTTTCTGCTATGTTTGCACAGACCCGAGCCAGCACGTAGACAAGCCTGTCCTTAGCTAAATGGGACTTTGTGATCTTCCCAAAGAGAATAGAAAATATCTGAACAATAAAATCTATCATTGTGTATATGTAACAGGAAAAATGAGGAGCAGGCAAGGACAGCTGCTTCTCTTCCTTGTAAGGTAAGTCCTGAAACAGGCACTCTTGGGTCTACGAGGACACTTCTAGGTCATTGGACACATACCCGCTGCCCTTCTGCACAGGTGTCCTCTGATGTGGCACTTTCTAACAACAGTGGGGAGGTGAATGTTCTTTAGGGATGAAAGGAAAGGGAGAGTCCAAGCTGTGGCAAACACACATACATTCACACACACAGAGTCACAGACATTCAGACACAATACACACACATACACACACTCACACTCACACACAGTCACACACAATACACATACACACATTCACCCATAATACACACACAAAGACACACAGATTCAGTACACACACTCACACACAATGACACACATACACTCACATATTCACATTCAAAACACACATACAAACACACTCACACACATAGTAGGTCCATTCTTCACTCCACTTCCTAAGTTGCATTTGGAAAAGTTCCATTGAACCTCTTAGCTGAGCAGGTAAGTGTTAGAGGTTCAATACTAGTAAACAAAATGAGCCACTGGACAGAAGGGACTCCATCTTAGACCAAGAGTCATTTTGGGCCTCCATCGTGAACTGAGGATTTGATGCCAAGGAGCAGGAACTAGGAACTACAAAAAGTTAATCAGATTTAATAAAACTTAACGGAAGAAGAAAAAAAAAAGTTAATCAGCTTTGGGGCCGGAGCGATAGCCCAGCGGGTAAGGCGTTTGCCTTGCACACGGCTGGCCCATACCAGCCCGGGTTCGATCCCGGCATCTCATATGGTCCCCCACACGCCGGGAGTAATTCCTGAGTGCAGAGCCAGGAGAAACCCCTGAGCATTGCGGGTGTGACCCAAAAGAAAAAAAAAATAATCAGCTTAATCAGCCATAAACATCAAATGTGTGTGGGTGAGTTGTGGGACCAGGTATTGCTCTCTGCTAATTGATAAGGCTTATTTTGTCGAAACCACCAGGATGTTTTCACAAAACAAAAATATATTTAACTGTGAGCTAAGGGAGAACAAGTTATTTTGAACATGCTATATTAAAAAAAAAAAAACTTTGCCTTAGTATGCTCAGGGTCTTGATTGAAACCCTCAGCATTGGGCGGACTCTTGGACCCCAGCTAGCTGGAAATAACCCGAGCTGTGCGACTTGCATTATCATGTGTGGTCTCTGTTCTTCGGAAAGGGTAATTGCTTTCCGACAGTAAGAAAGAGAATAAATAAAAAGAGCATGTGAGAAAGAGAATGATCCAAGTTGCTCCATGATCAAGGAATAGAAAAGAGGAAACGATGTCTAAAAAGCTGGCCGGAGAGATAGTACAGCAGGGAAATGTTCGCCTTGCACACAGCCTATACAGCTTCAATTCCCTGCATTCCATGCGGTCAGCTAGGAGTGACTCCTGAGTACAGAGACAGGAGTAGCCTCTGCTTTGCCAGATGGGTCCCAAAACAAAAACAAAAAAGAATGTTGTTTGTTTAAAGTAAATGTAAAATGGAGGTAATGAAAATGCCCCAATGCCTTCAGCATTAACTGGGTGTCCTAGTTAATGGAGAAAGAAGGCCGGGTGTAGGCTGAAGGCAGCCCGTGGGCCAACCACTGGGCATTGCCTTGCTCCTGCAGCCCTGCTGACAGTGCTGTGGGTTCACGGCAGCCTGCAACTCCCACACACCTACTGTGCTTGTCCTGGATCTTCTGAAGTTGGGCTACAAAGATGACCCAACAGGCATTTTGAACTCTCACACCGGCCTGACTCCACCTCAGGTAACCTCCCTGGGGTGTGCGGCTGGCGGGCGGGCACCTGGGGCCATGGTAGAGCCCCAGGTCTCGGCAGAAGGTGGAACTACAGCCCCCAGAAGTCCGCGGGAACCGGAAGTAAACGGTCATTTTGAACTCTCACACCGGCCTGACTCCAAGCAGAACCGGAAGTAAAGCGGTAACCTCCCTGGGGTGTGTGGCTGGCGGGGCGGGCACCTGGGGCCGTGGTAGAGCCCCAGGTCTCGGCAGAAGGTGGAACTACAGCCCCCAGAAGTCCGAGCGGAACCGGAAGTAAACGGTCATTTTGAACTCTCACACCAGCCTGACTCCAAGCGGAACCGGAAGTAAACGGTCATTTTGAACTCTCACACCGGCCTGACTCCACCTCAGGTAACCTCCCTGGGGTGTGCAGCTGGCCGAGGCGGGCGGCCGCTAATTAATAGAAAAACTAGGAAATTCAACACCAAGGGAAGGTAATACCCTCAAGAAAAAGAAACAGTACACTAGAGGAATCTATCCCTGAACACCACAACACCATGGGGAAACAACGCAGATCCCTAGCTCAAAGAACAGATGAAGGAATCGACCCTGAAGACTCAAAAAAGAATACAGATGTGCATGATCTCTCTGACAATGAAATTAGAGAAGAAATTGGTAGGATGTTTAAGGAGCTCAACGAAAAAATTGAGCAGATGTCCAATAAAATACAGGAGAACATAAACGAAGCAGTTGAAAGGGCTGTCAATAAACTACGGGAGGAAATGAGAGCAGAAATGAGAACCATGCAAATAGAAATATCATCGCTTAAAAACTCAGTAGACGAAATGAAAAACACAATCGGGGCTCTGAACAGTAGGATGACAGCAGCGGAAGAGAGAATCAGTGAGACTGAAGATGAGCTGCAGAAAGCACTCAGAGATCTACATAAGATGGAAAAAAGACCGGATAATGGATCAGCAACGAAACAGAGAACAATAGGATGAAGCCAGGCGGAACAACATAAGAATCATAGGAGTCCCAGAGGGACAGGAAAGTAACCCCAAGGAAATTAAAAGTTAAAAACATCCTGGCTGAAAAGTTCCCCGAGTTAAAGGATGAAGGCATCCAGATCTAAGAAGCCCGGCCGCGTACCAGCAAGAAGAGACCCCAATAGAAAGACCCCAAGACACATCCTAGTCAAAGTAATGGATGCCATAGACAGAGACATAATTCTTCAGGCAGCAAGATCAAAGAAGGAAATTGTATACAAAGGAGCATCCATTCGACTTTCAGCAGACTTATCAGAAGACACCCTCCAAGCTCGAAGGCAGTGGTGGGATATAGTAAAAAAACTTAATGAAATGAATGCCTCAGCAAGAATTCTTTATCCGGCTAAACTCTCGCTCAGATTTGAAGGACAGATATACAACTTCTTGGATAAACAACAGCTTAGGAACTTTGTAAAATCAAAACCAACCTTAAAAGAAGGACTGAAAGATCTACTATAAGACGAGACATAACCCAAAAAGAACAACCAACCTATTCAGAAAGATGGCACAAAATCCCATGACAATAATCTCTCTCAATGTCAATGGTCTAAATGCACCAGTTAAGAGACACAGAGTGGCACAATGGATCAAAAAAATTGAATCCGACATTCTGCTGCCTGCAAGAAACACACCTGAACAATCGGAGCAAAGACAGGCTCAAAATAAAAGGCTGGAGGGGCGGGGGAAGAGCCGAGGGGGAGGGGGTGCCTTGCCTGGGGGGGGGGCCGGCGGCCGCGGGGTTCGAATCCCGCACCCCATATGGTCCCCCGAGTACCGCCAGGAGTAATTCCTGAGTGCAGAGAGTAACCCCTGAGCATGCGCGGGTGTGACCCAAAAAAGCAAAAAAATAAAATAAAAAAAAAAAAAAAAAAAAGGCTGGAAAACAATCCTTCATTCAAACAACCCATCCAAAAGGCTGGGGTAGCCATACTGGTATCTGACAACATAGACTTCAGGCTGAAGAAGGTCATAAGGGACAGTGAAGGTCACTTCTTAATAGTCAAGGGATGCATATATCAGGAAGAAATCATGCTATTAAACATATATGCACCCAACGAGGGGCCAGCAAAATACCTAAAACAACTACTAATAGACTTCAAAGAAGACTTTGACAGCAACACAATTGTAGTTGGAGACTTCAACACTGCTCTATCAACCCTAGATAGATCAACAAGATTGAAACTTACCAAGGAAATACTGGCCCTTAAAGAAGAGATGGAAGAAAGAGGGCTGGTAGACATATATAGGGCATTTCATCCCCAAAAAAGCTGAATACACTTTCTTCTCCAGTGCACATGGAACATACTCCAAAATAGATCACATGCTGAGCCATAAACTATACCTCCATAAAATCAAGAAGATAGAAATTGTGCCAACTATTTTTTCAGACCATGAGGCACTGAAAATAGAAGTTAATTGTACACAAAAACGGAGACCAATACCAAGTATCTGGAAACTAAACAGCTCACTGCTGAACAACCAGCAAGTCATAAAAGAAATCAAAGAGGAAATCCAAAGATTCCTGGAAACAAATGAGACTGAAGACACGAATTACCAGAACTTGTGGGATACAGCGAAAGCAGTGTTAAGAGGCAAGTTCATAGCTCTTCAAGCATTCATCAGAAAAGAAGAAAAGGCCATCATAAACAGTCTGACTTCACAACTTAAGATCTTAGAGAGTGATCAACAAAAGGAGCCCAACCCAAGCAGAAAGAAAGAAATAATAAAACTTAGAGCAGAAATCAATGAGATGGAATGTCAAAAAATAATCCAGAAGATCAACGAAACCAAAAGCTGGTTCTTTGAAAAAATAAACAAGATTGACAAACCACTTGCAAGACTTGTAAGAAAAGGAAGAGAGAGAACCCAAATAAATAGAATCAGAAATGAAAACGGGGACATCACAACAGAAACCACAGAAATTCAAAAGATCATCAGAGATTACTATGAGAGCATATACGCCACAAAACAAGAAAACCTAGAAGAAATGGACAAATTTCTGAATTCCTATAGCTTCCCAAGTCTGCAACAAGAAGATTTGGAATACCTCAACAAACCTATCTCCATCGAGGAAATAGAATCAGTAATCAAAAGTCTCCCCAAACACAAAAAGCCCAGGCCCAGATGGATTCACCAGTGAATTCTACAAAACCTTTAAAGAGGACCTACTCCCAATTCTTTTTAAGCTCTTCCAGCAAATTGAATAAACAGAAACACTCCCAAATAGCTTTTACGAGGCACATATCACCCTGATACCCAAAGCAGACAAAGATGTCACAAAAAAGGAAAACTACAGACCAATCTCCCTGATGAATACAGATGCTAAGATCTTCAACAAAATACTAGCAAATAGAATCCAAAGAGTCATCAAAAAGATTATACACCATGACCAAGTGGGATTCATCCCGGGAATGCAAGGATGGTTCAACATCTGCAAGTCAATCAACATAATACATCATATCAACAAAAAGAAAATTAAAACCATATGATCATATCAATAGATGCAGAGAAGGCATTTGACAAGATTCAACACCCGTTCATGATGAAAGCTCTCCGTAAAATGGGGATTGAAGGAACCTTCCTCAAGATAATCCAGGCCATCTACTACAAGCCCACAGCAAGCATCATTCTCAATGGGGAAAAACTGAAAGCCTTCCCCTTAAGATCAGGGACAAGACAAGGCTGCCCACTCTCACCACTTCTATTCAATATAGTACTGGAAGTACTTGCCATAGCAATCAGGGAAGAAAAAAGACATTAAGGGCATCCAGATAGGAAGGGAAGAAGCCAAGTTATCACTATTTGCAGATGACATGATATTATACCTAGAAAACCCGAAACTCTCTACCAAGAGGCTCCTAGAAATAATACATTCCTATAGCAGAGTAGCAGGGTACAAAATCAATACCCAAAAGTCAATGGCCTTCCTATATGCAAACAGCGAAAGAGAAGAAAGGGACATTAAAGAAACTATCCCATTCACAATTGCGCCGCAGATAATCAAATACCTAGGAATCAGTTTGACAAAGAATGTAAAGGGTCTCTACAAAGAAAACTACAAAATGTTACTTCAGGAAATAAAAGAAGACCTGAGGAAATGGAGACATATTCCCTGCTCATGGATCGAAAGGATTAACATTATCAAAATGGTAATACTCCCTAGAGCTTTATACAGATTCAATGCGGTCCCTATAAAGATACCCATGATGTTCTTCAAAAGAAATTGAACAAACACTTCTGAAATTTGTATGGAATAATAAAACTCCACGAATAGCTAAAGCAATCCTTGGGAAAAAGAAGATGGGAGGCATCACTTTCCCCAACCTCAAGCTCTACTACAGAGCAGTTGTAATTAAGACAGTGTGGTATTGGTATAGAGACAGACCTGTAGACCTATGGAATAGAACTGAGTATCCTGAAACACATTCTCAAATATACAACCACTTAATCTTCAATAAAGGAGCAAAAAATATTAAGTGGAGCAAAGAAAGCCTCTTCAACAAATGGTGCAGGGAAAACTGGGCAGCTACATGTAAAAAATGAACTTAGACATCCTTCTAATGCCATGCACAAAAGTCAGATCAAAATGGATTCTAGATCTCAACATCAGACATGAATCTATAAGGTACATCAAAGAAAACATAGGAGAAACGCTCTACGACATCGAAACGAAAAGCATCTTTAAAGACTGACACACCACTGACCAAGCAAATGGAAGCAAAGATAAACAAATGGGATTATATAAAACTAAAAAGCTTCTGCACCTCAAAAGAAACGGTGACTAAGATACAAAGACAATCCACAGAGTGGGAAAGGATATTCACCCAATACCCATCTGACAAGGGGTTAATATCCAGGATATATCAGGCACTGGTAGCCCTTCACAAGAAAAAAATAGCCAACCCCATCAAAAAATGGGGAGAAGAAATGAACAGAAGCTTCCAAAAAGAAGAAATTCGAATGGCCAAAAGGCATATGAAAAAGTGCTCTTCATCTTTAATCATCAGGGAGATGCAAATCAAAACAACAATGAGGTACCATCTCACACCACAGAGACTGGCACACATCCAAAACAGCAAGAACAACCGGTGCTGGCGTGGATGTGGGGAAAAAGGGACTCTGATCCACTGTTGGTGGGAATGCCGACTGGTCCAGCCCTTTAGGAAAACAATATGGGCATTCCTCCGAAAACTAGATATTGAGCTCCCATTTGATCCAGCAATAGCACTCCTGGAAATATACCCGAGAGACCGGAAAACGCATAGCAGAAACATTATTTGTACTTCTTTATTCATCTCTGCGCTATTCACTATAGCTAGAATCTGGAAACAACCTAAATGCCCAAGAACAGAGGACTGGCTAAAGAAACTGTGGTTCATCTACACTATGGAATACTATGCAGGTGTCAGAAAAGATGAAATTATGAAATTTACCTGCAAATGGATGGACATGGAGACTATCATGCTGAGTGAAATTAGTCAGAAGGAAAAGGACAGATATAGAATGACTGCATTCATTAATACGACATAAATAGATACCAGTGTTTTACTAAATGTGGGAAATGGTAATGGCAGATTAAAACTCACCATTGAATATACACAAAGAGGCTTAAGTGATAAACTCTAAATATCTGCAGGGCTAGCCACAATGTGTAAAATAAGAGGGAGAGAGATGCAGAGACAGAGAGACAGAGAGAGAAAGAGTGGAAACGGGGCTGTCTGCTATTAAGGCAGCATGGGGGGGTGGGCGGGAGGGGGGGGGTACATTGGTGGTGGAAATGGGGCACTGGTGGAGGGATGGGTGCTGGTATACTGTATTACCAAGAACCAATTATGAACACCTTTGTAATTGTATGTTTCACGGTGGTATAATAAAAAATTATAAAAAAA